>OU975457.1:7255000-7855000 GCA_918857605.2 Philereme vetulata | reverse complement strand
ATTGCCACTTCAACGTGCTAATCCGTCGGGCTATGTCGGTGACTTGAGTTCTTCTACGTATCTCCTCATTTCTGATTCGATCCCGTAGAGAAACCCCGAGCATAGCCCTCTCCATAGCTCGTTGAGCGACTCTGAGCTTATTCATAAGGCCAATAGTGAAGGACCACGTTTCGGTTCCATATGTCATCACTGGTAATACACACTGATTGTAGACTTTCGTCTTAAGGCACTGAGGTATGTTGGACGAAAAGACGTTGCGAAGTTTCCCAAACGCTGCCCATCCGAGTTGGATTCGACGATTGACCTCTTTCTCGAAGTTGGACCTACCTAATTGGACTGTTTGTCCTAGGTATACATACGCGTCGACAACTTCAAGAGCCGAGTTCTCAACCATAACTGGGGCAGGGACGACATGGACATTCGACATGATTTTTGTCTTGTCCATGTTCATTTTAAGTCCTACCCGTTGGGAGACTCGATTGAGGCCTTCGAGCATCGTGCTGAGCTCTTCCATCGACTTTGCCATGACCACAATATCGTCGGCAAACCGAAGGTGAGTGATGTATTCGCCGTTAATATTGATGCCCAGTCCTTTCCATTCCAGAAGCTTGAAGGCATCTTCCAATGCGGTCGTAAACAGTTTCGGAGAGATGACATCTCCCTGTCTTACGCCTCTTTTTAAGGGAATCGCCTTCGAGCTCTGTTCGTGTACTCGAACTGACATAGTGGCGTTTTTATACAAACACTTCAACACTTCGATGTACCGATAGTCAATACGGCATCGTTGGAGAGACTCAAGCACTGCCCATGTTTCGATCGAATCGAAGGCTTTCTCATAGTCCACAAACGCGAGACATAGCGGCAAGTTATACTCTTCGGTCTTCTGTATGACTTGCCGCAGCGTATGTATGTGGTCTATAGTACTGTAGCCTTTACGGAACCCGGCTTGTTCGGGAGGCTGGAAGTCATCAAACCTGCGTTCGAGACGGTTCGCGATGACCCTCGAAAACAGCTTATAAACATGGCTCAAAAGCGAGATGGGTCTATAATTCTTAAGCAAGGTGTTGTCACCTTTCTTGAAGAACAGAACCACCACGCCCCCGTTCCATGCTTTTGGCGTCGTACCTTCAAGCAAGGCGGAATTAAAAAGCTTCTGAAGGACTTTAAGTACCGGTGCTCCACCCGCTTTCAGAAGCTCTGAAGTGATTCCGTCCTCACCCGGCGCCTTGTCGTTCTTAAGTTTGTTTAGTTTTCATAATTAAAATTGCAATTTTGGATAAATTTGGACAAAATTGGTATGTAGAGAGAGACCTGGATCTAAATGTCTCGACATAGGCTACTTTTTATTCATAAACCATGCGTGCGAAGCCACTGGTGGAAGCTAGTTAATTATATTTCTGCAATAAATTCTGCCTGTTATACTTTCAGTTTGGTTAGTTACTTTCCTACCTTAAATTTAGGGTTTCCACCTTTTTTAAGCAAATAGAGTAAATTTAATTTTTTAGGCTAAAAAAGAGTACAACATCTGGAAATAAAGTAGGTACTATATACATATTTACTACACTATTTCTCTTCCATACATATTTTTTGTTGCTTCTAGCAACATCCAACAAATATTTGTTACTCTTAAATGTATTAACGGCATCTTTACAATCAGTCCCTAAATTTAAATATTTATTTATTATTCATATTTTATTAGGTTAAGTGACGCTCTATTGCGTTCATCTCGCCACTTAGCATTCATCAGAGAAAAAAACTCTCTGTGAATGCTGAAGTGGCGGGAATGGAATGGATAGCAGAAACGATACAATTTTTTCACAATTCGCAACATTACATGATATTGACATTGGCGGCGATTCTGTTGTTTACACTGACTAACTAAAATTGTGTAAAAGACGAACTGTCTTATTTTGTTTACGCTAAAGATCAAATTAGAATGGCAAGTGACGTTTTTAAAATTAAGTATTTTTTACTAAGATTGCGTGTTTTTGGGCTAGTTTTAGTCAGCAGTCAAATTGGTGCTGATTAAAACTACCCGCAAACACGCCATCGTAGTAAAAAATACTTAATTTTAGAAATGTCACTTTAAATGTCATTCTAATTTGATCTTTAGCGTAAACAACATAAGACAGTTCGTCGTTTACACAATTTTAGTTGGTCAGCGTAAACAACAGAATCGCCACCATTGACGTTTTAGGTTACGTTCCAAAGCAGTCCGTTCCGTTATACGAAAAAAATAGTAGTCCATTTAAAAAAAATCTTCACTAGTAAAAATTAATTATTTTCACGTGCTTTAAGTACTGCCCTCATAAAGTATAAAGTACGATTTGCCAAAATAGAGTACAATACTTTATTATAAAGTACGGGTGGTAACCCTACTTACAATAAACAAAAAAAAACTAATAACAATAGAATCAGAGAAACCTTATAGTTTTCACACAGTATCTATGAAATGTAATTCTTCGACCTTTCAGGTGGAAATAAATCGGCTAAACTAACAGATATCGGCAACGAAATCAGAACAGGAGATGAAACAGAGAGTTCGAGTGAACCGGGCGCGGGAACCGCGGTTTGTGCTCGCGTCCAGTGTGCGTATGAAGCTACGTGCGCAGTTGACTCCAATGGGCAACCTAGGTGGGTGGAGATATGAACCTTGTTCACAAGCTATAAGGTTGAATATTATAATGAAATTCGAACTGGAAATGAAACAGAATTCAAGGGAAATGTCTGGTTTAGGGCAATGCAGTTAGTGAACAATTGAAACGAGCTCTGAATTCTAAGAAGTATTTTGCGCATTACTCTCTTTGTAATTTGACATCCTTTGTGGCGCAGTGGGTGATTAGCCGTCTGAGTCGCAGGAGGTAGGGTTCGATTCCCACCGCGGAATAAATGTTTGCATGATCTACATATATTTGTTCTGGGTCTGGATGTTTTTCTATATATTATAAGTATGTATTTACAAAAAAAAGTGTATAAGTATTTTATCGGTTATCTGGTTCTCCCATAGTATACGCTCTGCTTAGTTTGGGGTTAGATAGCACCTGCGTGATATATCCAACAATATTTATTATTTAGGTCTGATTGACTAGATAACGGCATTACAGTAGTCATGGATAGCGGAATTAAATTCAAGTGAGCGGTGCCGGCGGGTTAAAAAGTATTTTGAACCTTATCCTGTGGCTAATAAAAACTGTTATCGTATGTCAACAGATGCGCCTGTCTCTTTGACTGCGCAGCCGCCGCCGCCGCGGCTACATCGTCCAATCCGGTCTGCGCGTCGGATCTTCGTCTGTATCCGACGCTGTGTCACATGAAACTGGAAGCTTGTCGAAGACAGGAGGACTTGAGACTTCGCCCATTACCTCTTTGTAGAGGGTTAGAGGTACTTATACTGCGTGTTTTGTTATGTATCTACGACATTACCTATTTAAAACATGCCTAACTCCGGAATCGTATTAACTAATATTAGAGGTGGGTTTAATACCGGCAGCTTGAATATTTATTCAGGAATCGATACATTTTCAATAAACAATTTTTGACGTAAACCGGCGGCCTTTTTTGACAATTCCGCTTAGTCAGTTAAACACATTTTATACAGGCCAGGCTGTTTCATTGATATTTTAGGATTTGAAATTAAGGTTGTTTGAACATTTAAAGTCTTCTACGGTAATGAATTAAATAAAAACAACTTAACAACAATACCTACTAGCCATTAGTCCTACCCGTGTTTTCATTTAATATCGTACAATAATAACAAGTTAGAATAACATTTGTTTTAAGTTTTAGGTATAGTATTTTAGACGACACTTTTTTTAACGATTTGTCACAAAACTGAAAGCTGGAACTCCGCTTTAATGTACCTATTAAACTCATGTAAATCTAATTGGATTTGACAGATGTCATAAGTAGTACCAACGAACAACAAAAGCAAATGATCCAACATTGGAAAATCATCCTGACGAAATATAGATTCAGAAATATTCTATTAACTATTAATATGTATTGATTAAAGTGGACTTGACCTAAAACCGTAAAAGTTATACGAATCTTATCCTTTTGTCCTCGTACGGAATGAGTAGAAATTACAGTACAAAAACAACACGATAAACTGGCGCCCAACGCGGGTCTTATATAGTTACCTAAAATATATGTTCATGGCATCCAAAATAAAACCCAAACCCATGTAAACACCCTATTGCAACGTTTTAATTTCACAGTAAATATTAATTAGTTTTGGTATTAATATGAATACATATTAAGTAAGTTCGTCTAAGTTTTCATTATTTGCGTGCATATATTTGTAACAAGAGGATACCGTGATTGATATTTGTAGTTCAAACCGTGCGGAGATGATGAAACGGTAACCGACGCTGACGGAAGACCGATGGACTGCGGCAGCGGCCCTCATCGAAAGGACTGCCCTGTTGGAAGTTATTGTCACCACACTGCCAAAGCTGCTAGATGCTGTCGAAAAGGTAACTTGTATAATCCTATTCGTACTAAACCTCTCTAAAATCACCCTTTAAATCCAGATTTATCTCCACTCCAGTTCTACATGTGGAACTTTGCATTATGAAATGGTTTCGCGTGTGACAGATATCGATGTCATTCCACAAGTAAATTTTGTTTGCAATTTTGCAGTGGAATAGTTTCTGCCTTTGAGTTGTATCTCCATAATATGAGGCATAATATTATACTATAGTTACCAACTACAACTGCAGTTTGCTACGACCGCTGTAGCTGTTTCATACCATTGTTTTACCTTCACAGATAAAGCAATAATCGAGAAGAAAATCTGTCAAGACTCATGGCACGGCTGTTGCGCTGACGGCCTAACGTCAGCCCGGGGTCCCGGTGGAGTCGGATGTCCTTCACAGTGTGGATGTCACCGTCTCGGATCCGTCACTGAGCGGTGTGACGAGACCGGACAGTGTCAGTGCCGGCCAGGCGTCGGCGGGCTGAAGTGCGATAGATGTGAACCCGGGTACTGGGGGCTGCCGAGGATCGGGACTGTGCACGCTGGATGCATACGTAAGTAGCTACGAATACTCATCATCTATATGGATGTTAAGGTTTTGGCTCGGTCACTTAGCAGTGTGACGAAATAGGTCAGCGCCTACCCGGGGCGTTGCACTGTGGAAGGGATTACAAGCTTCCCTTTCATAGGATTTTTGAAAATGATAATTAATTTTTTTACCGTTCGAAGTATGCATTTTTGTACTTTATGAGATTTGTTTAGTTTAAAATGCAACACATGAAGAACATTTAATAAAAAAAATGCATATCTTGAGCCAACTCCATCCATTGACTTCCATAAACTCTATCATACTTTAAGCATGTTCCTATCTGCTCGCGTTGCATTGTGATTAGATTAGAACATTCTTTATTGCATTAATAAAATAATACATAGGCGAACTGAATGCTCATTAGCATTGTGACTAGGCTCATCACAATGCAACAGTAGTTTTTAACCGACATACACGCATCTTTGGAATAAAACACTTTTTTCTAGGGTTTTCATCAGCATCACACAAATATTTGGCAAAGGAAAGCGCCAAATGCAAGAGCGTGTCCAATTTAAACTCTAAGTTTTAACACCAATACACCTGCTTTGCTCTGTTTACTTTGCCCTCAGGAAAATAATATCCTACTTATAGTGTTAACGTATTTTTGCAGCCTGCGGTTGTTCAGCCTTCGGTTCAGTACGTGAAGACTGCGAGCAAATGACCGGTCGCTGCGTCTGCAAGCCTGGGATACAAGGACAGAAGTGCACCGTTTGTGCTGACCATGAACACACGCTTGGACCGAATGGGTGCTTCGATCGTAAGTATTCCAAATACATAGGGGCTTACAACAAAAAAGTTCAACACCCTCTAAACACTGTTTATAACAAATCCTAAACAAAAATAGTCAAGGAACTTTTTAAACACGCGTTAAACAGTGTTTACCTATTTGATTGTAACAAGGATAGTTTCTCCCTGCATGTATGATAAATCACGCTTAGTAAGTTCTGCCGTATTCCGTAGTTAATGTTATGCTTAAATGCATGCGCTGGGCCCGTAACAAATTCCTCCGAGGGGCCCTTGATCTGCTATGGGTTCGAGGTGGGTGGATTTGGATACGCGGTGCCCTATTTTGCGCAGGGCCCGTAGCAATTGGTACTCTTGCTACGTGGTGAATCAGGCCCTGCTCGAATGATATAAATCATGCATATAATTTCAGTATACCTAATATGTGCCACTGCTGTGAATCTCTCAAATACACACAAAATATACCTACATCTCACAAATCTAGGCCGTTTAAAGTTTTATATATAGTTAATAAAAATACCTTCCACTGAATTGTGTACCTTACTCCTAAAACCTACGAAATATTTATTACTTACAAGCATACAAGGGGGGGGGGGGGGGGCATACAAGGGCGGTAATGCTCAATACACCCCAATGCCGGACGTCAGTGCAGATCTTATTCCTCACACTCTAGGATTAGGATTAGATTATTACTTACAAATAAATGAACCCTTTGTTAATATTCTATGTATGAATGACTAAAATAATTTAATTTTCAGCGGAATCAACACAACTGCCAGCAACAAGCTGCGACCGAATGACATGCTACTTCGGCGCGTATTGCATCGTCCGCAGCGGCCTCGCCGCGTGCGACTGCAGCGCCATCGAATGCGCCAAGCCCGACGCGCCCTCAGTCTGCGCCAGCGACGGACGCACCTACCTGTCCGCCTGCCATCTGCGGAACCACGCATGCAGAACACAATCAGACGTAGTCGTGCAAGCCTTCGGACCCTGCGAAGAGCCCCACGTCAGGCGAGGTAGCCGTGTTGCTAGATCACCACTCAAAACACACAACTCACAGTCCGACACCTCGCTAAGCAATTACATCCCAGCCGAGATGCTACACACAGATGTCTCTGTAGATACGAGTGATAGCGGCAAGCCAGACAGCCCGGAGCCGGACCTAACTTGCATTGACATACTCCCCCCCGTTGGGTATCGCTAGATTTGTATGCTATTCTGTAGTGCTGTAGTTATTTCCTTCTATCTTACACTTTGGAATGAATTTGGCGAGAATGGGGTTCGGTTGGTAATCCAATGCAACCTAACTACTAAGCGAAAGCAATGTGATGTCCCTTAGTAGAATGGCCTATCAAATACCTTGGGAAACAAATACCTTGGGAAACAAATTGTGAACTTGTATTTATATTATCTACTACTATCTTCAACGTTCGCAGAAAATCTCTACGATAAATCTGATTGCGCTACGAAAACCACAAAAGAAAAACATGCCGTCGAGGAAGACTTTGACGATTTTGTTAACGAATTGA
Source organism: Philereme vetulata (assembly GCA_918857605.2). Lineage (NCBI taxonomy): Eukaryota > Metazoa > Arthropoda > Insecta > Lepidoptera > Geometridae > Philereme > Philereme vetulata. Next base: position 7,847,661 of record OU975457.1, on the reverse strand, counting down.
ACGAGGATTATTATACGTATGAGTATTTGGAGGAACATGTCGATGTTGGTTACGAGGTCCCGTTATTCGACGGCGAAGCGTTTATGAAGGCTCGAGTCACATTACCAGCAAAGAGATTTGATATCTGGGCTGAAGTATCGCCCGTTTGTGGGAAAGGAGCGTTAGTCAGCGGAGCGGGAACTAGGGACCATTTCTGGCTGGGATTTGTGCAAAACAAGGCCGTATTACGCTGGGACGCAGGAAGCGGACCATTCGAACTACACACTGGGAAAATAAAAATTGATGGAAAGTCGAAGATTTCTGCAAGGAGATACAAGAAAGATGGAGTTTTGAAGCTGGGGTCCTCGACGGCCAGTGGCACCGCAAAGGGTCGTATGACGTCGCTGGACGTCGACCCGTTCATATACGTCGGTCTGCCTCCTGAGAATGTCACAAGGTACGTTAAACACACATTCGACGTTTCTACTCTTAGGATACTACGGTGAAGAATATCAGGAAACTGATAATATCCCAAACCAAATTTTTTAATTTTTTTTTGCTTAAAGTTAAGGGAACATTAAATTGTTCCTAACTCAAAAAAGTCCATGCCAAGTCAAATGCTTGCTGCATTTTTCCTACAAATACGACTCATTGAAGTGTGGCACGGCGTGCGAGTGCTTCTATAGAGCGGACGCGGCGTCCGCATTGAGGTGTTGCGGTGGCCTCACTGGAAACACGCTTGCAAATCGCCAGTATGATAACGCCCATATGCTAGTCACTGGTTCAAATATACCTTATGGAGACCACACACGCCTAAGATCTCTTTGCGCAAAGCCTGTGTTTCTAGCAGTCCTAGAAATTAGAACACTGTCTTCCCACACAAACTTAACCAAGCCTTGCACAAGCCTAGAAATTTTAACTAATTCTTCCCACAGAGGCTTGCGCCAGCTTTTCACAAACCAGGCTTACACAAGGCTTGCGTAAAGAAATCGTTGTGAATCGCCTATTAGATTTTTTTTTTAATTATTTGTATAACTTTGGAGTTTTAACCAGACAATGATTATGTCACTCCCGTAAGCTCCCGTGACTACTTTAGCAAACAGAAAAAACTAACAATTAACCTAGCTAACTGTTCCTATAATTACTGATTAAAACGGGTATTTATCGTGTATGTACCTTTTTTATTTGTTATCCCGACGTTTCGGCTGTGTGTATAATAAATACCCGTTTTAATCAGTAATTATGTACTATGTATTATGTATTGCGAAAGTTTTAAATACTAACTATTCCCCTCTAACGAATAGAGGTTATAAGCAGTCTCTTGGCCTCATCAGGTGATGGTGAAGCCAAGTAACAGTTACACATTCCTATGCTGTTATCGGTAAACAATTCATTCCATTAGATTTTGACATGAAATATTGTTGTACAGGTTATCAGGAGCTAGGTCAATAGCAGGTTTCGTAGGCTGCGTGCATCGCCTTCGCATCAGCGGCCGTGACCTCATCCCGCCGGCGCGAGGCTTCACCATATCCTCCCAAGGCGTGCGCGCGTGCACGGCTTATAATATCGCTAAACTGGTCTGCCCTTAAAATACTTACCACACGTTTTACTAATTAACTCGATTTATCCAGCAACCAACTCTCGCAAAGTGACTTGGAAAATAGAGAATACAGGGGGCTGATCGTGAAAGTTTAAGGAGAGACTCAAAAAATTGTATGGTTTTTATCGGAACTTGCTGAATCAAGCACATGTCTACACTTCGTAAAATCTATGAGTGGGTTAACTTGTTGACAATGCTGATGCCAAGTTATAGAACCACCATGCGAAATTGATTGCCCGAATGTGCCAAAAAAGCAATCTCAATTTTGTTTTTCAATATACGAAATTAATCCTATTGAATAGTTTAATCGACTGTAGATTGCGATAACAAAGAAGCAATGCTATTCGTACTTTAAAACAACAAGTGCACAACCTATCGAGTTTGTGCAATGGATTTGGTATTCATAGTTTTAAATGACTTAAACAGCGTAAAGCGAGCGCGTCACAAAAATGAAGATGTTAAAATATTTTATGTTATTAATAATATCGCCATACAATCCAATGTAAACAAAAATATATATTGTCTTATCTTCGCTGTGTGTGATGGGCAATTGGATTGTATGGCGAATCGTGTTTGACGCGTTTGGCTAATAGTACTCGTATCTGTTCTAAATGTATTCTATTCTTTACTAAGAGTCATCATCATCATCATCAGTCGGAGACGTCCACTGCTGAACATAGGCCTCCCCCTTAGATCGCCACAACGAGCGGTTGGTAGCCGTTTGCGCCCAACGGCTCCCCGCGATTCTTACTAGATCGTCGGTCCACCTTGTGGGGGGCCGGCCTACGCTGCGTCTTCCAGTCCGTGGTCTCCACTCGAGAACCTTTCTTCCCCAACGGTTATCGGTTCTACAAGCGATGTGGCCTGCCCATTGCCACTTCAACTTGCTAATTTTGAGAGCTATGTCGGCAACTTTAGTTCTTCTGCGGATTTCCTCATTGCGGATTAAGGAAATCCGCAGAAGAACTAAAAAAAGTGGTACTAAGAGTAAAAAGTATTAATTCCTCGTTATGGATTTTCTCCTACAACATGTGATATTCGTATAATTCAATCTTCTTTCTATAATATTACATATCTAAATCTACGAATTTTGTAATAAATTATCTTATTATACCGTTGTGAAAATGATATTGTTTGATTTCAATTCAGTAATTTTAACTTAGCATTTAAATAACCTTAGTATACCTTTTTTAATTTAGTTTACTCATCTCGACACGAAGACTGTCCAGCAACGCCTCAGTGAATTCAGCGACTGATGGAATTCTGCCGGATAAAAATGTTTTTTTAAAGTAAAGTAAAATAAATTTGTAAAAAGTAAGTTTACAAACTTAAAATCTAGACTTAAACAATATTACTCGTGTGCGATAACTTGGGACCTGCTAGGAATGCGACTCCCCGACCGCTTCCCCTGCACTTCCCCGATGGCGCCCGTATTGTACCGTTCGCATCACTATTTTTTACTAGGGTTTTTAGTCTCGTACTGGCCTACGTCACGTAACGACGCGCTTTTTTGCGGGCGGTACAAACGCCAATATGACGTCACCGCGCTCAGGTCCCAACTTATTGCGCACGGGTAATACATTCATGTTTCCTAGTGTAACTTAAGTTTGCAGTTATGATGAATATTTGGTTGCATATAGGATCTGTGGGTTGCATTAATAATGTTAAACATTTCTTTAATTACCCCAGACGCAACAAGATGGGTTTAAGTTTGACGCCTGTGTATGTTTATCTCTTTGTCTCTGGCATCGTAGTTCCCAAACGGATGGACCAATTCAGACGTGGTTTATTTTTAATAGAAAGCCAGTTGGGGTGATTAAGCTATGTGTGGAGATCAGGTCAGCCGATCCGAAGATATCAGCATTTTCCTTTTTGGTGAAGTGATCTGAGCTGTAAAATGGATTTTTTGATGTGTAACATCTTATCTCTCGGTTTGTGGGAGTGATTTTGGCAAAAGGGACGGGAATGTGTAACAGGAAAAGTGTAACCGGGGAAGCGCGGGTTATTTGATTTGAGCAATGAGCGCGCCGGTGGTCAGATGTTACACATCATATGCGACTACTGTAAGGCTGTCGTAGTTTTTTTTGAGGAGAGGAGAGGAGGACAGATTTGAAAACCGTCAAATCGGCCCTATCGCCTCAAAAAAAAACACTGAATATTTTTGGTCCAAAACATGTCCAAAACATGACGCTACACTACAATCAAGTCAAAATCACGTAAAAAAGTAAAATTAACAGTTAACTTACGTACTATAGTATTATATAAATAATGCTGGACATTTCACACAGCGCTATCTAGCCCCAAACTAAGCAGAGCTTGTACTATGGGAACCAGATAACTGATAGAATACGTATATACATTTTTTTTGTAAATACGTACTTATAATATTTAATAGAGAAACAACCAGACCCGGAACAAATATCTGTAGATCATGCAAACATTTGTTCCGCGGCGGGAATCGAATCCGCTACCTCCTGCATCTTAGCCAGCTATTCGTCCACTGCGCCACGGAGGTCGTTTCCTAGAATATAAGGTAGAGACCGTCTACTGTAAAAATTAACGACCCTCCACTACATTGCGCCAAGGCGAAATGTTCTTTATATACTGTAATCACAAGGCTTATTTTAAATTGTCTTGATGTAGTGACGACCTCCGTGGTACAGTGGGCGAATAGTCGGCTAAAACGCAGGAGGTAGCGGGTTCGATTCCCGCTGCGGAACAAATGTTTGTATGATCTACAGATGTTTGTTCCGGGTCTGGATGTTTTTCTATATATTATAAGTACGTATTTACAAAAAAAAAGTATATATGTAAGTATTCTATCAGTTATCTGGTTCCCATAGTACAAGCTCTGCTTAGTTTAGGGCTAGATAGTGCTGTGTGAAATGTCCAGCCATATTTATTATTATTATTTATTAGTGTTGACGCACAGTAATGATGTGGAGGGGCGTTCATTTTTAGATTGGACGATCTCTACCTACTTATAGGTAAGTTTACTTAGGTACATACATAGGTACTTTTACTTACATTCATCAAGTTACTTAACCTACTTTAACTTATTTATCATTATTTATTTACTTAAAATATTATTTTATATTATGTTTTAGTCTATACTAATATTATAAAGAGGAAAGAATTGTATTTTTGGGTGTATGTTTGTAATGAAAAAAACTGATTTATACTGATGGTCTGATTTAAAAATTGGAAAGCTACATTCACCCTGAGTAACATAGGCTACTTTTTACCCAACTGCGCAAAGGAGGGTAATGTTTTTATTGAAAAACTAGGCGTGCGAAGCTGCGGTGCGGTCAGCTAGTTCTAACATAAGCTGCAACGGTCAGTAAATGAACGTGAGATAAAACAGTGATAAATGTTTTACCTTTATGGAGCACAAGGTGTTGTTGTGATTACCTGATTTTGGTAAATGCTTTTACAATATTCATGATTGCTTTCTATGAATTATTATCAAATGAATTTACCAATAGTAGAGATCTTCAAGCTGAACATTGCGCGCCCCACTATATTGCAAAAATAATCACACTAATATTATAAATGTGAATGTTTGGATGTTTGTCTATTTATTTGTTTGTTACTCAATCACGGCGTAACGACTGAATTGATTTCGATGAAATTTGGTATATACGTATATTATAACCTGGATTACCACGTAGGCTACCTTTTATCCCATAACTCAGTTTACATGGGATAAAAATGGGGTGTCAAGTTGCAACAGCGAGTTTAGCTTTATTTCTAGGTTAGATTAGGTTTATAGGTTCACACATTTAGTAGTGTAACGCGTACGAAGTCGGGGTCAACAGCTACTATGTTATAAGTTTGACGCTTATGACTGTGAGTCTGTCTGTCTGGGATTCGTAGTTACCAACGTCCAATTCGGATGCGGTGATTTTTAATAGGATTCTAGTTTCACTGGTGTGGTGTCTTACCTATGTCAGCTTTAATCCGACGAGGCTAACAGATGGGGGTGTCTTACCTATGTCAGCTTTAATCCGACGAGGCTAACAGATGGGGGTGTCTTACCTATGTCAGCTTTAATCCGACGAGGCTAACAGATGGGGGTGTCTTACCTATGTCAGCTTTAATCCGACGAGGCTAACAGATGGGGGTGTCTTACCTATATCAGCTTTAATCCGACGAGGCTAACAGATGGGGGTGTCTTACCTATGTCAGCTTTAATCCGACGAGGCTAACAGATGGGGGTGTCTTACCTATGCCAGCTTTAATCCGACGAGGCTAACAGATGGGTGGTTTTATTAATTTAAAATGTATCTTGTTTAATATTAAATTTCTAGGCACACAAGCTCTTGTGGTGCTGCATACATGTTGCATAACACTTAATGCCTTTTACACCTCTTAAACCACCGGGAAAACCTCCGTTGTTCTTGCAAGAGCGAGGAAAAAACGAGCGGGTCTCTTCATTACATTTTTTTTCCTTTCAGATAAAAGGATAATTTTAAACGTTTTACTGTATAACAGCTGATTTAAAAGCTAGATGCAGGAGGATGCGCGTTCGATTCCCGGGTCTGAGTATTTCCCCAAATATTGTAAGTGTGTATTAACAAAAAAAATGTTTATATGTAGGTACATACCTATTGTATCGGTTGTCTGGTACCCATAGTACACTAAGCTTTGCTTATTAAGGGCTAGTTAGCTCTGAGTGAAATATCCAGCACTATTTATTTAATAAGCTACAAACATGATCGTTTTCCTTAAATTTAAAGTTCCATGACACTGAATAACTGTTCATGGAATAAAGTTTTTTCTTTATTTTTTCGTTAACGGATATAATCTGAAGCACCCTCTATAAGCAGGTACACGGTGGATGGGCGCTTAATTATAGATTGGAATAACCCGAAGGTTTTGCAAGACTAGAAATTTGAACAAATTCTTCGCGCAGCTTCCGCCAACCTTGCGCAAGTCTTGCGTGAGGTCAAGAGTTTGAATAGAGCCTTTTTCTTTGATCTTTAATTGCGGTAATAACCCTCAGTTTCAGCAGGAGCCATTATTCTCTTATCACAATTCACCCCAATTCCTTTTATAATCTGCGTTATCAGTTCCCACTTTATTAACGACCCCGACTCCATTCAAAGCGGACTAAACTGAAAGAATCTCGTAAAAAGTTTTATACCCTTCATATCGATAATATAGCACAAATTATCAGCTTCCTAGTTTTATTACGAGAAAAGCTGTGTATTTTATTGTTTTTGAAGAGCAATATAACTTTACATAGCATTTCCATCAGAGAACAATAAGTTTCCTAATAAATTACGATAAGCGATAAGACCGCCCATTGTACTAAATCTATTTGTAAGAATTATGTTCTGTATTTTACTTTGGTGTACAATAAAGAGTTATCTTATCTTATCTTATCTTAAATTACATTTAATGTTTACTTAGAAGATAAATAAAACATGATCTAAAAGTATTTTCAAATAGGAGTTTTAATGGCTGTTTGCAAGTCTGTTATCATTTCTCCTTACTAACTTCATCATCATTTCAGAGCGTCTGCAGCCATTGCTGCTATAGACCTTTTTATGGAGATGGAACAAGCTTATGGCCCACCTGATGTTAAGTGGTAACCATCGATCGCTTATAACAAAGTATTGCTCGTTGTTCACGCACCTTAGATATGTGCTCTACGATGCACTGCTCTGCGTCCATCAGCTAATAGGTGTAAAACCTCATGTGCCGTGAATTTTACCGGCAACCATAACCAGAGCTGGGCAAAATACATGCTTTGCGTTTATTAAAATACAAATTACAACAAACTATCTCACACTTATTTAAAATACGAAATACAATATATTATTAAGTCGTGTGTTTTAATATAAAATACAGTATTTTGCCGTGGGGCGCCGGCAATAGAATGTTGCCCCTCCGCTCTTGCCCGTGGATGCAGCAGGAGTCTGCTAAGGGATACCTCCGAAAGATGGGCAGCAGCGTCTTCGTGTTTTCAATACCTATACTGCGCTCGCCAACCCGCCTGCCAAGCGTGGCGAGTATAGCAACAACCCCCTTATGGATTTACAACATAAAACCAGGCCCCGAGTCCCCGGCGGCCCCGCTAATCCTGGCTACGGTAGTAGTCACGTTAACGGCGAGGCCAGGGGTGCTAAGAATCCCCGGGAGACGATCGGCTACCAAACCCTACGATGACCACTGGCCCTGGTAACACACAACATCCGCACTTTGAGGACAGACGAAAAGATTGTTGAGCTGGAAGAAGAAATTAGTAGATTACACTGGGACATTTTGGGGTTATCAGAAGTCCGTAGAGAGGGGGAGGACACGATATCCCTTAAGTCTTATATACTACCGGGAGGGCGACCAACAGTCCCAAGGTGGTGTTGGGTTTCTCGTTCACAAGTCACTCATCAACAACATTATCACCATCGACAGTGTGTCGAGCAGGGTCGCGTACCTGACACTCAGAATATCTAAGCGATATTCGCTGAAGGTCGTTCAGGTATATGCGCCGACCTCTTCACACCCAGATATAGAAGTAGAGTCTATGTATGAGGACATCAGTAGATCCATACATACGAACAAAACTTACTTTATTGTTGTTATGGGGGACTTCAATGCAAAGCTAGGCATGAGAAGCGATGATGAGTTGAGAGTGGGGCAATTTGGATATGGGCAACGGAACCCCAGGGGACAGAGGCTGGCCGATTTTCTGGAGAAAGAAGGACTCTTTATGATGAATTCTTTTTTCCAGAAGCCGCCTCACAGGAAATGGACCTGGATGGGTCCCAACGGTTCCACGAGAAATGAGATTGATTTCATCTTGACCAACAAGAAACGGATATTCAATGATGTATCTGTGATTCACAGGGTGAAAACCGGCAGTGATCACCGAATTGTTAGAGCCACATTGAATATGAACGTTAAACTTGAAAGGTCCCGTTTGATGAAATCTACGCTCCGACCCACTCGCGCACATATCCAAAACCTCGAGAGCTTTCAACTCGAACTTGCAAATCGCTTTGACTGTCTAGACGTAGATGCATCAGTGGACGAGATCAATAACAGGTTCGTAGAAACCGTCCATACGGTGGGGTCCCAGTTCTTTAAGACCCCCCGTACCAATAGACCTCAGAAACTCTCTGATGACACCCTTAACCTCATGGCTGAACGACGTTCTTTGCGACTGCAGTCTCCCGATGATGCTCAGTCACATAGGCAGCTCAATAGAAAGATTTGGAAATCCTTGCGGCACGATATTCGTACCTTTAATACATCTCGTATTAAAGATACGATAGAGCGGAATAAAGGCTCCAAAGTGTTCGCGAGAGATAATTCTATTGGGCAGAGCCGCATGACGAAGCTGAAGAGGGAAGATGGCAGCATAACGTCAAGTAAAGCGGAAGTGTTAAGGGAAGTTGAAAGGTTCTATGGACGGCTCTACGATTCGGTCACTAAACTTGTTTGCAGTGCGGCCAACGACCCAAGAGCCAAACTGACCCGACATTATACCGAAGATATTCCGGACATCAGCCTGTATGAGATCAGGATGGCCTTGAAACAGCTTAAGAACGACAAGGCGCCGGGTGAGGACGGAATCACTTCAGAGCTTCTGAAAGCGGGTGGATCACCGGTACTTAAAGTCCTGCAGAAGCTCTTTAATTCCGCCTTGCTTGAAAGTACGACGCCAAAAGCATGGAACGAGGGCGTTCAAGAAAGGTGACAACACCTTGCTTAAGAATTACAGTCCCATCTCGGTTTTGAGCCATGTTTATAAGCTGTTTTCGAGGGTCATCGCGAACCGTTTCGAACGCAGGTTTAATGACTTCCAGCCTCCCGAACAAGCAGGGTTCCGTAAAGGCTACAGTACCATAGACCACATACGCTGCGGCAAGTCATACAGAAGACCGAAGAGTATAACTTGCCGCTATGTCTCGCGTTTGTGGACTATGAGAAAGCCTTCGATTCGATCGAAACATGGGCAGTGCTTGAGTCTCTCCAACGATGCCGTATTGACTATCGGTACATCGAAGTGTTGAAGTGTTTGTATAAAAACGCCACTATGTCACTCCGAGTACACGAACAGAGCCCGAAGGCGATTCTCTTAAAAAGAGGCGTAAGACAGGGAGATGTCATCTCTCCGAAACTGTTTACGACCGCATTGGAAGATGCCTTCAAGCTTCTGGAATGGAAAGGACTGGGCATCAATATTAACGGCGAATACATCACTCACCTTCGGTTTGCCGACGATATTGTGGTCATGGCAAAGTCGATGGAAGACCTCAGCACGATGCTCGAAGGCCTCAATCGAGTCTCCCAACGGGTAGGACTTAAAATGAACATGGACAAGACGAAAATCATGTCGAATGTCCATGTCGTCTCTGCCCCGGTTATGGTTGAGAACTCGGCTCTTGAAGTTGTCGACGCGTATGTATACCTAGGACAAACAGTCCAATTAGGTAGGTCCAACTTCGAGAAAGAGGTCAATCGTCGAATCCAACTCGGATGGGCAGCGTTTGGGAAACTTCGCAACGTCTTTTCGTCCAACATACCTCAGTGCCTTAAGACGAAAGTCTTCAATCAGTGTGTGTTACCAGTGATGACATATGGAACCGAGACGTGGTCCTTCACTATTGGCCTTATGAATAAGCTCAGAGTCGCTCAACGAGCTATGGAAAGGGCTTTGCTCGGGGTTTCTCTACGGGATCGAATCAGAAATGAGGAGATACGTAGGAGAACTCAAATCACCGACATAGCCCGACGGATTAGCACGTTGAAGTGGCAATGGGCAGGCCATATAGCGCGCAGAACAGATGGCCGATGGGACCGAAAAGTTATCGAATGGAGGCCACGGACCGGCAAGCGCAGCGTAGGACGTCCACCTACAAAATGGGCAGACGACTTGGTAAGAACCGCAGGTCTGCGTTGGATGCAGGCCGCTTCCAACCGCAGTTCCTGGAGATCAATGAGGGAGGCCTTTGTCCAGCAGTAGACGTCCTACGGCTGATATGATGATGATGATGACAGTATTTTAACTACATATTTTTATTTAAAATGCAAATTATAAAACACAATCAGTTATTAGAAATTTTTGACAAGTTGAAGTACAGTACAGGTGCAGTGTTGCCAACTTTAAATATTGAATTATTAGGTTGGGGAAAAAGTTTCTTCGCATTATTTAAGAAAATTCAAAACATTTTTTAAGATAGTTTATTTACATTTAACTAAAGTGAGTAGGTACCATTTTGTTCGATAACTTTTTGCCATCATGTAGGTAGGGACATGATCCCATTGCTATAGAAATTTTGGGGCTACTGATTAAAATACCGCGACAAGTAGTTTTGGCAGTCCTCTCGTGATGTTAACCTGACACTGCCTAAAGAATTCTGAATAGACCGAAACAGGTGGAAATCTGAAGGTGCAAGGTCAGGACAATACGGCGTATGCATTAACACCTCCCAGCCAAACTCTCTTAATTTTTGCTAAGTGGCTAAAGATGTGTGAGGTCTAGCGTTATCATGATGAAAAATCACACCCTTTCTGTTTATTAATTCCGGCCGCTTTCTCTCAACTTGCTTAAATCTCATCAGTTGTTCGCAGTAGAGTTCAGAATCGATGGTCCTGCCTGGTGGTAACAGCTCATAATGAATAATGCCCTTCCAATCCCACCACACACACAGCATCACCTTGTTGCGAGTTAACCCGGGTTTCGCCACAGTCTGTGAAGCCTGCCCGGCCTTTGACCACGACCTTTTTCGCACGTTCTTGTCGTACGTGACCAGTTATCAGCTTCTTCAAAAATGGTTCGGTTTCATTACGTCGTAATAAAGAATCACAAATGAGTACACGGTTCATTAGTTTTCTTTCAGTGAGCTCGTGGGGTACCCAAATATCGAGCTTTTTTGTGTACCCAGTTTTTTTCAAATGCGCCAAAACTGTTTTGTGGTCAATTCCCAGTTCTTCAGCTACGTCGTAACTACTGATATGCCAATTTTGCTCCACTTTTTCAAAAATGGCATCATTTTTATTCGTAATAGGGCGACCAGAGCGACGTACATCTTTGACATCAAAATTTCCGGATTGAAAACGCTTAAACCAAATTTGTGCTACTCTCACAGACACTGCACTATACCTAGTCAGGTCATAAATTCTGTCACATGTTTAATATAAAATAATTGAAACAAGTTTATTCATTATGTAACCATTTATATACCAAAATGAACTTGAATTGAAAACATAGATTCTTATGACACTAAAGTTTATTCAAAATGACCTCCGTGATTTTGAATACAGGCCTTCAATCTGCGCGGCCAGTCGTCTATCGCAGCACGAACGAGGTCCATGTCAATATCGGCGGCTGCCTTAATCAAGGATGTCTTGAGTGACTCCAAATTGGGATGACGCGTTGAGCACGCCTTTTCCTCCAAGTGTTGCCATATCTTGTAATCTAACGGATTCAAATCTGGACTGGAGGAGGGCCAGTCTTCGTGCCGGATGAAGTCGATTTCACGCGCCGCCAGCCAGTCTTGTGTGCTCTTCGCTCTATGAGCTGGCGTCGAATCTTGTTGGAATACCCAGTGCCTGTTATTGAACATGGTATGAGAAACAGGTTCCACAAGGTTCGTCAGGACTGTATTTTGATACACAACTGCATTCGTTTTTACACCTTTCTCACAAAAATGTACCTGTGTTAAGCCCCAATAAGAAACTCCCAACCATACCATGAGCGAGAATGGAAAATGACCTCGTTGGACACGCGGAATACGGTTGCTCGCTTCTTCACTACTGTGTGCGTACACCTTATCATTTTGTTTGTTGTAGCTCTCTTCTACGGTAAAATTTTTTCCATCTGAAAAAAGAATTTCCCGATATTTTTTTCCCGCGTACCGCTTCAACAAAGCGCGGCATCTCTTCAGTCTCAGGTCCATTAGACGAGCATTCAAATGATGTCCTGTTTTTCTTCGATATGCCCGAAGCCCTAAGTCTTCATTTAACACCCTTTTCACCGTGGTTCTGCTTAACCCCATCTGAAGGGCCAACAGTTTCTGCTTACGTTTGGGATTTCTTTGAATTCGCGCCTTCACAGCTTTTATCACTGCTGGAGTCCTAACAGACCGAGGGCGACCACTTCTTGACCTGTCATCTACACTAGAGTCTTCATTGTATCGTTTGATGGTGCGATAAACGAATCTTTTGGTTATATTAAAATTTTTCAGTATGTCAAAAATTTTAATTGGCGCGTAACCGCAACGATGCAACGCAATAACTGCAACACGGTCTTCTTTAAGCGTCCACTCCATATTTAAAAATGAGTAAAATTCTAAAAAGTATACATTTTTATTTTCATGAACAATTCGAAATTCGAATTCTATAAACTTTTTTGTGGCCAGCATTCTAAAAGAAAAGTTTTTACTGTGTGACAATACTTATGACCTGACTAGGTACTTGAAAAACCATAGCTTGATCTCTGCGACATTTGTTAAACTGACATTCCTAGGATTGTTATGATACAGAAAAAAATATCGATAGTAATTATCGATAGAAGCTTTGCAGTAAGACCAATTGTTGGACTTTTGAAGGCTCCAACAACCCGCAACGACTGCCATTAGATATTCGTATGGCAGCCGGTACCGACGGCTTAACGTGATTTCCGAGGCACGACCAGACCAGTGCAAAAACCCATATTCATGCGTACAAATATTTGCACTGAGCGAGGATCGAACCCGCGACCTCCTGCGCAGCAGTCGTGTTCACTACCGCTTCGCCACGAAGGCTGTCTGCCATAATTATATGTATATTGGATTATATTATGATTTGGGTAATAAAATGAAACGAATATTTTAATACATACATTTATTTATTCCAAAGGAGTATACCCCAAATCAATATCCGAATCACTTTCAGAATCGCTAGAACAATCTTGTAAATTTATAATGAACTCTTGTTTGCAAATATTATCAAATCGAACGTCCCGCTCCCAATCTTCTTCCATTAATTTTCTGCATTTGGTAACTACATTTTTCCAATCTTCAACAGATACATTTTCAACCGCAGTGTTTAGTAACTGCAACATTTTATTTGCTTGAAAGACGGTGTTGTGTTATATCTAGCAGCGTAACCTTGAAAGAAAAACATATTTTAATATCATAAATTATACAGGAGTTAATACATAAAGAATCTGTCTAACTGAAATTCGAGCAAACAAACCTTTTACTTGGGCCCAGATAAGCTCGATCGGATTATACTGGCACTGATATGGAGGCAGTCTTATGACGTTATGACCCTTTTCTTGGGCTATGTCATCTAAGACATACGTTGGTGTGCTGGATTTGTGCAGACCAACGAGTCTCAATAATTCGTTTTTAAGCATTGTTTCATTGGCCTCTATTCCTTTTTCTTGAAGCCATGCAATTATTTCTTATAACTTCTTGTTTGCCGAAGTTGGTGGTTTGTTCTTTTGGTTCGAGTGATATGGGGCGTTATCCATAATTATATAATGTGGCTCCTTCAAATTATCTAATAATTTTAAAAACCACTCATTAAATTTTTAAAAATTCATTTCTTCATGGTATTAATTGGTCTTCGTAGATTTGAATGCCAATAGGCAATTAGGCACAAAACCAGATGACGTCCCAGCATGAGTTATTATTAATCTTTGACCTTTGCCTTCGGGTACTTTGGTGGTCGATTGTGCCGTATCATCGGTCCAAGCTTTAGATACGGTATGATTGGCGTTTAGCCATGTCTCGTCTAGAAAGACAACTTTGTCCCAATTTGTAATTTTTTTGACTTTCCGGAGAAAATTCACTCGAGCAAGAGCAGTGTCGGTTCGTTCCATTATAATTTTTCTTTTGTCGCTTTTTTTGTAGGAAAATCCAATATTTATCAAAATCTTCGATAGTGACGGCAAGCTTCCTTTAAACAAGTCTGCGTCTTTTAGGGACGACGCCAGTTTTTTTAATATAGGTAGTTCGCCCCGTGTATAATAACCATATACATGGTTGCGAATCGCAGCGGCGTCAAAGTCGTCATTTTTTGTGACAGGAGCAGCCTTTCTTCTTTTTTTATTTGGCGTTGAAAGCTTTTTTTCCTCGCCTTCAGTCAATACTGCGGTTGAAGATTCGCCATATTTGTCTTTACTGATGCGAATTACTGTTGCACGTCCAATGCATCTGCATCTCTGTCACAGACTTTTGCCATGGGTAATAGCGGTCCACCATTTTGGTTTTCTCGCTCAAAATATTCACGCAAGCGAATCACAAACTCACAACTTTGACTGTTCTTTCTTCTGACTTTGACAGTTTTCTTCGTTTGCTTTGGCATTATGCCAACAAACAACGAAAACAAACAATAACAACAAAGAAACTAACAAAAATAAATAAACTTAACAAATTAACAGCAATAGTAACAAAAACAAAGTGATGAGAACGGAAAACACGTGGCGTATACAAGGCGTTAGCACTCGTACTGAGGAGAATGGGTCATGTCAAACAAGATGGCGGCGCGTTGGCGCCATCTTGCGGATTAAGACACGGCGCAGCCAAACTTCTCTCGAACCCCAAAGTTGTCGGAAGGAATGTTACGAGTAGGTTAGAATTTAGATTTTATTTACTCACTATTGTAAATAATGTTATTTTTTATAAATATTCAAAAATGTTATTTTTTTAAATTAAATGATAAATTATTTTTAAATTAAGTTTTATACAAAATATCGATAGTTTATAGTCTGTGGTCACTATAATTAGCTCAGCATGCCCATAAAGTATGATATTGATTGGTACGTTTGTCCATACTGTTAATTTCAGAACTTCATAGGCGCGCTTTTACTGACAGCTGTCCCAGAGATCAAGCTATGTTTTTTCTAGTATAGGTCCATAAACATCGCAAACTTTTTTCGCGGCTTGCGTTGCATTTTTACTTTTTTTGTAGTAAAATTTTAAAATGTATCGAATTTCTTCATTAGATTCACTCATCTTTACAGTACGAAAAACAAATAAAAATCATACATTTTCCTAATTTGAATTTGGAATTAACTTCTTTAAAGTTTAAACTGAATGATACCAAAACCAGCCAAATACAAATAGTATAGCCAACGAGATTTTATTACAAGTTCATACATACTATTATGCGAAAAGACTTTTTCCCCAACGTATTATTTAGCGGTCGCCATTTTGCTTACGAATATGTAGTTACGTAAACTATCGAGTGCTATTTCCTGTAATAACCATTACATAATACCATTAATAAGATCGCTAAATGTGTTTCTGTTCAGATGTATTTGAAATACTAACTACAACGTTAGGTATTGGAAATACCAATTAGAAATTACATTTTTACGAAGTAATTGAAAAACAAATAATAATACGTATTTGTATTTCAAATATTGCCCCCCCCCCCCCTGACTATACCCTTCAAACCGAAATACAGTATAGGTGCTTGGCGGCAGAAATTGGTATGGTAGTAATACATCCCCGGGCGAGCCCATTCGCAAGGAAGTCTGTTAATTATTCCTCCTCCTCTTTATTACGCTATTCTTTTCGATCCGTAGCGAGTTTCATCGATTGGCATCCAGCTACGGTAACAATGTTATTCATTTCAACAACCGGGCGACTAGAGACTAGGTACAATTGCTAAGACTACAATAATAAATAAATAGATACAAGTACATAGTGAAAACCAGAGCCGGAGCAAATATTCACAGATCATGCAACCATTTGTTCTACGGCAGAAATTGACCCCGTTACCTTTGTCGTGTCAGTCGGCTGCTACCCCACCTCACCACAAAGTCACAATAATTTACAAGTTTTTTGGATAAGTTCGTATGCGCTAGTGACCACCCATTCACTACGTCTTTAGACTCCTCAAACTGTTCCGTAAAATCAAATAAATCAAAGCCTTCCTCTTCTTTCGTGTCAATGGCTATTTGACTTTTGAAATAAATGAAATAGAAATGAAAAGCAAATGAAATAGAAAACTTCCCAAGGCTTAGTGAAGAACAAGTCATACATTTTGCTTTGGGAACTTACCAGTTAAAGCTCGCTCGATCATATTGTAGCGAGCACTTACAAAATGGTCTTTATATAATCGAGACGTATAGAGATAACGCTCTAGAAGACTTGGTACAATATGATATCAACGAAGAGGCTTGGCTATTACGTGGACGTATACAGTCTCGACATGTCCGAGCCAGGAAATATTTTTGTTATATATTAATCAATAATATTAATAACAATATTACACAATATTATTGTACCTGCTTGACAGGGCGATGTTCTATAGGTACTTGTGCCCATGTACTGTCAATTATATGGTACGTAGGTTATGCCCGTCATGAAGGGTTCAATGAACCTGCATTGTTCCTTAACAGTATTCTCATCGATGATGATGATGATGATAATGTTTAATAACATATTGTTTTGATTTTTTAAGAAGATGTTGTTTTTATTTGTATTACTACTTACCTAACTTAAATAAAATCATTACATTACACAAAATGTTTTTTTAATTACCACGATATTCAATGTTTGGCACTAAATATTATCAGATTCAATTTTTAGTAGAACTCAGATCGGACAATACTTAGAGAAATGCGACTTTCTACATATGAAAATACATAGAATTACCTTTATATTGACATATGACTCATTTTTATTGCAAGGTAGACCAGCTTCCATACACTTATGCCCGTTCTCCTTTAATCAGCCCAATAGAGAGAAACTTCCACACCCCTCTCTGTTGCCTGGTACAAGTCATTCCGTGTGCAGGTGGTTGGGCATAGAGGACATGAGAGCAGGTGGGCCATTGTTTGTGTGGTGGCCCTGCAGTGGCACTGGCTCCGGAATGGGTCGATGTAGCCCCATTTGCCTAAATTGTCTCGGCAGCGGCCAACTTGAGTGCGCAACCGGTTTAGGGACTTCCAAATTGGCCACTGCAGCTTGTAGCCGAAAGGAAGATGCTCCGCTGGTGGAATGTAATCAGGAGGGGCAGTGTGATGGGAGGACCATAATTCAAGTCTCCCTACTGCCAGGCTTTTGTCCGTGGGATTGGTGGATCGGAGGAAGCCTTACAGCATGCATCATATTTCGTAGCATACCTAACTATAAAAGACTCATAACGCGACAGTGTGCAAATAGCACTTTTTCTAATAAAAACCGGGCCCATTACTTACTTCCTCTTTTATGACCCGTTTAACTGATGAATACATAACTTCGGAGTCGCATATGGCTTCCCCTCGTCGTCAAGACTGAGGTGAACCATGTGAGCACTTACTTATACGCCAAACATTAATTTTGTCATAACAGTCGCTTGCTCCGCGGGTAATATAGCTGAAAGCTTCTATTCATTATTTCTACGTCCCCTCAGACGATTTAAAACGGTCTATTGATGTGTCTTTGCCCGAGGTTCATAAATAAAGTGACTGTTTATTCACGTTGGTTTTTTTCAAATATTAGGGTTTTAAATATGAAATTGCCGTTTAACATAGTGGCCACTTTGAATTAAATTAAACCTGCATGGTGTGAGATTCCAAAGTGAAACTTTTTTCACACGATAACTATAACATTCTAAATTTGAAAAAAGTACTACATTTGATTGCTTGACTTTCAATTGTTTTTTCATTCGATTTTAAAGTAAAGATTTTGAATACGAGTTTCGACGCGGAACTAACGCAGCAGAAACATTTTGCAAATCAATGTTGTATTGGAGAGGATACGGTAAATGAACGCACTGTGCGTTTTTGGTTTATTCGCTTTCGTAATCGAAATTTCTACTTGAAGATACCCCTATTCCGAGGAAGACCAGCCACTAAGGTAAACAACGATGAATTGAAAGTGATGGTGGAAGCCGATCCGTATCAAACTACTAAGGAATTAGCGGCGTGGTTTGATGTTGTCATACCCACAATATTGATCCATTTGCAAATCCAATCCAATCGATAACATAAAAAAACTTGAAAAATAGGTGTCTTATGATTTAACTGATCTGCAGAAAGAAGCGTGAGATGAAGCTTGCCTTACCTTGTAGAAGCCGTACCGGTGCGATGAAAGCGAAGATTACCCATAGAAAAGTGATGGTGGTCACTTCATGGTCTAATTCACTACAAATTCCTTAGATTCGGACAATCAATAACAGCAGATGTCTACTGTACAGAAATTCGAACAACGATAGCGAGATTCGAGCGAGACAGCCCCGACTCGTCAACCGATCTTCACCACTAATCTCCATGATAACGCACGACCTCACCCTGCTCGAGAAACCGTTTTAGCACTACAGGCCCTGCAATTAGAAACCATCTGTCATCCTCCGTACTCGCCGGACCTGGCCTCAACCGACCATTTTTTACACGATTTGGACAATTAAACAACATGGTAAAACATTTTCTTCTCAGAAAGCAGTACAAAACGCCTTCACACAGTTTGTTGAGTTTAGGTCCCCAGAGTTCTACCGCAAATACATAAATGACCTTCCCATGAGATGGCAGAAATGAATAGACAGTGAGGGTAAATACTTTGATTGAATAAATATATTTTACCTTAAAAAACATGTTTGAATTATTCAGTA
The DNA here is from genome assembly GCA_918857605.2 of Philereme vetulata. Taxonomy (NCBI): domain Eukaryota; kingdom Metazoa; phylum Arthropoda; class Insecta; order Lepidoptera; family Geometridae; genus Philereme; species Philereme vetulata. The sequence goes on along the minus strand of OU975457.1, from coordinate 7,828,541 downwards.
CAAAACTGCAACTTCACCTCCTCCTCCTATTATTTTATATGGCAAATTACCCAACCTGGATCATTTGTTGTTGCACTGCAAACAATAAAGGCTCGAATATACTAGGGGACAAACGGAGCGACATGTTGCTGAACATGTTGCTCGACAACTACGTAAATGTCCCGAGAGACAATGGAACATTTTGCAGGCCACACTAGTCAGTGTTTATAGAAAGGTCGCCCGAGGAGGTTGTGGCGATTAGAGCTGCGTATATACTCATTTCAACTGAAGAGTGAAACGTAAGCCGTTTCCCCACACTACACGCATGTTGAGGGGTACGTCGCGCACACGACTAAACTCGATAACAAATGGCGCGACACTGGTGCGGGAGCCGGGACGCGTGTGTTTGCTCTCGGAGTGGGAGCAAGCAACATGGGAGCCGCCTCACGGAAAATGTTGCGGAACTTGTTGCGGGACACTTTGCAACGTTGCAACGACACGTGTATTGAGTGTTGCGCGTCATGTTCCTGGACAAAATGTCCCTTAGTGTATCCGACGCTTCATCTTATCTTATTTTAAGAAACAATAATTATCCATTTAAACACTAAATAGTAAAAACCGCAGAGGGGTCAGAACAGAGTAAAACAGAGACGAAAGGCGACAACGAAGAGAGGCCTATGGTTAGCAGTGTGATGACAAGAGCTGACGTTGATGATGATGATGACCTACTACTTTATCCACATAATGGTAAGACAAAATGTTCTTAGCGTGTCATCAGTTCTTCATTTTATAACTTTTTAAATTTTCGCGAACTATACTCATATTTTTAAGACTAAACGGGTCTTTAAAGGCACATATTTATATCAAAATCATAATTTTGACTAACCTCGACGTTTCGGTGAAGTTACGTCGGCCGTGGTCACGAGAGACGCCAAAAGACCGGTTTTGTCTTAAAGATATGTGTTCTTCATATTGTATTAGATAGGTACTTGGCTATATTAACTAGAGCAGTGTTCCGCAAACTTTTTGTGTTCAAGGTACACCTACGAAATCGGCAATTTCAGAGGTACAACATAAATAAAAAATCAAATTTTAATCATATAATCATCGTTTTATCTTGAGTTTTAATCACTTCAGAGACTTACACTTATTTTTAAAGCATACGTTGTATGTAATGCGAAACATGAGCTTGTTTTATTGAGAAAAGGCGATCCAAATTTGGAGTAATCGTCGACTCCGCCTTCCAGCATTTCCCTCCGCCTTTATAATTTTATAAGAAATTGATTTTTCCCGCGGCACACCAATTAATGACAACGGTACACCAGTGTGCCGCGGCACACACTTTGCGGAACACTAAACTAGAAGACCATGCGGGCCAGAGGTAAGGCTATCTACAGCTTTTATCTCCGTACAGCTTAAGAATTATCCAATTTTGGTCAGTATTAGGTAACCTGGCAACGACTATTTATCCTAACTACGTTACATTTTTACAAGTTCATTTGGCTAGCCTCCGAATAAACAAAATTTTCTCTTCGTATAGTCTTTTACGCGAAAAATATTAAACCCACCGCAGCCAAGTGCCATATTTATTCATGAATGCCAAAATTACGGTCACTCGAGTCTTGTTTACCGTTAGCATGTTGCTGTAATGAGAATTTAAAATTTCTTTGTCTTTTGTAAGCTGGTCCTCAGAGGAAACTAACTCGCATTACAGTCGTGAACTTGCTTCCGGCTAGGCTACTCTCTAGTGTTTTAGTTGAAAACTATGAATATTTTATTTTATTATTTCGCGAAACTTACAGACACACAGAAAAACTTATTATAATTATAATTATTAGTTTTTTAGTGTAAAATTCCTAATAATACAATAAAATATTCATATAGAGAATAAAATATGCACATGCAAAGTTCATGACATGTACTCGTATGTATGCTTAACGCGCCGGCGAACCCCGAGCGCAACTTCAATTCGGCCGCGTCAAAAACTTCGGCCTGAATATCGCTATCCCTGTTTAGTGACGAAGTTTAGCCACGCAGAGCGACAGTGATAGCAATAGAACGATTCTAAATTTGATTAGATTTTGACCGTGTTCCGTAATACCAAAAATGATGACTGAAAACTTGTTGTATTTTTCTCATTGTGTTGTTATTCTGTAACTAGACGATATGATCTATGTTCCCATGACTAGGATACGTAAGATGTTGTTGTTTTTAATACGAAACAATTAGGTTGATAACAGGTCTTTTATGACGTAAAAACATGCAGAATGCGATACTCTTCTATTTCATTTTAGGTAAGTATTTTGATCTAATATATGGTTAGGAACCTAGATAAATACTATTCAAATTAAAATAATACCTTAATAAGGTAGAAATATGCTCCAATTAGAAAAGATCTTGGTAGTACGTGTTGTATGGGCGATTCCCCTCCGGTCTCCCCTTAAGGCCAATTTCAAGTTTCTATACAGGTACGGCTACGCGGCTAAATACACAGCTGCGGTGGATGGAAACCGATTGAAAAGTATAATCTGATTAATAATGAATAATATAATAATATCAGATATTACGCGCAATTTTTATTATTTTTAAACATTTGTTTTTCATGACTTTTAATTGTATTTAACTTTTTTGTAGTAAGGCCTATACCTACTCGAGGTAGGTGACTCCACCTTTAATGGAAGAAGGATTCTGGAATAAATAATATTTACTTTCTAACTATTACGTTATTTGTCGTCAAAGTGCTTCTGAAATATTTACAACTAGCTGACCCGCCCGCGGCTTCGCACGCTTGGTTTGTCCATAAAACATTACCCTCCGTCTGCACTAAAAGTATATATAGATGGATTATGATCGGGATTGACACGGGCAATCCCGATCATAATCCATCTATATACCAAATTTCATAGAAATCGGTCCAGCCGTTCTAGAGTTATAAATGGTGTAACTAACCCGATTTTGTTTTATATATTTACTAGTTGACCCGGCTAACTTCGTACCGCCTTGACATGCATATGACGCGGGCTATCAATATACGTCACCCCGGTAGAATTGAAAATCTGCCATTATTATGTATGGGAAAATGTTTTTTCTTTTATTTTAGTTTTTCGTCAATTTTCCAATGTTTTAATAGTTATTCTGTAATACGGGGCGGAGACAAATCCAACAAATTAAAGATCATGAAAATCGGTCGAGCCGTTCTCGAGTTATAAATGTTCGAACAAAACCGACTTTGTTTTATATAGGATGTTTGATAATATACGCATTAAAATAAAAAGAGTTATTTTGATGAACATAATAAATACATTTATTTTGTGAAATGTTTACCATAGAAATGTGAAATTTATTTTGGTATGTAAAAACAAACACTTTATTGAACTTAAGTTGTGCTATTGCTTAATGCTTGCCATCTAACCACAGATACCTACTGTATTGGTAACGTCTCGAGATATTATCTCTTTTTGTCTCTTTTTAACCCAAAACCCGCAGCCATTTCCAAAAGAGATATCAAATCGGCATTTGTTTTTGGATGTCGATTGCAAGAGTGGGCAGTAAGTTTTATATCGAATTAATTAATCACCTAAACTTAGTCGATTTTCTTTAAAATATGATAATATAACTAGTAGTTTTTTTTGAGATGTTTTTTATGTTTTGAGAAACCGTCACTTGAATATCGTCAGTATAGGTATATTACCGAACAGCCTGTGTAATAAGATTAAGATAACAGAAAGTACATGATATGTTCGTAAATATCAAGGATCGGTCGGTGTAAACTAAGGGTTTTACTGAAAGGAGAAGATGTCAGGGAGTTAAATCACTCTTTTGGTTGAGTAGGTACGGACTTGTATGCTAAATCCTTATTTGTTATTAACACAAAGCCTACATTACATAGTTATTTGGTCCACTATCGTTATCAATATTGAGCTAATATAAGCAAAAAAATCACGTTTGTTGTATTGGAGCCCCCTTAAATATTTATTTTATTCTGTTTTTAGTATTTGTTGTTATAGCGGCAACAGAAATTCATAATCTGTAAAAATTTTAACTGTCTTACTATCAAAGTTCATGAGATACAGCCTGGTGAAGGACGGAGAGACAGACAGACAGACAGCGGAGCCTCAGTTATAGGGTGCCGTTTTACCCTTTGGGTACGGAACCCTAAAAAGAACGTTGGAAGAAAGTGGAGGGGCTGTATTTGCGCATGGGTACACTCGTGCACGAAAGTATTAGGCCTATTGTCTTAGTTTTGAACTAGCCTTTCGTTCGCGGCTTCGTATGTTGGTTATTGGTAGGTACATTGAAAAATATAGTAGAAAAGAATTACAAATATATTGACCGCCAGCGTTCTTTTTACTTGACGCGACCTACACCTCACCTACTCCGCCCTTCCCTTCCCCGCAATGACACAGAGCGCGTCGTGTCTAGCGCAGACAAGATTTTGTTCTTGGTCAGCGGCCTACATGTATATACACAGTTCGTGTGTAGGAACGACACGACAACAGTTGAAATTTTCACAGATGATGTATTTCTGTTGTCGCTATAACAACAAATACAAAAACAGAATAAAATAAATATTTAAGGGGGCCTCCCATACAACAAACGTGATTTTATTGCTCGTTTTAGCTCGATATTGATCACGACAGCAGGTAGACTCTTGAAATATTCACAGAATATTTAGTTATATGTTAAATAAATATTTAAATTAAAATAAAACATGTATTTAAGGGGGGCTCCATTACAACAAACGTGATGTTTTTGCCGTTTTTATAGATAATGGTACGGAATCCTTCGTGCGTGAGTCCGACTCGCACTTGGCCGGTTTTTATCTTAAAAGCGTCTCGTGAAACACGGCCCACCCTACAACCCGTAAGCGAAACTGGAAGGAAAACAGCCTCCCGTATATACTTTTTATTATTTTCCATCAGCCTACGACGACGAAGGAAAGGAATTTAATGTTGAAACATTGGCGTGCTTCGGATGCCTATAACACAGCAATACGTTGGTACGTGCGCGTAAACGTTTTCATAGAAAGCGCTAGTAGGTACACGACATTGTTAGAATTTTCAAACGGGTTAATATCAAGGGGAGGAAAGGAGGAATGTTTAATCACCGCTGTGACATCCGGAGACGAGGCTGCCATCCCGCCACATGCCTACGCTTTCTTGCCCCTGTAATTACTAACTTATGTAAGTTCGTGTAATTTGTTTGGATAGCTATATCTTTTCGGATACTCATAGGGATTCTTCGAATTCTTTCTTTTATTGCTTGAATATATTTGTTTTTAGGTATTATTGAAAATGAGTTTTTAAAATCAGCTTTCATTGGCGACGGATATTTTATTTTGTTTAGTAAGTTAATATCCCTCGTCCTCTCGTCTCAGCGTTGAATCGCGAAGAATGAAAGAACAGAAGGGAGGCTTTTGCCATGCAGTGGGACAGCTATGTCTAAATAATAATAATAATACATATTTTAGTAAGAAGATCGGGAACATCCCTATCAGAGGTGCAGGTGGGATAGAAATACGGCTGTGGAAAATAAAACGGGTTATACTGGTCTGAGATGATGATTTTGCACTTGCATAACACATGCTGTATTCGATAAGCTATCAAATATATTATTATGCATCTTATATTATTTGCACTAATAAAAAATTATAAAGAGAAAGATTTGTTTGTTTGTATTGAATAGGCTCCGAAACTACTGGACCGGTTTAAAAAATTATTTCATTGTTGGAAAGCTACACTATCCCCGGGTGATATAGGCTACTTTTTACCCAACTGCGCAGAAGGAGGGTAATGTTTTTATTGAAAACTACGCGTGCGAAGCTGCGGATTGGTCAGCTAGATAGATATAAATTTATAGCTAGTATTCAACAGGTTACGCGAGCCATTCTTCATAAGTGTGCGAACCCACGCCAACGCAGCGATCGCATAGAATTCACTCTTTGCAAGAATTAGCGGGAAAGCCACGACAATTATTTAGGACGTTTCCACTGCGGAATTACAGCCTGCCGCGCTGACACAGTGTGATGAATATCAGTGATTTCACTACGAAACGAGCCGGACTGCGCTTCGTCACAATTTGTGAGAACAATTATCTAGTTCTAGAGTCTGGTTTGCAAAACAAAGCGCGTTTAGTGAAGTTGCAGCCAGACAAACGAGAAGAGAAGAGAGAACGTATTCGTACTTTTTGTAAAACGGTTGCAGCGTAGACCCTCTTCATCACACGCTACGAGTGCTACACGCGGTGCTACGAAAACGCTATAAATTTTTGTACATAGTCATTTTTTTGCGATAGGATTGGTAAGTGATTGGCTTGTAGATATCAAATTGCTCTGCTGATAACGCCACACTGCGATCGCTTTTGTGTTTATTCACGGGTTATAATTCCCGAGCACAGAGGATTATTTGAAAACGTAAACGTAGGTGCGGCCATAATTCACGCAGCCTCCGGCGTGTGGCAGTTGTGAAAGTAATCACTACAAACACGCAGGAAATTCCACCCTCGCAGATCGAGAGCTAATGCTCATTTCACCATTACTATGGTATAGTGAAATATTTATAATAGGATCAACACCTGTAAAGACAATTATTAAGACATGTAGGTTGATGAGACGAATATTGTTATCAATACAAATGTTTTTATTTCCATAACTTGTGTTTACAATAGCTTAACTAGTAGTTGAAACCTCCTTTTAAGTACATAATACCTGTTCGTGTTAATGTCATCAATATTAGCATGATTTGGAAATAAGTAATAAAGAAATAAATATTGCTGGACATGTCACACAGCGCTATCTAGCCCCAAACTAAGCAGAGCTTGTACTATGAGAACCAGATAACTGATTGAATACTTATATACTTTTTTGTTGTAAATACATACTTTGCATATCCAAAAACATCCAGACCCGGAACAAATATCTGTAGATCATGCACACATTTGTTTCGTGGCGGAAATCGAACCCGCTACCTCCTGCGTCTCAGCCGACTATTCGCCCACTGTGCCACGGAGGTAGTCAAACTAATAACTAACAAAATATTTGTTTTGAATAGAATAGAGTAGCAAATATTTATTTTGCGCCACAAAGTATCAGGTTAGATTGTGTCTGGTGGGTTGCAGATCTAAACTAAATAGTATCAGGTTAGATTGTGTCTGGTGGGTTGCAGATCTAAACTAAATAGTATCAGGTTAGATTGTGTCTGGTGGGTTGCAGATCTAAACTAAATAGTATCAGGTTAGATTGTGTCTGGTGTGTTGCAGATCTAAACTAAATAGTATCAGGTTAGATTGTGTCTGGTGGGTTGCAGATCTAAACTAAATAGTATCAGGTTAGATTGTGTCTGGTGGGTTGCAGATCTAAACTAAATAGTATCAGGTTAGATTGTGTCTGGTGGGTTGCAGATCTAAACTAAATAGCATCAGGTTAGATTGTGTCTGGTGGGTTGCAGATCTAAACTAAATAGTATCAGGCTAGATTGTGTCTGGTGGGTTGCAGATCTAAACTAAATAGTATCAGGCTAGATTGTGTCTGGTGGGTTGCAGATCTAAACTAAATAGTATCAGGTTAGATTGTGTCTGGTGGGTTGCAGATCTAAACTAAATACTATCAGGCTAGATTGTGTCTGGTGGGTTGCAGATCTAAACTAAATAGTTTTAGTACATTTTGAGAGATACGTGAAAAACACGGTGAATAATAATGACTTTAAGTTTTTTGTGTTTTTGTTAATTGGTAAGCTTTAACAAATCTTAACTATTGACTTACCGTTTTTCTAACATTCTAAAATTATTACTGTCATTGTTGCACACATTATTTAATTGTGAATCGACTGTATTGGTTACAACTACACTTACACTACTAAACTTACAGGTGTAAAACCTCATGTACCTGGAATTTTACCGGCAACTATACCCTTCAAAACCTTAAGACGAAAGTCATCAATCAGTGTGTGTTACCAGTGATGGCATTTGGAACCGAGACGTGGTCCTTCAATATTGGCCTTATGAATAAGCTCAGAGTCGCTCAACGAGCTATGGAGAGGGCTATGCTCGGGGTTTCTCTACGGGATCGAATCAGAAATGAGGAGATACGTAGGAGAACTCAAGTCACCGACATAGTCCGACGGATTAGCATATTGAAGTGGCAATGGGCAGGCCATATAGCGCGCAGAACAGATGGCCGATGGAGCCGAAAAGTTCTAGAATGGAGGCCACGGACTGGCAAGCGCAGCGTAGGACGTCCACCTACAAGATGGGCAGACGACTTGGTAAGAACCGCAGGTCTGCGTTGGATGCAGGCCGCTTCCAACCGCAGTTCCTGGAGATCAATTAGGGAGGCCTTTGTCCAGCAGTGGACGTCCTACGGCTGATATGATGATGATGTTGATGATACCCTTCAAACGGAAACACACCAATGCTACTTGGCGGGAGAAATAGGTATCATCATCATCATCATATCAGACGTAGGACGTCCACTGCTGGACAAAGGCCTCCCTCATATGGTGATAGGTATGGTGGTAGTAATTCCTCTGGCGAGCCCTTTCACAAGGAACTCTACTACACCTAAGCGTTTCACATTAACATACTTTTTTGCAGTGCCCTGCAGTCTTCATATACCTTTCTAAGCTATATATATTTATTTATTAAATAGGGATGCCAACAGCCTAATTATCATTACATAACATTCTGTAACGTAGTGTGAATGAATTATGTAAGACCTTATGATAGCACAGCGATAGCAGAGAGCATTTGAGATCTTCATAAAAACTGTCACTCCAATTGTAACCTGAAGTTTTCTTGCAAAAAGTGTGCGTTAATTACTGACTTTAACCACATAAACTCCTCACAGCCCCGAATCTAGAATTTTTTTCTGAACCGGTTCAGAAACTTGATGTGGCGCCCCCTCTCCTCCAGCGTTTGAGAGGGGCGAGGGGGTGCTAAAGCTTGAATCGTTCCAAATCAAATGAACAGCCTGATGAAATAGGTAGGGGACCACGGGCAGGAAGTGGAATAATCGATAGCACGACGTGCGCTGGATGCCAAGCGTTTTCTGAAACAAGTTTTTTTTAAACATACTTTATATTGAAGAACTTGGCGCACTCTGATATTGCCACCCGGGGCAGCTGCCCAGGTTTGCCCCCACCCTAGATCCTGATCTAGGGTGGGGGCTACCTCCACAGCTCTATGACGTAAGACAACTAACACTAGCTCCCTGTCTAACAGTTGGCTTAGGGATGCCGAGTGCTCATTTGTAATGCACTGACAGAATGCATTATGGAATCTGAATTCGGTACAGATCAATGCTCCGCGTCCGATGGGTTTTTGAATATATAATCTGCAGTTGGGCCTCGCATCTGTAATGCAACGGAAATTGCATTTTCTGTTATTTTGGTTTATTATTTTGACGACCTTCGTGGCGCAGTAGGCGAATAGCGGGCTGAGAGGTAGCGGGTTCGATTCCTGCCGCGGAACAAATGTTTGCATGATCTACAAATATTAATAAGATTAGATAATTTATTTATTGCACACCATTAAATACAAACATATAAAAGAAAATACACTTTTAAATCATAGGTACAATGGGTGGCCTTATCGCTAAAAGCGATCTCTTCCATGCAACCTTTATATGGACAACCTTTCAATGTGAACAAATATGGACGGCGGCGTAAGATATTATTAGAATTTTTAGAACAAGTATATATTACAAATTATAAAATACATCGATAAAATAAAAAAAAATGCATAATTATATTATATAACATAATCATAAAATGACGTAAATATTAGCATTAAAGTATTGTTTCGGGCCTGGATGTTTTTCTATATATTATAAGTATGTATTTATAAAAAGAAGTATATAAGTATTCTATCAGTTATCTGGTTCCCATAGTACAAGCTCTGCTTAGTTTGGGGCTAGATAGCGCTGTGTGAAATGTGTGCAGCACTGTTTATTTCTATTATGTTTAATTTTTTTGTAAATATATACTTATATTATATAGAAAAATACCCGAACCCGGAACATATATCTGTAGATCATCCAAACATTTGTTCCGCAGCGGGTATCGAACCCATAACCTCCGGCTTCACCCACCGCGCCACGGAGGTCGACAAATATGCCTTAGTGCAGATCTTATACTGTCTCTTGCTGGCACATGATAACCTAAATGCATCTATTCACACTTTATTTGTTTACCAAATTACACCTGAACCGAAATTACACCGAACGATATCAAGAAAAATCAAATTAAATAATTCGAATTTAAATTCTTCCCGAAATACTTACTGGAAATGTACTTTCAGTATAAAGGAAATGCAAAAATCATTCATAATCAATAAATCATTCTACGTTGTACTTAGTGTAAGCGGCATTAAAATGATTATGCAGATAGACCTGGTACAACTTGGTAGTACCACCTGATTCTTCCTTAGATGTCCCAACTTTAGAACAAAGTACACACGCGAAAAATAGGCTATTAAATTGAAGCTATATATGGCTCCCAGCGACGTCCGCGCTGTGAGATTTATGGGCAAGGTAGTGATTGCGGCACTCGGCTAAACAAAAAAATATTATGACGGTTTCTGCGGTGTAATTTCCGTCCATTTGCTGTATTTTCTGCATCTGCATGCTGCACTCTCCTGCGCTTGAGTGTGTGTCTGCTAATATAAAGTTTTGGAGTAGGCTGAGTCGCTCCAATAATAGCATACTGAGGGCTGTCTCTGACCAGATTTATAAAAATGGAATTTATAAGTATTGGATTTCCGTCCACCTGGACGGAAATAAAAAATGACTACACTAGAGCATCTGCTCCGTGGCATATTCAGTATTTTTAACTGACTTCAAAAAATGAGGAGATTCTCAATTTTGTTGTTTTTTAGTGTATTTTTTATTTGTATGTGATATGTGTCGTATTTTTGTGCCTGAAATAAACGAATTTTATTTTTATTTATAAAGCACGGCGAACGAAAATTCGTTCGAAACTTCTGATCTATGTGTAGTTATTCTAAGATCCCAACGTTTTTATCCTTAAATCTTTATCTTTGTTCATCTCGAGAAGCCCTCACTTACTTTACAACGAAAGTAGAAGAAAAAGGAAGCTCTATTTGCTCTCTTTACCTCTCTCTCTATCTCTAAATAAAACGTCGTCCGCTTTGTAATATAAAACACTTTGGTAATTTATTTATTTGTCTGTTGTTTATTTTAATTTTAACTTACCTAATATGTTATAATATTGATTTAATTTAATTTGATTTATTTTGATTGTACTTAATTTAATTTATTTATTTTAATTATTGTGATTATGGGTTATAAATATCTGAAATAAAATTAATACAATACAATTATTATGGCGGACTGATTCTCAAAATAATTCAGTAAATTAATTGATTTATTTTAATCTGTACTTGAATTTGACTTGAATTGTTTATTTAATTAAGTAATATGAATTATTAGCAACTGCACTAACATAGTTTTAATATTTCAGGTTTTACTAATAAATTATGGATGTAATCATCTGAAATAAATTATTTTGAATTTGAATTTTGTAAAGAAACCCGACGTCTCTCAAATTCAGCAAACCATCGCCTTGCGGTGCTCAAACAAGGTGCTTCTCTCCCAAAAGCATTTTGAAGACGAGCGGCATAGTCTTGCGGAGAGAGAGAACTTTTAAAATCATAAAAAATCATCGCTCTAAAATCTTATCGACTTAATACCATTTTCGTTGCGTACTTAGAGAACTCTGATGTGTGATAAAAAAATAATTGACAAATGATTTCCAGCCAATTTTATTTTTTACTAAGAAGGTTACAACGTTTCAAAAAATATAAAATTCGAAATTCAAATAGTTCCGATTAGCTAGATGTGCAAAACTTTTAGTGTGCCCCATGTATATTTTGTATTGTATGTAATATGGACTTGTATGTAAGTGCTAGTCTGAAATAAATTGAATCCAATTGAATTGAATTTGTTTGTCCTTTTTTTGGGCGTTGTTGAAGGAACTTGTATTTATCTGATTGTGCATGTAACATTACTGTACTATAGTCATAACGTTAACATAACGAAGAGTTACACGAGTTGTTTGTGCGGTGTGTGGATATTGAGTTGCTCTATAAGTTTATTTATGCAGAAAAACAGTAAGTTGAGTGAATAGTTGTGCCGAGTGCAGCGTTGCCAGACGTCCCCATTTTGGCGAGACGTCCCGATTTTTAAAGCAAAATTAAATGTTCCGCGCGGGACAGGCTCAGTCCCGCTTTTCGGGGATAGCTCGACCGTGCGTGCAGCGTGCTGAGGAAACTTTAAAAGAAGTTAAATCTTCACAGAAATATAGTGAATAAGTACTTCTTGTAAATAAATTATTCTCCTATTGTAAGTTACAATTTGTAACGCTCACTTCTCAGACTATTGTTTAAAACACCACATTTTTCTATTAAATAAAACATTTTTATTTGATTTTTGTATTTTTTTTATTCAGAAGGCGAAGAAGGCTCAACTATCTAACGATAAGGTAAAACTGATATAAAATATCATTTTTATTTATATACATTTTCTATGGACATTTTTGCTAGCTATATTTAGTTACGTAAACATAATTTAAAACTCAAATAAAAAGAGAAATATTTAAAAACTTCTGATTATATACTATAATCAGAATACAATATATGTTTTTTTACTATGTTCTGCTTTCGAAAGAATCCCGCTTTTTTCACTCAAAATGTTTCAAAATCCCGAATTGAGAAAAAAAAAACTGGCAACGCTGGCCGGGTGACAGTCCACGACAGACGTTTTCATACAAAAAAAGGTAGAGAAGCGATACTGCCCACTCTGTATTTTTTTCTTAGGTCGTGGATTAAGTTTCATACGTCATCCATTCCTTGTGTACCTTCTGAGCATAGGTCGATTTGTTACCTAATACTTACCTGTGATAATAATTATCTGCTAACGTTACAACATCATTAGAAGTGCATGCTCTTAAAAATACAAGCTCTCATGTTGGTATAATGGTGCTCCCAGACAGCTGTTATACAATCATTATTACTTTATTACCTTACCTTATTATTATAGATATCATTATTATACGGGATTTATCACGTACCGTCTGTTATACGTTATATAACACGATACAGTTTGTCCAAATGTGATGGATATTATGTTATACAACGTGTTAAGCTATGTACGACATTAAATGAAAACACGGGTAGGGCTGATGGCAAGCATTGTTGTAAAATAGGGTTTTTATAATTATAATTTCCAAATAAACTGAATAACAAGTTCTAAAAATATCAATAAAACAAATCATATTCATTCATCATGTAAGTAGGTAGGTATCTGTTAACCTGATTAAGCGGCATCATCGTATAGGCGCCGCCGATTTAGCCCGGCTTGCACTAGGGATTGCCCTAAATGTAATTAGTGACTAATCATGTTTAGATTTGACGTAGGTATATGTATGATTTGACAAGTGTCTAAATTATATTTAGGCACTTAATACGATAAGGCATAGTTGTGCAAGTCGCCCTTAATGTTTTAAAATTAAAGTAAACTAAAATAGATTTATTTAGGACAACAGTACAGTACAGACAAAACAGAAGACAATAAAACAAAATAAAACATTGAAAAAGATATTAAAAATAACATTATGAAAATGGTAGGCACCTACCCATAAAAATACAGAAAGACAGATATAAAAGCAACATAATTAGAAACGGTAATTATAGGCAGGTATTACCCGTGCGCGATAAGTTGGAACCTGAGCGCGGTGACGTCATATTAGCGTGCTTGTGCCGCCCGCAAAAAAGCGAACATAACAAGCAGCCGCCCGCGGCTTCGTCTTTGTTTTTTTTTAACCTAATTTATTATGTTACTCAGGGAGGACGCTGCTTTTTATCTAACCTTTTTTACACTATTTGAATAAAATAAAAATACAATGTTAAAGTTTATACATTTATTTTATCTATTATTTACATTATCTCATCTTCGTCACTACTTAGTGGATTTATGCCTTCTAGAGGTTGTTCTTCGTCCTCAGTCTCACTATAATCACTTGACGAAGAGGTATCCGATAAATTTACAACATTTACTATAACAACAAAAACTACAACAACAAAACAATGACACAAACTATAACAACATAAACTACAACAACAAAACAATAACACAAACGAAAACTAAAATAATTCCAGAGCGCGTCGTTACGTGACGTAGGCCAGTACGAGACTAAAAACCCTAGTAAAAAATAGTGATGTGAACGGTACAATACGGGCGCCATCGGGGAAGTGTAGGGGAAGCGGTCGGGGAGTCGCATTCCTAGCAGGTCCCAAGTTATCGCGCACTAGTAATACCTAACAAGAGGCACATAAATACGTCGGCGCTAAAAGGTTCTGTACTGTGTCGTGTCCCAAAAAGGTAAGATGATTTTTTTTATAGGAAACTTATCGATTACTGTATAAATATTCAAGCTAACGGTATTAAACCCACCTTTCAAATATGTAAATACGATTACGGATGTGTGTTTTAATTTAATGTCGTACATAACAGGTTGTATAACAAATGTTATACCTGCTGTGTGGGAGCACCGTAAGCTTAACAGACTCGATAGTTATATAAAAGAGTCATACCGTCCGGATTATCTAACTAAACTTAACAATTCTAAACAACAGAGCAATCGGAAGGTTGTCGTAATCGTAAATAAACATGCAGTGGTAATAAGGCTGTCGGCTGTAGTAAATGGCTATTTCCATAGAGCTATAGGGTGATTTAGAATATGTGCTTTAACCTAGAAGGGGGTCATTATCCTCACTCACGGAAACAAAAATTGTATTATGATTTCAAAATTTGATATTTAATATTGAAAAAAAAACATTTGTTTTAAAATCAATTGTGTTTGAGTAAAATTCTGTTTATTGACAGGTTTAGATGCAATATCCATCAAGAATAAAAACGAGTGTGCTTTAGACTATACGACTAAAGTAAAACTTCTTTTTCAAAATATTAATTTATAAAAGAGTTCTATTACAAAATTGTCCACACGTCTGTAGGTCGATTAGTCTATGTTCATTCTGGACAGACGCAAATTGCACTCGCACATTAACGTTTAAAAATATACGAAACGTAACGTTCTCTCTTTCTATCTTCACTAACTTATATCTCCCTCTCAACTTCCGTTCGCACTTTTCGTAACGCATTCACCAGCTTACTCCCCAAGACAAGCGTGCGTTGTTAGTATTGCATTTGTTTAGTTTAAGTCACGCGTGGTTTAATTAACAACTGACGATGTCATCTTCCTAGCGTTATTTATTTACTGTTTAAGTATTTTATCTGTTAGTATAGTTGGGTATATGCATATACCTTTAAGTAGGTATATTATGCATTAGGATTAAAACTTTATCATATATTTTTATTATACTAAGAATATATGTATCCAAATGTAAATGTATCCTCCAAAATACACCGCACTCCGTATCTTCGTAAATTTCGCTCCATCCAAAGGTTGCCTGGAAGAGGTCGCTTTCAGCGATAATGTCGCCCATTGTATTGCCTTATTTATTCTAGCCTAGTACCTATTTTTGTATTATTTCTGTTTGTGTGGTAATTCAATAAAGAGTTATCTATCTGTCTATCGATCTATAATAAAATAGGCCTGAAAAAAAAACCAAGTATTATTAGTATTCGGTATTATTTTCATGGAAAGTTTGTCAGTTTCATGTGCCATGGTTAAAAACATGTAATCCAAATCACCTCTATAGAGATTGATTTATTTATGCGAGCAAAATATGCGGCAAAAATCGGCGTATTTTTTGATTGCTTTGACATAAAAGCTTGTTTTTTTTATAACTTCAGGTGACCGTAGACTAGTGAAGTATTTGTTATCAACTTGATACCTCCACGCGTTTCTGAGAAAAAAAAAAGTTCATGACAGACAGACAGACGGACAATGAAGTGATCCTAAAGAGTTCCTTGTTTCCTTTTGAGGTACGGAACCCTAAAAATATCAAAACTATTGTATCCGTAAAACCAGGCATCGTCAAATATAACATTAAAATCGGATAATGCTGCTCACGCACTTATCTGTATTTGCACGTAATCCATTCCACATAAAATACGGACGGTCCGTAAATATGACACGCGATAATCTCACTAGTGTCATGCCGTAAATTGTTCAGAGATTTACATTTGTAACTACAGATGTACCCATTGTGATCACTGGGTATTGTTGTAAGGTACTACAGTCAAGCAGTGTGTATTGGGTATCGAATGAACGTTAGAATCTGTGGAATAGAAGGCTCTAAAGTCTAAACAATACTTGGCGCGTCGAAAACTTTAAGCTTAATATCATAGACATAATCATTTTTTTACCATATTAGCACATGATACAGTTACATTTTAAGGCAGAGAATAGACAAAAAATAAACAATGAAATAGTATAAACGTAAAACATAGACAAAAACAAAGAACTTGGTAAATACTGTGTGTTGTGTCGTGTTGTGAAACACGCATAACACTTGCGAACTGTGAAACACGAACTTGAGGTTGTTTCTTTATAAGACTTTTATTTCAGGCAACAATGTGCACAACAAAAAATATGACAACATATCCCATATCTACAAATAGAAATACATAAATAATATAAATACGGGATTTATCACGTACCGTTTTATCGGTGTTTCGACCGACAATGACGACACAATGATGATGATGCAGCCAGAGCCCGTAGCCCGTAGCCAAATTACATTCGCTTAGATTCGATTTCTACATAGGTTTGTTGTCGATATATCACGTGATGTTTTAATAGCATGTGTCAAATCCCATACATTTTCAAACTTTTTGACTAGCGTTATCGCTAATCGAATGTAACTTTCTTAAGCTCTCTGTCAACGCGATGGGTCACCGTTGACGCAACCCCCACCACCGCTCCCGTCTACTCGCGCGCAGAGGGCTGCGGCGCGTAGTGCGAGGCGAGACGTGGTTCGGAGCGGATCGCACTCACCCTGATAAGGTTCACGAATTGAACCGAAACATCGATATAACGGTACGTGACAAATCCCGTATTTATAATAATGGTTGATATAAATCATGAAAGTTTTCTGAGTAAAACATTATAGTGTAACATTTTTAGTGTATTTTTTATTTGTATGTGATATGGGTCGTATTTTTGTGCCTGAAATAAACATTAAATTAACTAATAAAAATTATTTATTTATTATACAATTATTTACAAGTCTAAAATACAAAAGAAACAGTTGAATTGCTTATAGACCGTTGCAAAGAATCTATAGATAGCTGAACTGCTCCATATCACTCCCAAAACAAAAAGTTACCAAGGAAAATAAATAGGTCTAAAATCTTTAAATAGGTACCTTATAGACTAACATACTTATTAACATTATACTTAAACAAACACTTAAATAATTGAGGGATTTTGCTTTGTAGCCGCTTCCCTGTAGCATCGCCTGACCTACGAAAGATATAGCCTAAGCCGTATAAACAGTTAAAACTAACTATAACAATTCATAGATGTCAGTAACTCATTAAAACCACTGAATTCTGAAAACAATCAACTAATGAAACAACATGAAATTACGAGTGTTCAGTGAAATGAACACAAGCTACTAACCCCATCATTTCGCATAATTAGGCAAATTGACGGTAATGGACTTTTACAAATTATTCTCGGAGATATTTGTTTCGCTGCAAAAACGGCAAACGAGTCCAGCCGCACGGTAGAGCTCGGTAAACATTTGACTGGCACTACTAGATACAATATATTACTTTTATTTTTAATGTTCTGACCTACTTTTTAGGATATTCAACTGGATGATAAGTAATAAAGAGATGTAGGGATATCTACCCACTATGGTGGTTTAAATAGATTAGATTGTGATAACATTTTTTTTACAGGGACTAATTGATTGAAAATACTTATGCAAAGGCGAACCAGAATTCTTTTCCACCACTTTTGTGCATTACGGATATAAATGTGTAAGGGAAATTTCTGCTCAATGGATTTTCTGGTTTTAGAATAAGTATTGTTAATCTCGGAATATTTATGTTACTTTTCGGCTGTTCTAAGAATTTCTGATTATAAAAACACTTATCATACATACATGTATTTATATCTTGAGGTGTATGTCAAGACTTTCTTATAATTCTTTGTAGTAACAAGATTCTTCACTTACTCTGTGCGGCAACAAATTGATTTTTGATGTCGCCGGCTCGTCGGTCGTTTTGCGGCGCATCGCATCGCTGACAAAAAACATCATATCTCTTTAATAACCGCTCTATGTAAAATTATCCGTTACTGAAGTCGTTACTAGTGATTGATTGCGAGTTCCGTTGCTGATAGTTTTATTATAAACTAGCTGTTGCCAGCGGCTTCGCACGCGTTGTTTGCCAATAAAAAGTAGCCTATGTGTTATTCCAGGTTATGATCTACGTACATACCAAGTTTCATCGCAATCGGTTCAGCCGTTCCGGCGTGAAAGAGTAACAAACATCCATACATCCATACATAGAAACTTTCGCGTTTATAATATTAGTAGGATTAGTAGGATTACTGTTTCATTGTATTGCACCGTATGAAGCGTAATGAAAGCGGGGAGGGATGTAGTGAAAGCGCGATGTAAAGCAATCATGCGATGAATTAAGTTTTAATTATTCGTAGTCATTGATTCCCACGTCAATAAATAAAATTCCGTTTTACTCAGGCATTAGGATAATAAATTGTTCTTTTTTAAGAGGCGATAGCTCGTTTTCCGCTGCAGATAAATATATTGGACACGGTAAACGTCTATCCAGTCATCGAGTGTCCTATTACAAGGTGTTGTTTATGCGGGACCAATCAGTATGTAAATATGTGGGGTGCGGTGAATGATCTGGTCTGAAGTGAGTGGGTGAGCCGGCGCGGCGCAGCCTCCAGTGTGGCCTGCACTCGTGCGCACGCTTCTAACGCATCCTTGCGTGACAATCACCATTCACCTGAATGGGATCCCGGGCAAACAAATGTCTTTCGTCTTGGACTCATTCACTTATTCATCATGCGACTACCGATGTTAATTTTGTGGATATTTGCTCTGGATGCCGTCTGCGTGAACGTGCAATTGCTTAAAAACCATCAGAGTGCGACGGCAGCGTGTTATACCGGCACGTACGATAGAGTTCTATTGAAGCGCGTCACGTTACTCTCGAAATACATATTCACAGGAAAAGTGTTCGGTGCGAATGTAGGCCCTAACGGAACGAGAGTGTACAAAGTGAATATACGTCGTGTGTTGAAGGGTGATTTGAATGACATCGGTGTGGTTGTGAAGTTTGGTACAGCAAAGTCTCTACGGTTCAGCGATGCCACTGTGCTTGTTCAAAGTTACCGTGCTTTTGAATGTCGGCCTATACGGATGCGTACTTATGGCATATTTCTCACGGAAAGAAGACACGATCAAAGCCCTTTGAAACTGAGTTTAGTGGTTGAACCATTGGTGCTGACGTTGCGAAGCCTGGAGGTAATTGAAGCAGCCGTTAAAGGTAAGTCTATAAGCGAATAATAGACCAGTAGAATAACCGTTTAAAAGCAATTAGTGACCGTTTACTATTATGCGGCTATTTTAATGTGAGCACGTAAATAAACAAGTAGGCGGCGATTAGTTGATGGGCGGAGCAGGTGTCGGCGTCCGCAGGGAGTTATAGCGGCTACCTGTTACCGTCAGAAGAGCTTTGCTGCTTTACAGTATGCTAATTGGTAAGGTAATGTTGAACTGGTGTATAGGTTTCACTTGTTTAGTACACATCCGTTAGCAGATATACAACGCATTCTTACATTTGAAAGCAGCTTTCAATTCAATGGACATAAAATAATAAAAAGTTTGTCTGCACGCGTTGAAAGTCCTAAAAGATTTGCCACTGAGATTTAGATTATATTGTTGGGAGCCTTTAAAAGCAACTCAAATTCTGTTTAATATTCAGGAACTATGTTTCAGAACTGTTCACTCCCTGATGAAAAAACTCGTAAGTGTTCAGTTTTGAAGAACAAGTTTGTCCCGGACCCCGTCCTAATCCAACTACATGCCACAGGAATATTAAATTTTATATTTCATGTCTCCGGGAAGTTTTTTGCATTTTAAACTTCCGTTTACCTCTTAACCTGATATTAATTTTATGAAAGGCTAGTAGGAAAGCTTAGTAGGAAATCTAAGATTCTGTATTCGAGTCTCGAATCCGGATAGGTCTAAAGATAGAACTTTAGAGACATTATAATGTCTCACGTGCAAGTCTTTCTTGCGGATTAATTGTTTTGGGCTACTACTCGTAATAGCGCCGAGAAACTTTAGATGGAGAAGTCTTGCCCAGCACCGATGCGCCACGCAGCAACCAAGCAGCCACTTTTTTGCCACAAAAGTGGCTGCGTACTTCACCCACATGCGCCGTTTACATCATTTTTACAAGATTTTTATTAACTTGCAATGTATGCATGTTTGTCCGGGGGAATCTTGCAACTGAATTTTGAACCCATTTCCCTCAACCGATTGAGCTGAAAGGAATACATATGTGACTTCGGTGACAATGCAATAATATGGTACCACGGAGGTGGTCTCATGATGGAGACGGATGCTAGACAACGGATCTTCTGAATGGATTATAGTAGGCTTATTTTTGTACTCATTTGAATCTGCTTGCGGTTCCGATTATGAAATGTATAAAAGCTTGTTTTGAAAAAGTAATTTTTCAACAAAAAATTAATCAATTGCCAGATGGCCTTATTTTTTGGAGCGTGAAAGAAGCCTGCTAGTTGCACTGAATTATTTAACCACACTGGTAATTTCGGTGACAAGAGAAAAAAATATATGTTCTGTTTTGATAAAGCTGGAGTGCTAAAAATCATATTCATTAGGTGCTAGTTGACATTTCATTGTTGTCTGTTTTCTTAGTACCTTGTACGTACTGTGGGGCTACTCATATTATAAAGGTACTCAAAATATTTTTTTCATAGCTCAACAAGTTCTAACCTCCGAGAGAACTTGGTAGGTTCGTGAAATAACTCAATTTAGAATGTAAAAAGATCCACAAAGAGCTTTTGTCTGTTTTCAAGTTATTCACAGCAGTTTACTGGTAATCAAAATATTAGCAACACCTTAAAAGTAGAACTTAATGTCTAAACTTCGGAGGTTGTTAAAGTTGATGATTGAGTTCGCTTTTCCAACTTTAGTTTCAAGGGAAAACAACACCGTTGTAAACTTGAAATCAGATCCACCCATATTTACGGTTCGACGCGAAAACAATCATTCTTAGCTATGAACACTTTACTTGTACCATTGCTGCATGTTCTTGACCTTCGTATGATGTTCTAGGATAATAAGTAGGCAATTTGTTATTTACAATGTATACCTACTTATTTATTAAGACTAGCTGACCAATCAGCAACTTCGCACGCGTAACTTTTTAATAAAAACATTACCCTCCTTCTCAGCAGTTGGGTAAAAAGTAGCCTGTTTCACCCGGAGATAACGTAGCTACCAAACAGTGATAGATTTTTTTAAATCGGTCCAGTAGTTTCGGAGCCTATTCAATACAAACAAACAAATCTATCCTCTTTATAATATTACGAAGTTTTTTGTAGATATTGATATTTTCATTAATATTGTAGAACATACTTTTGTTCTATCATCAATAGTTTCCGCAGCGCATGCGACAAAAGACGTTTTAGGGCACTTTTTTACACCTTGGGTTACGTTACTTAAGTTTTAGTAAGGATCCCTAATCTTTTCTAGCAATAAATATAAACTACGTCACTCAGGGTGAATGTAGCTTTCCAATGGAGAAAAATTCAAAAGAATTTTTGAAATGGGTACAGTAGTTTTTGAGTTTATTCATTACAAACATACACACAAAAATACAAATCTTTCCTCTTTATAATACTAGTATAGATAGATAATACTTTATTTGCTTGATGCAACACACAATTATTGCGAGGGTATAATTTATTTATTTATTTTTATAGCCATTTCCAACACCAAAATCACCACTCATTCGTAATAATATCATTCGAGATTCTAAATCTGTGTGTTTCTCTAATTAAATGATAATTAATTTATTCACTGGTAACATTTGATTTTATCCTAAGAATAATATCCATTTATTCCTGTGTAGTCGAGATACAACAAAAGCTCAATAAATACAGAGGCGGCAGAGCGAATCAGCAAAGATTTTTATTTCAAGAAGCCGATGGCAAGTCTATTCCATTATTAACTTGAAACACCTTCAGGCCATTTTAAATGAAATCGTGAGACGTCTATATCGTTACCTAATTAACTTATCCCCCATTTAAATCACCAGAAAGCATCGAGATAAGGATGGCGAGATGTCAGGCTACCGGCTTGATCTTTATCAAGTTAAAAATCCACACTACCTAGTTCTTATTTTTGATTTTACATTTTCATGTCAAAGGTTAAGAACTTTTAGAAGTGTATTTATTTCTTTAAATACTTTATTGCATAAATATACATTAAATGTACCTACAAAAGGTAGGCTTTATGCTACATGTATTTATTACCTTCCAACCTCAGAGTTAGCAAAAAATGTGTATCTTTTTTTGTCACTAATGGTTTGCAGTGTTTACCAATCAACTCAGCTAAAGGTAAATAAAAGCTGGTTTCAAATTCCAATCCTTATTAAGCAGTGTTTCGAATTTCTAGAACTGGTCCAGTTTTTTACATGGCATCCCTAACTGAGATGGGTCGTTATAAATCTGTGTTCTGTAATTGTTTATGTGGGATTAATTGTTTTGCGTGGGACGGTTTCGCTTTGGGCGGCGCTGGACGGGGGTTCGTATATCACAGCTGACACGCAATCAGAGCCGCAATAAAATGCATAAAAATCATACCGCGTTTAATAAAACTTTAAGACTTAGTAAAAAAAAACAGCTAAATTGGTGGTAAGCGTACATATCATAAATGGTACCACCAAAAACACAAAGTTAGAAAATAAATTGATGAACATTCGTCAATATACTACATATAACATAATTGTATATTAATTCAACTACCTACTGTACCGCTTTGTACCAACAGGGCACGCATATTCTCTTCTAAAAATATCAAAATCCCAAAGGGTCAAAGGGGACCCTATTACTAAGACTTCGCTGTCTGTCCGTCTGTCAGCAGGACCCGTGATAGTAAGACAGTTGAAATTTTCACAGATGATGTATTTCTGTTGCCGCTAAAACAAAAAAAAATATTTAAGGGGGGCTCCCATAAAACAAACGTGATTTTTTTGCTCGATATTGGTAACGGCAACAGGTAGACGCTTGAAATATTCACAAAATATTTAATTGTATAATCAATTAAAAAATTAATAATTAAATTAAAATAAAACAAATATTTAAGGGGGGCTAGCATACAACAAACGTGATTTTTTGATAGTTTTTGCTCGATATTGATAACAACAACAGGTAAATAACGCTTGAAATAATCACAGAATATTGACTTATATTATTCACTATAAAAAAAAATAAAACTAATATTGACAAGGGGGGGCGGGGGGGGGGGGGGGGGGGGAAAGGCTCTCATACAACAAACGTGATTTTTTTGCTGGTTTTATAGATAATGGTACGGAACCCTTCGTGCGCGAGTTCGACTCGCACTTGGCCGGTTTTATATAATTTATACTTAATATTATAAATATTATTAAATATTATAAAGAGGAAAGATTTGTTTGTTTGTTTGTATTGAATAGGCTCCGAAACTACTGGACCGATTTAAAAAAATTATTTCACTGTTGGGAAGCTACACTATTCCCGGGTGAAGGCTACTTTTTACTCAACTGCGTAGAAGAATGTAATGTTTTTATTGAATTATATACCCAATAAAGCAGTAGCAGACATGCCGGGAGAACCAGAAACGAACGTTCTTAAATGCACTATAAAAATCGTTCTTGTGATTCCCTAATGCCGACAGCGAGATACATTAACTGATGATACGAATGACTGTATTCGAAATGGTGCGAGTTTGAATTATCTTAAACGACACTATTAAGATTACAACCCCGAGTGGCCCTACTAATGACGTGCGACGCGATCGGTTGCCCATTCACAGACACTGCGTATTGGGATGACGTGTTTTTATTTATTTACTAGCTGTTGCCCGTGACTTCGTACGCGTTGTACTACTAAATGTGTAGGTAACCTAGAAATAAAACTAAACTCGCTGTTGCAACTAAACTTGACACCCCATTTTTATCTCATGGGACCTGATTTATGGGATAAAAAGTAGCCAAAGTCAAAATCTTTTATTCATTGAAATCACAAAGATCACTTTGAAACGTCAATTTTACTGTCTCTTCTTTCGCGACCAAGCCAGGAAAGTAAGGCAAGAAACAAGGCTGATTGTTTTTTTAATGATCCTTTTAGAATACATAACAATACAGACAATAAATTACGTCTAAATTGTAACATTTTGAACCAGTTGGACCAATTTCAATCCCAAGTTTCTCTATCATCTTAATAATCCGATATTTACAGTAGGTTTTTTTATAAGGATTTTGTTTAATTACGTTTTTAAATTTATTAATGGTCAATTTTTGTACATCATTTGGGAGTTTGTTATGTGGTAGCCTATGTGGTAATCCAGGTTATAATCTACGTACATACTGAATTTCATCGAAATCGGTTCAGCCGTTACGAAGTGGCTGAGTAACAAACATCCAAACTTTCGCATTTTAAATATTTGTGTGAGTTACCTTACTGCCATCGATATACGCTATTTTGACGATATAACTTTCAAAATATCGATTCTATCTATTTGAGTTGTGTTTCTGGTAAAATTGAGCATCACCCCTTTCGTTTCATTGTTGTCAATTTTTCTAAAAAACATTATGAGTATATTTTTACTTTTTTCTTATAACCTGCTTTGGATCTCTATTAACCCGATAGGTTCTAAAAACAATAACCGTCTAGATATGGTGATTCAATGACTTGGAAAAACACATTATTACCTGTATTGTTATGTATTCTAAAAAACAAACAGCCTTGTTTTCTTTCCTTTCTTTCCTGGCTTGGTCGCGAAGGAACAGCCAGTAAAATTGACGTTTCAAAGTGATGAAAATTGTGATTTTAATGAATTGATTTAATGTATTTTAATGAATTTAATGAATAAAAGATTTTGACTTTGACATAACTTCGTAACTGTCATTGCCTAATTGATTTTTATTATTTATTTTATAGTAAACTTTTCTGTAAATGAGAGGTTTGCGTGTCATAAAACATTAGATCATTGTCTTTTCTCAAGGCATGTCTGAAATGTTTTGAATGCATAGAAAATAGATAAGAGAAGTCAATAGCACAAAATTGAATCATGCATAGAGACCAAGCTAGTATAGTACCAGACTGATCCACAACGATAACAATTGAACAGAGGTCAACCAATTTTACATTCGCCAAATATTTATGTGGCCGTGTTATTGCCATATTTAGCTCGTAATCTCATCTATAAATTACTTCAAAATGGTACTATGTATATATAAATAAACTAGCTGACCAATCCCCAGCTTTGCACGCGTAGTTTTTCAATAAAAACATTACCCTCCTTCTGCGCAGTTAGGTAAAAAGTAGCCTATGTCACTCAAGGTGAATGTATCTTTCCAATAGTGAAATAATTTTTGAAATGGGACCGGTAGTTTTTGAGTTTATTCATTACAAACATACACACAAACATACAAAAATAAAAATCTTTCCTCTTTATAATATTAGTATAGATTAGTATATTAGTATTAGTATAGAGTATAGATAATAAATAAATATGGCTGGACATGTCACACAGCGCTATCTAGCCCGAAATTAAACAGAGCTTGTACTATGAGAACCAGATAACTGACAGAATACATTTAAAGTTTATAGGGTTCGGTACCTCAAAAGGTAAACAAGGAATCCTTATAAGATCACTCTCTTGTCCGTATGTCCGTGTGTCACCATCGATTGTCTCAGGAACGGGTAGATCTAATAAGTTGAAATTTATAGCAGATGTCTATAGTCCCTATTAGTTGTATAAAAATCAAGGTCCTGAGTCAACACGATAAAAAAAGATATGGGCGAATTTTGATTTTCGCGAAAACTTGTAACAAAATTGACAATTCTAGATCAACCGGAAGTACCTACCCTATAGGTTTTGGGTCGAAAACCTACATGGTAGTTCCCGTTGGCCTAGAATCACGAAATTGGGTCTTAATTACAGCACAAATAAAGGAAAAATTCCAAAAAATAAAAAAAAAGTTTAAAATTAAAGGGTGTTCCCCATACATACATAGTTGACGCCAATTAAGATAGTCCTCTGAGTTGTATGGGCGCTCATACAATTTAAAGGACTAGTTTAATCGACACCGACTTTAGATAAAGTAAATAAATAAAATTGTGCTATTGAATAAAATATATATTTAAGTGGAGCTCTCATACAACAGACATGAGTTTTTTGCCGTTTTTATAGATCATTTTAGCCGTAAAACGTCCACTACTGAACACAGGCCTCCATGGATCTCCATGATGGGCAGTTGCCATACTCACCACGCTTGGCAGGCGGGTTGGCGAGCGCAGTACAGGATGTTGATACACGGAAAGACGCTGCTGCCCATCTTCCGGAGGTTACCCTTAGCAGGCTCTTACTGCATCCACGGGCATGAGAGGAGGGGTAACATTCTACTACCGGCACCCCACGGCACATATTTTTATAGATAATGGTACGGAACCCTTCGTGTGCGAGTCCGAACGCACCTGGCCGTCTTTTTTTTTTGTAAATACATACTTATTATTATATAGAAAAACATCCATACCCGGAACAAATATCTGTAGATCATGCAAACATTTGTTCCGCGGCGGGAATCGAACCCGCTAGCTCCTGCGTTTCAGCCGGCTATTCGCTCATTGCGCCACGGAGATAGCCCAAAACTGACTCATACTGACAGCTTAATACCAGTTTATCGTCAGTCTACCGTTTTATGCACTTGATACTATGGCTTATGCTTGACAATAGGTTTAATCGCGGTATGAAAGGAGCAAGCAGCTCGTCGGGTCATTGTTGTATTTCACTTTTATGGTTCTCGCAAACGAGGACCTATTGTGCCACAGCGATTGATTTAACAATGCAATATCGTAGACGAAAACAAAGTTGATTGCGCTTTTCAGCTGAACTCATACTCCGC
Source organism: Philereme vetulata (assembly GCA_918857605.2). Taxonomy (NCBI): domain Eukaryota; kingdom Metazoa; phylum Arthropoda; class Insecta; order Lepidoptera; family Geometridae; genus Philereme; species Philereme vetulata. Next base: position 7,801,402 of record OU975457.1, on the reverse strand, counting down.
GCTCAGAGCCGATCAGTACTGCCGTAGACCGGTTACTTAGGTTAAAACATTTTTGAACAAAGAATTTACTGAGCTTGTATTTTTATAGGGTTAGTGTTTTAAAAACTTGTAAATCTTGAGGCAGAAGCCCAAAGTTATTTCACATAATGCAATAAACTTAAGGCACCTGGAAAACTCCTATGAGTGTTTGCAGATGACACGTCACTTTTATTTAAATTCAAGCGACGACAAACCGATTTTGAAGATGTAAACAATGCAATCTCTAAGGTCGTAAAATGATTCAACGTAAACAATCTACTTCTAAATGAAAAGAAAATAAAGTGCACCTACTAGATTTATATATTACCTAATGTTACACAAGTTAAAGCAGATATAAAAATCAAAGACGAGGAGTTGGCTCTTGTGGACACCACCGTATTCTTAGGTATAACACTAGATAATAAGCTTCAATGGGGCCTCACATTGATAAGTTGTCGAAGAGACTTACATAGTTCTGCGGCATACGCAGTCAAATAGATCCGTCTTTTTACAGACGTAGACACAGCTAGACTAGTTTACTTCAGCTACTTCCACATCATTGTGTCATACGGTATACTGCTGTCGGGGAGTGCTGCAGATATAAACACCGCTTTTGTGCTGCAGAAGAGGTCTGCTCGTGCAATTTATAATATGAGCCCCAGAGAATCATTACGCAATAAGTTTAAAGAAATAAATATTATGACATTCTCTTGTAAATACATCTATAAAAATCAGATGTAATATAGATAAACTCGCTGTTGCCTCTTGTAGACTCCATAAAGTTAGTAAATTGTTTAAAAGGCAAGGTGTTCGTTTTTATAACAAACTCCCAAGTGATGTACAAAAATTGACAATAACAAATTTAAAAACGCAATTAAACAAAATCTTTATATAAAGCCTACTATAAAATATCGGATTATTTAGATGATAGAGAAGCTTGTGATTGAAATTGCTCCAACTCCTTCAAAATGTAACAATTTAGACGTAATTTGTTACCTGTATTGTTATGTATTCTAAAAGGATCATTAAAAAAACAACCAGCCTTGTTTTCTTGCCTTCTTTCCTGGATTGGTCGCAAAGGAACAGGAAGTAAAATTGACGTTTCAAAGTGATCCTTGTGATTTTAATGAATAAAAAGATTTTGACTTGACTTTGACTTTGAGTATGCACCATATGTCATCTCTGCCTTTGAAGCTCGGACCCGAACTAACCTTTGAATATACCCTGATAACAATTCGATCGACAACGTCGGCGCTGAAACATGCAAATGAAGACATGATCTCGAAGGATATTTATGATAGGAAAGCGGGACCGGGACGGCACAGATGTTAACACTAGTGTCGCGTTATCAGCCTGCGCCGTCTAAAACACGTTTTATGCGACGCCGGCCTCTTGATAGCTATCTACATGAATTTGTGGTTATTTGTTGCCCTATAACGGTGTAATTTTCGTGCGAAGTGTTCCCATTCGTTTGTTTTAGGGCCTTTCTCAAGATGTACTGATAGACGGCGGATATTCCAGTAGTTAAAATGGGGTGTGTATGAAAACCTGGCAAGTAGCTTTGGAATAGTATTTTTCAAACTTTCGCGATCACTGTACATAATTACTGATTTAAACGGGAATTTATCGCTTATATATCTGCTTTATATGTTCTCCCGACGTTCTGCCATTACTTCTCGACTCCAGTCTGCTTGCGACCACGGCTGTTGCAACAGAGTCAAAACGTCGGGATAACAAATAAAACAGGTACATACGCGATAAATACCCGTTTAAATCAGTAATTTAAGCTTTGCAATTCTAAAGTCAAAGTCAAAATCTGTTATTCATTAAAATCACAAGGATCACTTTGAAACGTCAATTTTACTGCCATTTCCTTCGCGACCGAGCCAGGAAAGAATGGCAAGCAAACAAGGCTGGTTCTTTTTTTAATTGATCCTTTTAGAATACATAACAATACAGGAAATAAATTACGTCTAAATTGTAACATTTTGAACGAGTAAGAGCAATTTCAATCCCAAGCTTCTCTATCATCTAAATAATCCGATATTTTATAGTAGGCTTTTTTTATAAAGATTTTGTTAATTGCGTTTTTAAATTTGTTAATTGTCAATTTTTGTACATCGCTTGGGAGTTTGTTATAAAAATGAACACCTTGCCCTTTAAATGATTTACTAACTTTATAGAGTCTACAAGGGGCAACAGCGAGTTTATCTTTATTTCTAGTATTAAAATTATGATTATCGCTATTTTTCTTAAACAAATTCATATTTTTGTGAACATACATCAGATTTTCATAGATGTATTGACAAGGGAATGTCGTAATATTTGTTTCTGTAAACTTATTGAGTAATGATTCTCTGGGGTCCATATTATAAATGTATAATGTATTATAATATGTCTATTAACTAGATGTTAATTAAATCATAGTTAACCTGTTTAAAGCCACGTCATTGCCTGCACTTTTGCACTAATAGTCAGACGGGTAGAATTAAATAACATGATTAAAACGCACCGTCTACATTACTGGAGCGAGCCTCTGTTGCAATTAGCCGACGCAGGCGTAATGCCTATGCGCACCATTACTTCGCTTCCCTCCTCCGTTTAACCGTGAACTAAGTGACAGGGGCTGTCGTATATCTCATTGATCCCTATGCATACGTCTTAGTCCAATGTAGGGTTGATACTTCGGCGCTCTTATTTTTCGTCAACTTTTCAAAAAGCTGCAGCAATTTTTAACTTCACCTTTTGTGTGTCTCTCTCAATATGTAGTAAGGTTGACCCGATAGCAGGTCACAAACGAAACACCTTTTATAAAATAAAATCGAATTATAACATACCTCATCTCTGATGATCTGATACCACGATAATTTTATCGGCAGAAACTAGCGAAGATCTATTATTTAATATCAGAGAAGCAAAGGGCGCACTGGGAACCTGGTTTACAATGAACGGTCTAAAGCTTAATGAAGACAAAACCAACATAGGTATTATTATTCAATGCTGTATCACTTCACCGAAACACCATACGAGTGCTCCTGTGCAATGGCAGTCACCTAATGTCACATATTCAAAATATCTGTACAACTCGCAAGAAAAACTTACCTTACATCGACAAGTACAATCGATACAAATTACCCCATCACTTGTTTCTTGAGTGCAATGAATAGACGTGTGCAATGGCCCAAGCAGGCGCACGCGCACGCCTCGCCCAATGCGCGCGCTGTTTTCGACCTTGTTATCTCGGGATATAGGCCGACAGCAGCGTGCGCGGCGCGCGCTGGCGTGGCGCGGGCTTGCTTGGGCGACTGCCCCTTTTATGTTGAACAGTAGGCTAATTGTTTCTGTTGCTGGCTTTAATTTGTCGGTATTTTGGCCATTCGCTCGCTAATACATAGTTATTTGCAAGTAATAGTTTAGCGACAGTATTTATTTGTACCGCTTAGGCTTCGGCCTTTCAAACCCATATAAGATCTGATGTTTAATGTAATGCTCATCAAAGCTTACATGTGTTTAAATGTTTATATTTAAAATTCTAAAACTACAATAGTTATGTATCGTAATACGAAATAAGTACCTACTTTAGGTAAAATTTTATTGTATAAGTTTTGAGAAGCGCTTTAGCTTAATTAACGTTGTAAATTATGTTTGTTAATTCTAGGATTTAATTCACACTGGAATTGTACTAGCTAAGCTTTTATAATCTAATAAATAACTTTTAAAATTTGCAATTGAAATTGAGTCACCTAATGAGCTCTAAGCTAGTCAGGTTGCTAGGTTTTGAACTGGACTCAAAACTGCCATGGAAGCAACATATTGACTCAACATGTAAAAAGATAGCGAAGGGAGTATATGCACTAAAACAACTGAAGCATATATCGTCTGAAAAATTGCTAAAAGACCAAATACAAGACAAACTAAGGTACCACTTAAGGTACCACTTATGGTACCACTTATGGTACCTATTATATTGTGGAGTAGCTCAACAGATTATGAGAGGGTCCTCAAAATGCAAAAGCGTGCTATTCGGGTGTTAGTGAAAGCCAAATTTAGGGATTCATGCCGAGAGCATTTTATGAACCTAAATATTTTGACCTCAGTCTCAGTATACACTTTAGAAATTATAAAATATGCGACGCAAAACTTGAAACGTATAAAATTAGAGGAAACAGTAGTAAATACAGTTTGCGAAATAACATGAATTGGGAAGTAATGTACAACAGGCATTAGGTATTACAAAGAAACATAAGGTATTACAAAGAAACTGCCAGGGTACATGGGTCAAAAGTAACAAGATTTCACACAGAATCAAATTGTTTGAAAGTGAGATTAAACTCGCCCTTATACAGCAGAATATCCTAAGTTTTATTACATAATTGTTCAATTTTATACCAAATCGATGTTTTTTTGTGTTTTTATTGTTTTGTACTATACCTGCATACTTGCTATTAAGTTTGGAGCATATATCAACACCTGACGAGCTATAGACTGTTAACACTTATTTTAAGTACTAGCTGTTGCCAGCGGCTTCGCACGCGTCGTTTGCCAATAAAAAGTAGCCTATGTATTAATCCAGGTTATGATCTACGTACATACCAAATTTCATCGCAATCGGTTCTGCCGTTCCGGCGTGAAAGAGTTACAAACATTCGTACATCCATACATACAAACTTTCGCGTTTATAATATTAGTAGGATTAATGACTTGTTAATGTTTTTAGCCTATGGCAATAAAGATTTTTCATTTCACTTCATTTTTATTTTATTTCATTTCATTTCTGGGATGGCTTGGCCAAGTATCAGCTTGAAGCCTTTCATTCGATTGAGCGATGTGCTGTTAGACTCACTGATGAAGCTGATGACTCACTAGTGTAAGCCAATTTACAAAGTCTAGAGCACAGACGCCGTGTAGCCAGACTTTCAGTTTTTTACAGGATTCATTTTGGTGAATGTACGCAAAATCTTCATGAACTTATCCCTCCTTCCCCCTTCCGCCACCGGACAAGCAGACGTACTGAGAAGAACCACCATATCTGGTCGGTAAACCAACTTGCCGTAGCAATCGATTTGCTTCAACTTTTCTTGTTAGCACAGTAAGGAGTGGAACTCACTTCAGGCGTACTCGTATGTTTTTCCGAACATGTATACCTTTTCTCGGAGTCTTCAATTCTAGAATGAATAGGTTCTTTCTAGGCAAGCGTACTCCATCTTCGATCACACCATCACCTACCACCAGGTGAGGTAGTGGTCAAGCGCTTGGCTGTCATCAATAAGAAAAACCTATTTTATTCAGGGATAAAAGCACTAACTTTCTGACTAGCATTTATTTGGTCTTCATGATTACATTAGAACCATAAAACAGCTGATCAACTGAATATTTTTCAAAACTAGATGAAAAAAATCTAATTTGAATTCGTAAATGAACCTTCCTGTAAGTAAGGACAATGACCCACGTTTGTAACTTACATATTATGTATAACAGGGTGGCCATCTCGGTAGATTTGTCTGGTGTCGTGGAGTTGAGTTTAAGATATAAAGTAAATACCTAACTATAAAGTTCTAGATACATAGTAGAGCATTCTATCTAGATAAACTAGCAGATTCTCTCGCCCCGTCCATTTTACTGAGAAATAAGTGACAGGGCGAGGCATCTATCTCTGTGATCTCTTTGTTAAAGAAACGACGTCCAAGATTGGATGTACACAAATGCGATTTGTTTTATTATTCCTTAAAAATATAAGAAAATTGTTGTAGAGGTCGATAAAAAATCTACGTCAAAACCCTAACCTTGCTACCGCATAAAAGTTCAATTAAAGCGTGTTTAAAAAATTTCTTAGTATGGGATTTTTTTAAACAGTGTTAATTTTTTTGTGGTAAGACCAGTATGTAGTAAGTATTGACGAATAGGTTTGTTTTATGTAAACATATCTTAATGTTTGTTTCTAACAGATGCAGAGGCAGCAGCGTCATAATATTTCATAATTTTCACGTTAGTTCCCATTGTTTTATGAAAAACTAGCTGACCAATCCGCGGCTTCGCACGCGTGGTTTGCCAATAAAAAGTAGCCTATATGTTAATACAAGTTATGTTCTCCGTACATACCAAATTTCATCGGAATCGGTTCAGCCGTTCCGGCGTGAAAGAGTAACAAACATCCATACATACAAACTTTCGCTTTTATTTTTTAGTAGGATTAAGATTTGAAAATACTCAGCATTTCAAGGAATTTAGCTGTTGTAAATTGCGCTTTGAGTTCACTAGCACCTCGCAATGTATTCCTTTTGTGACTATAACACCACATTTCTGCAGAAACCAGGTTTATAGTATCTGCTGACTTCAATCACGAAATCGCGACAGAGCCGCGACACGAAACTACTAGAGGTACCTGCTAGGTACCAACTACTACAGTTCCAAATTATGAAATACAATTAATAAAAATTATTTATTTCGACTCATAAAGGTTACAAATAAAATCATATAATTAAAACAAACTTAGAGACATACAGATAGGTACGTGCGCGGACACGAGGTATGATCAGTAACCGGGGCAACACCCCTTAAAAGGGGTAGAATGGTGTTGGGGCTGCCCCGCAGACGTTTCAAGAGCGACGCACACCGCTTTCTTAAAAGCGTGGAAACCATCAGTGTGCGCCTCACTGAACATACCTGATGCATCTGCAGAAAAGTAAATAAGGAACTATGTTGCTTCTTTGATATGACGATGACTGGTACCTTTGTTTTCCATGATTTTGGTTATAAAGAGCAAAAAAGGACGCTGGTAATCAGTTTTCTATGTAATTGGAATCTGGACATACCATTGTCCTGCCGAAATGATATATGACAGATTCCCTGTCGTAACAATCCTTGTAGGATTTAATGGATCTCGTATCAACAGAACAAGGGATAAGGAGTGGTTTGTGTTTGAATTTTTTGAATAAGTTGGTGGGTCGTTTGATCTAGCTTTGTTTATTTTCTCGGTTATTGATATTTACAGAGAGCCGTCTCGATTTCGATCCAAAATTAATAGGATTGATTCCGGTTATATTAATTAACCACAACGATTGTGCTAGATGACTATGTGTATTATACTCGTATATAGGTATGATTACATATGTACTTGTTTTATCAACGATTCGACCCGTCTCCTTACCGAACCGAATTATATTACCAAACAGTTAGTATGAACCAAATCCATGTCGGTAACAGTACTGTTGCTGATAAAACTATGAAATCAATTTTATTTTATTAATATAGTATATATATACATATATGATTAGTGGTTCGCCCCGAACTGAGATCTCGGGAGTCTCCCATAAAAATAAAAATATATTGTTCGTAATGTTTGACTAATAAAATAGTGCCACGAAATGAAAAACCAAATAAATTGACCTACAGTTTCATTCAAATTACAGGTAACGGGAGTTGATGTTAATTGGATAATCTTTTTGGGCTCGAAATTGCAGTCATTCTGGACTTTGGCCTATATTTGTTTAACTAAAGCAATACGCGTACCAAATTTCAGCTCTGTGGGTTCACTGGTGTACCCTGTGAATTTTGTCAAAGTTCAGTTTTTATGATGGCTAAAAACTTAAAAACTACAAAGTTTAAACTAAAAATAAACTTGACCTACAGTTTCATTCAAATTACAGGTAACGGGAGTTTATGTTAATTGGATGAACTTATTGGGCTAGAAATTGCAGTCATTCTGGACTTTGGCCTATATTTGTTTAACTAAAGCAATACGCGTACCAAATTTCAGCTCTGTGGGTTCACTGGTGTACCCTGTGAATTTTGTCAAAGTTCAGTTTTTATGATGGCTAAAAACTTAAAAACTACAAAGTTTAAACTAAAAATAAACTTGACCTACAGTTTCATTCAAATTACAGGTAACGGGAGTTTATGTTAATTGGATGAACTTATTGGGCTAGAAATTGCAGTCATTCTGGACTTTGGCCTATATTTGTATAACTAAAGCAATACGCAAACCAAATTTCAGCTCTGTGGGTTCACTGGTGTACCCTGTGAATTTTGTCAAAGTTCAGTTTTTATGATGGCTAAAAACTTAAAAACTACAAAGTTTAAACTAAAAATAAACTTGACCTACAGTTTCATTCAAATTACAGGTAATGGGAATTCATGTTAATTGGATGAACTTTTTGGACTAGAAATTGCAGTCATTCTGGACTTTGGCCTATATTTTTGTAACTAAAGCAATACGCACACCAAATTTCAGCTCTGTGGGTTCACTGATGTACCCTGTGAATTTTGTCAAAGTTCAGTTTTTATGATGGCTAAAAACTTTGAAACTACAAAGTTTAAACTAAAAATAAACTTGACCTACAGTTTCATTTAAATTACAGGTAACGGGAGTTTATGTTAATTCGATGAACTTTTTGGCCTAGAAATTGCAGTCACTCTGGACTTTGGCCTATATTTGTGTAACTAAAGCAATACGCATACCAAATTTCAGCTCTGTGGGTTCACTTGTGTACCCTGTAAATTTTGTCAAAGTTCAGTTTTTATTATGGCTAAAAACTTGAAAACTACAAAGTTTAAACTAAAAATAAACTTGACCTACAGTTTCATTCAAATTACAGGTAACGGGAGTTTATGTTAATTGGATGAACTTATTGGGCTAGAAATTGCAGTCATTCTGGACTTTGGCCTATATTTGTATAACTAAAGCAATACGCAAACCAAATTTCAGCTCTGTGGGTTCACTGGTGTACCCTGTGAATTTTGTCAAAGTTCAGTTTTTATGATGGCTAAAAACTTGAAAACTACAAAGTTTAAACTAAAAATAAAAACGGGGTCGAAATGTACTCACAAAAACCTTTTAGCAGACGTGCCACTTGACCGGATAGTCCCATTTTGTTTTTTTTTACCTTCTTGAACCCCAATATCTCAACAACCCCCCCACATTTTTAGCTCATTTATTCTGGGATGTGAAATGTCCAGCAATATTTATTTATTTTGGATACCTACTCTATTAAGTCAGGTTACACGAGCACGGAAACCACCTGAGTTCTTAGTCTAAATTGGACTTCTATATCGGTAAAGGTTGTTTCTAGATACATGCACACATACCTACCGTTCGTATTTCCTCTTAAGTAACGCATTTCCTCGTAGATTATTACTGTTTTCAATCGCACGAAGGCCGAGTTTCTTGAATGTGTGTGCATAGATTTCCACAGAATTGCTTTATCCAATTAGCTGTGAAACTTTGTTCTAGCTTACTAGTTAACTATGCTATGTGATATGAATAACATGGGGATTGAAGCAAATAGCCAAAGAGAACATGCACTGAACACTAATGAATACTTCTCTTTGTGGTCGTATTGCAGCGACATCTATTATCTGCTAAATTAACTGCCACTGAACGTGGAGAGCCGAGGAGACCAGTCCAGTGGTGTCTTGGGAAATACTACGTAAATAAACAGGTCTGAACTAGCACTGATTACACTGAAAATACTAATTGGTTACGTCAGGGTTCTATTTCAAAACTATGAAATTAAGTTGGTATCTATATTTGAATTAATTAGGTACCTATGTATGTTATATTTTTTAAGGAACGTTTGACTTTATAAGTATTCCTGTTTTTTTAAGACACATATGGTGGAAGAAACATATGGTCCACCTGATGTTAATTGAAAGGGTTCGCTCGGGGGAATACCACCACTACACTATTTCGGTCTCCGAGCAGCATTGCTGTGTTTTGGTTTGATGGCATGGCTTGTTTTGTTTTTAAAAGGTCATTATTGAACACTAGCTGACCAATCCGCAGCTTCGCACGCGTAGTTTTTTAACAAAAACATTACCCTCCTTTGCGCAGTTGGATAAAAAGTAATCTATGTTACTCAGGGTGAATATAGCTTTCCAATGGTGAAAGAATTTTTGAAATCGGACCAGTAGTTTTTGAGTTTATTCATTACAAACATACACACAAAAATATAAATCTTTCCTCTTTATAATATTAGTATAGATTAATGTTAAATGCGTAGGTATTACAACTAAACACAGTTTAGTATAATAATATCTTAATTTGGTATAACTCAGCAGACTATATGCACCTTTATAAGTTTTTTGATATAATTAGTATTATATTTAGGAGAGTTACACTTAGTAAATCAGTTTTCATAATTTATGTAGCAAACATATTGCAGAAGTACTTATTTAAAAGTTGCTATGAGCACTTTGTATAGCGCGCATTTTTAAGGTCAAATGGGCATGGCTGCCGGTGAAATTACAGACACACGAAGCTGTAGACCAGTATGTCTCAAGTTGATGGACGCAGAGCAGTGCATCGGCACGTATCTAAGGTGCGTGACCGACGAGGCAATACTTTGTTATAGGCGATAGTTAAGAATTAAAATCAGATGGGCTTTAAACTAGTTCCATCTCCAAGAGGTAATAAAAAAACATGGTAACCATCGCTTACAACAAAGTATTGCCTCGTAGGCCTTGTCTCATTTCTTATTTCTTTATTAAATATACCCATTTGTCAAGTTCCCAATGAAGATGCTTTATCATCCTAGCCAGTGGCCTTTAGACCTACAATTAGATTGTACAATACCTACTAACATAGACCAATAAAAATGTATACCATTTTGAATCCAAACAAATTCTGCTTTTTTAAAGGAAGATGAAATATATTGCGCAATTTTAGTAACACAAAACGAAGAAGATAGGTGCATTAAAATGTATATTTACATAAACTTATGTTCAATCGTTGTGCAATTTTCAATATTAAATACAATGGAAAGTACGCCATTCGTTTTCGTTTGCATGTCGAGCCGGGACGTTTAAAGTTAAACACTATTAAAACAACATTAACTCGACGACCGCCATGGCGCAGCGGGTTTGATTCCCACACAAATGTTTGCATGATCTACAGATATTTGTTCCGTGTCTGGGTGTTTCTCTATATATTATAAGTATGTATTTACAAAAAGAAGTATATAAGTATTCTATCAGTTATCTGGTTCCCATATTATAAGCTCTGCTTAGTTTGGGGCTAGATAGCGCTGTGCGAAATGTCCAGCAATATTTTATTTATAACTAAGCTACGCAGGGATTATAAAATAAAGCATTCTTACCTAACAATCTTTAGCAACTGACTAAAGCAGAATTTGAGCTGTATATGAATGACCTAATTTAATAAAAGGCAATGGTCCATTATTTTAGGCAATCATTTGAACATGTGAATTCCATCGAACATGACATGTGTGGACCATCGTATTTACCGAGTTATCAAGGCAAATATTTTTTCTTATTTTTTAAGCCTGGTTACTTAGACATCTAACTGCATATAGGTTGCCACCCCAAATAGCCAAAAGCTATTTTAACCTCTGGTACCCACTACGCGAGTGAAGTAGGGCAGAAGCTAATCGACAATAAATTCTTCCTAGTGTCTCTCCTGCTTGTAAAAGCTATCCATTCAGTGCAAATACCCTCAGTAAAGTTAATTAATAGCTAGTTATGGCCCAGCTTTCCCGAGTCGTTTGTATAGCTTTACTGTACAGGGCTGTTTTTGATGAGATTATCTTCTTTAGTAAGCTCTATTTTGGAAGAGATAGAGTTTAAAAGGCTGTCTGGCGTGCTCCCTCGATTTAGTCAGAGTAAGGTCCATTACAAAAAAATATATCAATTTTGTTTTTGATTTAGACTAGCCCCTCTAATTAATACTCGTATCTTGAATCACTCAGTGATAATTCATGTATTACACCGTAATTTAACAATTCTTAGGGCGACTTGCGCATTGATTCCAAAAAGTTGTCACCATCATGGGTCTTCAACACTTCGACAATTTTTTTACAAGCTAGACACAACAGATTTATACAACAAACAAATAAAAGTAAGCATAATGGGCGGTCTTATCGCTTAACAAAGCGATCTCTTCCAGACAACCTTTGGATTAGTGGATAGTAAGTCAAATTAGTTGGAAAATATGTTTAAAACTATTAACGATACCAATGCTGTTTTAAAAGTATTTCTTTAATATTGAACGATTTGAAAATGCTTATCTATACTATACTATAATTCTTCGAACGAAGCGAGATCTCCAAATCAACTTGGGCAAAACGGCGTGGTATGTATGTAATATGTTTGTTGGTCCGAGGATAACTTTCAAAGCGTTTATCCGATCATCGTGAAATTTGATACATAGGTAGGTAGTGATGGCACAACTTTGGTGTGACTAAATGAGCTAAAAATATTAGGGGGTTGTTGAGATATTGGGGTGCAAGAGGGGTAAAAAAAAATTAAAATGGAACTATTAGGTCAAGTGGGACGTCAAATGAATGGCCTTCATTAGTAAATTTTAATCCTGTTTTTATTTATAGTTTAATCGTTGTAGTTATTGAGTTATTAGCAATACTAATAACAAAACTTTGACAAAATTCACAGGGTACTCCAGTGACCCCACAATGCTGAAATTTGGTTTCGTGTAGCTTTAGTGACACAAATATAGGCAAAAGTCTAAAATCCAGAATGACAGCATTTTGTACCTCAAAAAATAAGGTAGGTCTAGGAAACTGTACGTCAAGTAGGGTAGTTAGTGGTTTATTTCGTGGCAGTATTTTAATGGTCAAAGATTACGAATAATATTATTTTTGTTTTTATGGGAGACTCGCGAGATCTCAGTTCGGTGCGAACCACTAGTATTGAGGAAAGATTTGTATTATTGTACGTTTGTAACGAATAAACTCAAAAACTACTAGAATGCTATATTATCCCTGAGTAATATAGGCTATATTAATTACTAGAAGGAACATGTAGAAAGAGTATGAATCCCTGAAAGGGATTCATACGAAGATTTAAATAATGTAACCCAAGGTGTAAAAAAATATCCTATTTTTTTAAATAATGTGCGAAGCCGGGACGGGCCACTAGAATAAAATATAGATAAATCTCTCGAGAGATTCTATCTGTCATCGGTGTAGGTACTACGTCCACGGGGACATATATCTAAAAGCAAATAATGATTGTATCTCAGTAGACATATTTCTTCATAACTATTTGCCAAAGGCATTAATAGGCCTATCCGGTGTTTGCTGTGAGTTCCGGCGCCACGCGTCGGTGACAAGAAATGCAGTCCCACCGTCCCCGCTCAATTAGAATAAATTGAAAACTTGACGCTTCCAACGAGCATTTTAACTGATTTTGTATGGTGGGAAACAAATTATAGACTCACGGCAGTATTTTGTATAAAGATTTCAAGTAGACGTTTTTTTGCAACTAGAATAACATTTAATGACGACCTCAGTGGCGCAGTGGGCGAATAGCCGGCTGAGACGCAGGAGGCAGCGGGTTCGATTCCCGCCGCGGAACAAATAATTGCATGATCTACAGATATCAGTTCTGGGTGTGGATGTTTTTCTATGTATTATAAGTACGTATTTACTAAAAAAAAAGTATATATGTACATATTCTATCAGTTTTCCCATAGTACACGCTCTGCCTTAGTTTGGGGCTAGTAACGCTATGTGAAATGTCCAGCAATATTTAAAATGTAAAAAAATTTGTTTACTTAAGCAGAAGGCACATAAATAAGAATAAATGTATACTTGTTATAAAATTTTAAATGTTTTTATTGTTATTTAGAATTAAACGACAATAAAATGTAACGAAATCATTTTATACAATTTTATAATATGTTTTAAAGTTCTTTTTATTGTATTCTGTTTTATTTTGTGTGTAAATAAATAAATTTTATTCTACATGCAACACAATTTCTACTTGAAATCTTCATGCAAAATACTGTCAACGCGAGATATAGAGACGCTTGCTAACTATCAGATAGTGTCATAGGGTGTTTATGGAGTATCCATTCTGTTATCTTGATCCAACACAGCCTTAGTAAAGCTGCCGGCCTAATTAATCCAAACGCATGCAATGCCAACGCACATAACCATGGGCAGAGTTCACATAGAAAGCAGGTGCCTAGCGCTATTGCATTTACCGGTAGGTATACGAGTTTATCCACATTTATATAAAAAGAAGCGTATTAAATATAACTTATTACGTAATCTCTAAATATTGCGATTACACACATTTATACTAGGCAGGAATAAAACAGGAGTATTTTGGGATAGCAAGGCAGCGTCCTACCTGACTTCAATTCCAGAGATGATAACGTTTCTTCCCGGCTATCCAGGCATTAGGGGTTTGGCTTCAGAGACCATGCGGTTTTCTGGCGCGGTCAGTCCATAATCCATATGCTACACAATACACTTAGAACCTTCACTGTCTGTAAACACCAGCACTTTTATAACGTAAAAATATGTAGACCAATAATTATGTGTCCAGGATATGAATAAATCTAATTAATTGCGATATTTGCGGGTTTTCAATTTTCACACGATGCCAATCAAATTTGGTCTCAATGGCGGATGTTAAAATGACAGTTAAACTCTATTCTTCTGTCTTATCTCCGCAGGCGGCGGACGCTGCTAAAGAGAGCGGGGAGAGGAAAAGGAGTCTAAAATCCATAAGAAATATTTCTAAAGAACTAAATGAAACAGATACGTCACTTATCAGCAGTGTTTTTTTATTACAAATAGATCTTCTCTTGATCACATGTACCTGGTGGTAAGCGATGATTTCATCTTAGATGACTGTAGATCTAGAAGATCTATGGATGGTAGTCTTCGGATTTTTGTTCTATTATAATAACTTTTTTATCTGCGTACTGAAAAATCATGGGAATTAATACAGTAGTGAGCTATATTTATTTTTCATTCCATTTTTTAATTTCATTTCATCATCATCATATCAGCCGTAGGACGTCTACTGCTGGACAAAGGCCTCCCTTATTGATCTCCAGGAACTGCGGTTGGAAGCGGCCTGCATCCAACGTCGACCTGCGGTTCTTACCAAGTCGTCTGCCCATCATGTGGGTGGACGTCCTACGCTGCGCTTGCCGGTCCGTGGCCTCCACTCGAGAACCTTTCGGCCCCATCGGCCATATAATTTCATTTATTCCTTGTAAATCTAGGTACAATGTTGGTGGTGCGAGTTTTATATAAGCGCTAGATTTTGCCTTCCGCTAGATTTTGCCTATTATAATTAACCTTGGCTTAAAAAGCAGAGCTTTTCCAGAAATAACGTCGTAGTCGTATATAAATAAAAGTTTATCCTCGAAGTTTCTCCAGTACTTATCTTAACATACTTGCAAGCGCCTGTTTTCTTCGTAAATGCTGCTATAGAACATGAAATTGAAACGTTATTAGATGCAGTAAGGTTTCACTCGATTAAGAGGCAATTGTTATGCAAATGTGTGCTGTGATACTTCATTGGCTGTTTGTAGACTGGGCTCAGCTGCTAATTAATACTATCTGTGTTTGCCTTGGAGAGTGTAGGTGCAAGAAAGCAGGGCTGCCAGCCTTGGCCTAGTACAAGCTCTGCTTAGTTTAGGGCTTGATAACGATGTGTGATTTGTCCAGCAATATTTATTTATTTGAAGAAAGGGAAACAGTATTATTTTTTCAGTGTGTTTTTTAATCCATGTTAATCTACTTAATTATTTTTTTCTGTATGATGTGACAACTCTTTAATCGTACTTAGGTTCTCGTTGCAAAAAAAGAATAAATCAAAAGTCCTTTGACGGCACATTCAATCCCGCCAAACCAGCAACGTTGATCGAAAAGTAGCCTAGGGAGCCATCATGTCTCCGATATCGTTGACTAGACGTTAGATATCGTTGATTTCTTAGCACTATGACAAGATGAGAAATAGTGAACATGGTGAAGTAATAATCGATTTACTTAACGAGATGTTCGTTCTAAGGATATAAATACAATATAGATCTACCTAATATAACCATTATTGATTCCCTTTTGAGCACAGAGCGAGCTTTTTATTTTGTTAATTTAATAGACTGGCATAGTTAGAAAGAAACAAAAGAAATATAATAATATTTATTTGTACTATAGTGTGACCATTAGTGCTGTGCACTCCCTGAGGTATGCGCGCGGCGAGACGGGGGGGAGAATCGGCTGCTGCGCTCTGTCAATTCGCCGTCAACGCTCGTGGCGGCAGGTAGTGTTATTCGTATCGGACTGTCTATCTCATGTGCGTCCTACCCGTTGGGAGACTCGATTGAGGCCTTCGAGCATCGTGCTGAGCTCTTCCATCGACTTTGCCATGACCACAATATCGTCGGCAAACCGAAGGTGAGTGATGTATTCGTCGTTAATATTGATGCCCAGTTCTTTCCATTCCAGAAGCTTGAAGGCATCTTCCAATGCGGTCGTAAACAGTTTCGGAGAAATGACATCTCCCTGTCTTACGCCTCTTTTTAAGGGAATCGCCTTCGAGCTCTGTTCATGTACTCGGACTGACATAGTGGCGTTTTTATACAAACACTTCAACACTTCTATGTACCGATAGTCAATACGGCATCGTTGGAGAGACTCAAGCACTGCCCATGTTTCGATCGAATCGAAGGCTTTCTCATAGTCCACAAACGCGAGACATAGCGGCAAGTCTTCGGTCTTCTGTATGACTTGCCGCAGCGTATGTATGTGGTCTATGGTACTGTAGCCTTTACGGAACCCGGCTTGTTCGGGAGGCTGGAAGTCATCAAACCTGCGTTTGAGACGGTTCGCGATGACCCTTGAAAACAGCTTATAAACATGGCTCAAAAGCGAGATGGGTCTGTAATTCTTAAGCAAAGTGTTGTCACCTTTCTTGAAGAACAGAACCACCACGCCCCCGTTCCATGCTTTTGGCGTCGTACCTTCAAGCAAGGCGGAATTAAAAAGCTTCTGAAGGACTTTAAGTACCGGTGATCCACCCGCTTTCAGAAGCTCTGAAGTGATTCCGTCCTCACACGGCGCCTTGTCGTTCTTAAGCTGCTTCAAGGCCATCCTGATCTCATACAGGCTGATGTCCGGAATATCTTCGGTATAATGTCGGGTCAGTTTAGCTCTTGGGTCGTTGGCCGCACTGCAAACAGGTTTAGTGACCGAATCGTAGAGCCTTCCATAGAACCTTTCGACTTCCCTTAACACTTCCGCTTTACTTGACGTTATGCTGCCATCTTCCCTCTTCAGCTTCGTCATGCGGCTCTGCCCAATAGAATTATCTCTCGCGAACACTTTGGAGCCTCTATATCCGTTATTCTATCGTATCTTTAATACGAGATGTATTAAAGGTACGAATATCGTGCCGCAAGGATTCCCAAATCTTTCTATTGAGCTGCCTATGTGACTGAGCATCATCGGGAGACTGCAGTTGCAATGAACGTCGTTCAGCCATGAGGTTAAGGGTGTCATCAGAGAGTTTCTGAGGTCTATTGGTACGGGGGATCTTAAAGAACTGGGACCCCACCGTATGGACGGTTTCTACGAACCTGTTATTGATCTCGTCCACTGATGCATCTACTTCTAGACAGTCAAAGCGATTTGCAAGTTCGAGTTGAAAGCTCTCGAGGTTTTGGATATGTGCGCGAGTGGGTCGGAGCGTAGATTTCATCAAACGGGACCTTTCAAGTTTAACGTTCATATTCAATGTGGCTCTAACAATTCGGTGATCACTGCCGGTTTTCACCCTGTAAATCACAGAGACATCATTGAATATCCGTTTCTTGTTGATCAAGATGAAATCAATCTCATTTCTCGTGGAACCGTTGGGACTCATCCAGGTCCATTTCCTGTGAGGCGGCTTCTGGAAAAAAGAATTCATCATAAAGAGTCCTTCTTTCTCCAGAAAATCGGCCAGCCTCTGTCCTCTGGGGTTCCGTTGCCCATATCCAAATTGCCCCACTCTCAACTCATCATCGCTTCTCATGCCTAGCTTTGCATTGAAGTCCCCCATAACAACAATAAAGTGAGCTTTGTTCGTATGTATGGCTCTACTGATGTCCTCATACATAGACTCTACTTCTTCATCTGGGTGGGAAGAAGTCGGCGCATATACCTGAACGACCTTCAGCGAATATCGCTTAGATATTCTGAGTATCAGGTACGCGACGTAATTGATTAACTCTTATTATTTTGTAATTTGCAGTTATTGATAGGTAAATTCCTAAATAGATACAAAATAAAATAATAATATATAAGTTGATTTATTGGGGGTCACAGCGTGTATTAAATTATTTTGACAAATTCAATAAATTATACCTTCCAAAATAAATATAGATAAAATAAAAATTATACATTTATTCCTTTGCCAAATGGTCCAAATTACAATTGTCCAATATTGTCTACCTACCTCTCTTATGTACAAATCTAAGAAAATCACTCAACCCAAACTGAATGTCTAATAGATTGCTGAGATACGAATGGCCGATTTGTATACAGGGTATTTAATTAAAATTGGTCAGTGAGAGGAAATCTTAAACAGTATAAAAAAAACGGCCAAGTGCGATTCGGACTCGCGCACTAAGGGTTCCGTACCATTTTCTATAAAAACGGTAATAAATCAAATTTGTTGTATGGGAGCTCCCATTTATTAATATTATTTTAATTTAATTATTTATTTTTAAAGTGAATAATATAACTCAATATTCTGTAAGTATTTTAAGCGACTATCTGTTGCCGTTATCAATATCGAGCAAAAACGACCAAAAAAATCACGTTTGTTGTATGGGAGGCCCCCTTAAATACTTGTTTTATTTTAATTTAATTATGTATTTTTAAAACGAATGTATAACTAAATATTCTGTGAATATCTCAAGCGTCTACCTGTTGCCGTTATCAATATCGAGCAACGACGAGCAAAAAAAATCACGTTTGTTGTATGAGAGGCAACAGAAATACATCATCTGTGAAAATTTCAACTGTCTAACTATCATGGTTCATGAGATACAGCCTGGTGACAGACGGACAGACAGCGGAGTCTTAGTAATAGGGTCCCGTTTTATCCTTTGGGTACGGATTTATATAAAACTGCATTTAAAGATTTTGGAAAAATGTTATACACGCCTCGGACCATTTTATTACGTATATTAATATTTTATATACGGCACCGAAATATCAAAAAATGTTGAAATTGTAATTGTTTGTGTTTTCCATTAATTTTACAATTGTCTACCTACACTATCGATTCCCGTAATAAAATAAGCAACGGGTTTTTAAAAACTTGGTTCTATTCCCGAGGCGTGTAATATTTCCAAAATCTTTAAATGCAGTTGTTATTTGTATCAAAATCGGTGACATCCTTTCAGCATGTTTTGTTATTCTTACCGTTTAGGATTTCCTCTCACTGACCCATCTCATAAAATACCCTGTATAGTCGGTGCACATCAGATGGATATGTATTCAAATTCCACTCGATCTGCTCCAGTCCTTACTTCCAAGCTTCAATCTATTACCGCCCACTGTAGTCAATATCTTTGCACGGCATGCGATCTAGGTGCCTTCTCTCGGTATCTGGAGCCGGGATCGCAATGCCGTTCTTGTTGCTCGCACCGACTGTTTTACTTTTGTTGAACTGAATCTGTGAGCATTGATTCTTCTACAACAGACAAATACCTTTAGATAAATAGAGGTACTTTAGGTGTTTTATCTTGCATCTCAGTTCCAATAGAAGTCTTTTTTTGTTTTAGTAATAAAAGTTCTCTAAATAATTCAGACTCAGATAAGGGGTTATGCGCACGTCGTATTTTAAAGTACGTTTTCTGCGCCGTAGATGCCCGAAAGCAGATTGCAGCATTTGTATCGAATAAAACGCGCGAAGTGAGTTTGAATCGATAAAAAGCGTGTCTTCACATCGTTTAACATACGCCGTGTGCATAGGCCCTAAGATAATATTATACTTGTCATTTAGATAACAATCTGTGGTAATGAAACTTAGAGGAACGAATAAGTGATGTTAAGAATAAGTTATTACTGTATTTTTGTTTAGTGTGCCATAAAGAGTATTTCATTCATTCATTAAGGCCACCCATTGTATTGCCTTTTTAGTTTTAGTTAGACGACTGCGTGGCGCAGTGAGTGTTTAGCCGGCTGAGATGCAGGAGTAGCGGGTTCGATTCACGCCGCGGAACAAATGTTTGCATGATCTACAGATATTTGCTCCGGGTCTGGATGTTATTTCTATATATTATAAGTATATATTTACAAAAAAAGTATATAAGAATTCTATCCGTTATCTGGTTCCCATAGTACAAGCTCTGCTTAGTTTGGGGCTAGATAGCGCTGTGTGAAATGTGCAGCAATATTTATATTATTTGTATTTAGTTTAGGGTATATTGTTTTTATGTGTTAATTACATTTAAGAGTTATCTTTGTATTCATCAGAAAATGCTACTCAAAATAAGTGTCGTAGTCAGATTTGCCTGATTATATATTTTTTATCCCAGCCTACCAGATCAAAACTAGGTAAGGACTTATGTGAGCAAGAGGAAAATCATTCGGAAGATGGGAAGAAGCTTTTAAAGCAGGAGCGATGTGGCGAAGAAAGGCTCACGATCGTGTGCTTTGGAAACGTCTGGGGGAGGACTATGCTGAAAAGCAAAACAATCGTGTCGATACCGATGCCATAGAATAAATACTATTTGTGGATACTTAGTATTAAGATTGATAATTCAATTCATTTATTTTTCAGACATGTCATCCATTTTGTTAGTAAACAATAATACAATCTTAGTAGGTAATTGCAATTAAATATTATACAAAAATAACATAATAAAATCGGTACATTCACAATAATCAAACATATAATAACAAATTCAATTTCAGACAATTACTAGCTGGAAACTTCGCAACGTCTATTCCTCCAACATACCTCAGTGCCTTAAGACGAAAGTCTACAATCAGTGTGTGTTACCAGTGATGACATATGGAACCGAGACGTGCTCCTTCACTATTGGCCTTATGAATAAGCTCAGAGTCGCTCAACGAGCTATGGAGAGGGCTATGCTCGGGGTTTCTCTACGGGATCGAATCAGAAATAAGGAGATACGTAGGAGAACTCAAGTCACCCACATAGCCCGACGGATTAGCACGTTGAAGTGGCAATGGGCAGGCCATATAGCGCGCAGAACAGATGGCCTATGGGGCCGAAAGGTTCTCGAGTGGAAGCCACGGACCGGCAAGCGCAGCGTAGGACGTCCACCCACAAGATGGGCAGACGACTTGGTAAGAACCGCAGGTCGGCGTTGGATGCAGGCCGCTTCCAACCGCAGTTCCTGGATATCAATGAGGGAGGCCTTTGTCCAGCAGTGGACGTCCTACGGCTGATATGATGATGATGACAAGCTGGGTCAAACAAATAAATAACAAGGTGGGCTACTGACTGGTGTATTAAATTCCAGCAACCAATGATGCCGGAATTAGAATTAAAATTATGTACCACAACGGCCAGCGTCCTCTTGAAGCTGCTTCGGACGCTGCTCATCAGGGACGCGGTTCTTTTGCGTATGATCGCATAAAAGTCGTCAACTCACGCGTCTGCGAACATACCTGATGCAATTTCTGCGTATGCCGGACCCACAGGCTGCACGTGCACAGGTTTAGACAGTAAGCCCTGAACAAGGTCACTTTGATCGGGTCAGAACAACGTGCGAACCTGCGAACTAACATATTGCATCGAACCGACAACGCTCAACGTTCCCTCTCTATATCCGTACTAATGCCCTTAGTGATCCAGTGGCCCAAGTACTTAAACCGAGTTAGATAAAGACTTTTGAAATTGAAATATATTACGAGTATGTGCACATTGTTTTAGTACGTTTTAAAAGCTGAAACATTACCGTACCTGTGCCACTTGATTTACTCTAATTGGCAACACTGCAAGTAGGTAGATCATTAAATGGAAATTATATTAATTTATGTTAGCCGATACGCCACACTGTAACCTCGAATCCTGTTTTAATGTGGCGCTTTACACAGTGTTCATATTCAGGGACATATTGCATTGTTAATAGAGCACTTGCTGGCATTATATTCTGTAAACTAATGACTATTAACAGGTAAATGTTTTTCTTTGATACTTAGTAATTTTTGGCGGTTGAAATAAGGTAGCGATATAAAACAAATGATGTAAAAATCAACTGTGTTCAGCAGCGGACGTCCTAAGCCTGCTATGATAATGGTAATGACAGAATTGATTTGATTCTTACAACTTGATTTAAAAAAATATGTATTGTTAATCGACCTTTGCCCAGCAGTGGGACGAGATAGGTTAAGAAAAAAATCGACTTTTAAAAAAAGGAGGAGTTTCTCAATTCGTCGGAATCTTTTTTTAACAGACTTCAAAATAGGAGGAGGTTCTCAATTCGACTGTATTTTTTTGATGTTTGTTACCTCAGAACTTTCGACTGGGTGGACCGATTTAGATGATTCTTTTTTTATTTGAAAGCTGGTGCTTTCCGTGTAGTCTCATTTCCATTTGGTTTAGTTCTGATAATGGCATCCATGAGAAAACCATACCTATATAAGTCTTAAATTTGTTTAATTTTTATGTTATGTTTGTTAGTTCAGAACTTCGTTATAGGTATATCAACCGATTTGGAGAATTAGTTTTTTATTTTAAAGGATATACTTTTAGATTAATCGCATAGAAATTTCATCAAAATCAGTTTTGTAGATAAGTTAAGTCGGTTGTATTTTTGTTAAAAAGTTACTTATTACGTTAAGTTAGTTATGAGAAATTTTTGTGATTTATTTTTATCATCTTTGGATAAAACGAAGACAAAACTTTGTAAAGACTGTCTACTTTAAAAATGAACGCCCCTCCACTTAATTAAATCAAAGCAAAACGTTCTTTATTCACTGTAATCACAAGGCTCATTCAAAATTGTCTTTGTGGTGTTTACTCACAGTAATGAAATAGAGGAGCGTTCATTTTTTGGGTAGAATATCTACCCCGTTATTAGCTGATTGCGCGCACGGAGGACTGCGAAAAGGCTAAAATGCTAAAACTAAGGTACAAGAAAAATGTCTGGTCTCCACTCAAAAACCTTTTTACCGCAACGGCCGTCAGTTCTTCGAGCTATCTGCCCACTGCCACAGTGGCGTAGCGTGGGTAGACACCCACGCTACGCCGCCCGGGGCGGAAGAAAATATTGCTGCCCTCTTATTTTTTTTAATTCTTTATTTAACGTGGGAGTTTTAACCAGACAATGGTTATGTCACTCCCATAAGTCTGATCATCATATTATATCTACTTTTACAAAAACACAAAAAAACTAACAATTAATAATTAACTACCTACCTAGCTATTCCCCTCCAGCGAAGATAGGTAAATTTTAAGCAGTCTCTTGGCCTCATCAGATCATGGTGAAGACAAAAAACTGTTACACGTAGGGACGTGTAACAGTTTTTTGTCTTCACCATCATCTGATGAGGCCAAGAGACTGCTTAAAATTTACCTATATATAATGTTATTATGCTTATAATTATAATGTTAACTGCTTATAATGTTGTTTACCGATAACAACGTAGGGACGTTGTTATCGGTAAACAACATTATTACTATTATTAGGAATTTAAATTTATTTGTCGGGATGTATCCGGAACTTAGTCTCAGTAATCCAACAATCAGTATTATTTTCATTTGAACCCTGTCAAACCACGGGTAACGAGGACGTTCCCCCCTGAATCGTTCTGTACCTTAACCCTTTAAATCGCGATCGCTCATCAAAATATTCCTTCCACGATTGACGACATCTTTGTTTGACCTTGACCTTGAATACAACTTCACTATACACCGGTACGTGACCGGTACACAGCTGTAGGGAATACCATCGTCTATAGCTTCATGTGCTGCTCGATCCGCCTCCTCTTTTCCCATGATACCGACATGAGAGGGAACCCATTGTCTTTAACTAAAACATAATCGGCTACTTTTTGTAAGACCAGTCTTTTATTGCACTATCAATGTCTGTAGCATCACACACCTCTTACTCAATAGACAAGATAGCCAGATTGGTTAGCCCTAATTATGTTGATCTTAAATAATTTAAGATCAGTTTCAATTTTGAAATACTTCTATCACTGGCTGGCATTGTTTATGCGACAAAAATATGAAATGGTTCATATATTTACAAGATATTATTATTATTTATTGTTTAATTTTGCCGCCCCCTAAAAGTGCCGCCCGGGGCGGACCGCACCCCCCGCCCCTACTACGCTACGCCACTGCACTGCCAATTCAGCTTGCTAATCCATTGTACCTTTAACAATATTAGTATTAATCTAAGTACCAATATTGAATTAATTTTAGGATGCATACCTATTCCTTATATATATAAAGTGGTAAAGATCATTTTAGTAACTACCTATGTACTAGAATGCAAGTAGAGCAATGTTAAAAAGCTGCTACACTATAAAATCACCAAACTCTGCCAAAAAGCCGCGATTAGTTCCTATATTTGTGGCCAAACAAATCAATTGATAGCCCAATATGTATATCCGTACCTTTTTAGAGTACCGTAGCCAAACGATAGTAGTAAAACTTTAATTATAATCTAGCACTGTACTTAGTTCTTGACGGCAGTATTGTTACGTATTTTGGAACAAGCGTACAATTCTCTACCTATCAAAGCTGTCAATTTATACGAGTGACGTTTGACGGTAACGATCGCGAAGTTTACGCCTGTTGCAAACAAGACAGTAAACAAAACAAAATTATGAAATGTGATTATTTGGCGTCAATTTTTATGCCTTGGTTAGTATTTATGAATTTTCCTTTTGACGATCCATTATAACATACAAATATTCGAGAGCAGAGTCGTTCGAGACTCCATACTTTATAAGCAATCTATTTATTTGTTATAGTTTGTTTAAGCTAGTTGTTAACGTGCTGTTTGTAAGACAGAGTTTGCTTATGGACTTTTATAGCTGGGACCGCATCTTACGTGCCTGCAGTTGATAATTCTTTTAGAGGCCATCAACGACAGACTTCCCTTTGCCTAATAAATAAAATTCGTCAGCTTGTGTATCTGACTAAATGTTTACTTTAAACTAGCTGACGAATCCGCAGCTTCGCACGCGTAGTTTTTCAATAAAAACATTAGCCTCCTTCTGCGCAGTTGGGTAAAAAGTAGCCTATGTCACCCGGGGATAGTGTAGCTTCTCAACAGTGAAAGAATTCTTTAAATCGGTCCAGTAGTTTCGGAGCCTATTCAATACAAACAAACAAATCTTTTCTCTTTATAATATTAGTATAGAATATATAAAAAATAGAATAGAATAACTCTATTTATGTATACCAGGAATACTAAAAGAACTAGTTTATGCCAAATATTGTACAATGGAAGGCCTTATCGCTGAAATCAATTTCTTCTAGGCAATGTTTGGATGGTAAATAATGATCGAAGCATGGACGGCGGCGCACAGAGTAAAATAATAAAAATAACAAATACTGTACTACTGTAAATAAATATACCTATACCTGAAGATATACTAATATATACCCAACTATATAGCTATATTATTACGCATACAAATGTTCTAAAACGGAGGCAATTAAAACAAATAGGTAAATAATAGACACGTATTACTCGTGCGCGATAACTTGGGACCTGCTAGGAATGCGACTCCCTGACCGCTTCCCCTGCACTTCTCCGATGGCGCCCGTATTGTACCGTTCGCATCACTATTTTTTACTAGGGTTTTTAGTCTCGTACTGGCCTACGTCAAGTAACGACGCGCTCTGGAATTCTTTTAGTTTTCGTTTGTCTCATTGTTTTGTTGTTGTAGTTTTTGTTGTTATAGTTCTTGTTAAGTGTTTTTGTTATCATTATGAAGGGTAAACCTTTGCATAGCGGAGAAAGGAACCTCGTGCTAAATGTGTTAGAGTTTTTTGAAAACGAAAAACGGAACAAACAGTTTTGTTTACCTGTTGACCAGGCAGTAAAACGAACATGACGAAGATACTGACGAAGATGAGATAATGTAAATAATAGATAAAATAAATGTATAAACTTAAACATTGTATTTTTATTTTATTCAAATAGTGTAAAAAAGATTAAATAAAAAGCAGCGTCCTCCCTGAGTAACATAATAAATAGTAGGTTAAAAAAAACAAAGACGAAGTCGCGGGAGGCTGCTTGTTATGTTCGCTTTTTTGCGGGCAGTACAAACACGCCAATATAACATCACCGCGCTCAGGTCCCAACTTATCGCGCACGGGTAATAGATGTATAATACGTATATAATGCTGTTTTATTCTCAGCTTAGAAGAGTGCTGTGAAGGAGCCCGCCTAATATCCCCTGGCAAAGCATTCCACAAGCGCACTGCTTCGACGGCCTGTAATAGTCATTAGAATATAACTTTTATTATGTTAATTGAGGGGAAACAAGCGTACGGCGTACGGTAAGCGGTCAAACTTACTCTCAAACAATCTAGTTTTCACGAATAAAATACACGTAAAATATTTTTTTTTGCCACTTTGGAGTGTTAGGGGTAGACTACCAGTGAGTTACATATTTATTAAAAAATGCCTACGGCACCCTTCCATATCAAACGGCCTCGCGCCTGACTGGTTTTATTTCAACAGATGTACGCGGTGGTCGGATTACTGTAATTGCATCGGATGCGGTTATCATCGAGCGACGTTAGGCACCCAGCCAGTCTCTGCGCTGTTCGTTTCATTAAATGGTACATGTTTTAATTTGATTATCGAAATTGGTTTGGATTGCTTTATTATCAACTTTTAAGCGCGTCACAAATGATACAGATGCTGTAATATCGCTCGCCATACAATCCAATGTAAGCTAACAATATTATATTATCTTCGCCGTGTGTGATGGTTCATTGGATTGTATGGCGAGCGATATTTTATCGATACAATATTATAGCATTTTCATCATGTGTGACGCGCTTTAAGGCTACGACATCACACTAGGGATTTTTGAGTCGAGTTAAAATTAAAGTCATGTCAAAAATGCGTTATATTTTGGATCTGTCGGCTTGTTCACACGACTGTCATAGACGAATCGTTTTTTTTGTACGATTAGATTAGATTAGATAATTCTTTATTGCACACCATGAAAACAATACACATATAGGTAACATATAATAACATGTGATATAATTGGCGGTCTTATCGCTGAATAGCGATCTCTACCAGACAAACTTTAGATGAAATTGACTGACCTTACCTGGGACCGGACATTACCTGGGGTTTAATGGTGTACTTATCATACTACATATACATACTTATACTTTTAATATAAAAAATAAATAATGAACATAAAAGAATGAACCTAAGTAATAACTACTTACATAAAGAACATTTTATTTAATAATACATACATATTAATCTATACATTTATACATATTAAGTATAATACGTACGATGTTGTTCACGACTCGTGATCGTGTGTGTGATTCATGAATATATTCTTATAGTATTTAAAACAAGAGAGATTATGAGGAGATACGTAGGAGAACTCAAGTCACCGACATAGACCGACGGATTAGCACGTTGAAGTGGCAATGGGCAGGCCATATAGCGCGCAGAACAGATGGCCGATGGGGCCGAAAGGTTCTCGAGTGGAGGCCACGGACCGGCAAGCGCAGCGTAGGGCGTCCACCCACAAGATGGGCAGACGACTTGGTAAGAACCGCAGGTCGGCGTTGGATGCAGGCCGCTTCCAACCGCAGTTCCTGGAGATCAATGAGGGAGGCCTTTGTCCAGCAGTGGACGTCCTACGGCTGATATGATGATGATGATGATTTAAAAAAAAAAAAATACAATATAAAAAATACCAAATCTATCTTTCCCAATTCGTTAATTTCCAAATCACATTATGGTTAAATAAAAATTTAGCACTTCACTCTGCATTGTCAGTGGCTTGTTTTAAGTTGTCCTTTGTGTGGTTGGTAGGGCATAAAGAACAGATAAGCATGTGGGCCATGCTTTGAACGGGTTCCCCGCGGTCGCAGCAGGTTAATGAAGGGTTAATATTAATGTGTAAATACCCAATAGTCACATACAACACGACCTATAGGTTTTTTTTGAATTCCTGATAAGGTGAGCTGAACAAATACCGAGCCGCTTACACTTTGAAACAATCCCAGCCATCAATGGAACTACAGCATTATCCAAAAGGGTTCGGTAATAGACATAAATATCCTTTGCTCACGGGCACATTGTTTGAACACCTGGCCACGCTCGCCACGAGCTATATTGAACCCACAAACAAATATTCTGGTTACTGTAACATGAGTTTTGACGTATAATGTGACATGTATAGCTCTAAACATGCAAGAATAGCTTACCTGGATGCTTATTTTATATAGTTTTGAGCCCGCCTAAAATTAATTTTACTAATCATTTTATCATCATCATCATCCACAGCCTGTCTTCACCCACTGCTGGGTATAGGCATCCCCAAGTTTGTGCCATCTACCACGATCCTGCGCTAGTCTCACCCACTGACGGCCCGCGACCTTTACGATGTCGCCCACCCATCTCGCTGCTGGACGTACCCTTCTATACCCGCTCCTCGGCCACCGTTCAGTCACTGTCCTGCTCCATCTGTCATCACCACGTCTAGCCAAGTGTCCCGCCCAAGACCATTTCTGCTCAATAACTCGAATCCCAACGTCATGACCTTCGTTCTCGACGTTTGAAACTCGATCTAACAGTCTGATGCAACTCATAACCTGTACACAGCCTCCTGCGTGAGCGTTCATGTCTCGGCACCGTAGGTCATGGTGGGCAGAACACATTGGTCATATAATGTGTATGTATATAAGTAATATGATAAATGCGAAAGTTTGGATGTTTGTTTATTTATTTGTTTGTTACTCTATCACGTCGTAACGGCTTAACCGATTTCGATGAAGTTTAGTATCTACATAGATTATAACCTGGATCAACACATATACTACTTTTATCCCATAAGTCAGGTCCCATGAGATAAAAATGGGATGTCAATTGCCAAGTCAAGTTGCAACAGCGAGTTTAGCTTTACTCGTATTTCTAGGTTACCTTACACCCTTAGTAGTGTAACGCGGACGAAGTCGCGGGTAACAGCTAGTAATAACATATTTTTCATGTTGTTTTCAAGTTACATGCAGTAGATAGCAGTAAACTAAGATGATTAATGGCCTGTTCCTTTAAATTTAGTTAACCGCCAACGACACGGTTCCAGTGTCGAAAATTTCAACATTTCAAGAAGTAACGTGTAGTTATCGGTTACCGATGTTTATATGAACCTGCTATATCTAGACAAAATAATTAGGTATATTAATTTAGTTATGCGCTCTAGGACCTATGTTCTGCAGTGGACGTCTTATCGCCGGTATGATGATGGTGACAATGAAAAATAATTATTTATGATATTGATGAGCATATCTGTGGGTTAGATC
The DNA here is from genome assembly GCA_918857605.2 of Philereme vetulata. NCBI lineage: Eukaryota > Metazoa > Arthropoda > Insecta > Lepidoptera > Geometridae > Philereme > Philereme vetulata. The sequence goes on along the minus strand of OU975457.1, from coordinate 7,772,116 downwards.
ACATATTATATAAGAATCTAAACTAATACTGCTCCAGTCCTTTATCTGGCAAAAATTGACGATTGTCAGAGCTCATGGTAAAGTGAACGTAGTGTTTACCTATACCTGGTGATGTTACAATTTATATTCATGTTATTAGTAGCTCAGACGGAATGCACGTCACATTTGATTCCCTTTCTTGGCAAAATAAATATTACCCTTGCCTTTTGTACAGAAGAATTCAGAAGTAGCTTAGCAACTCGGGCAGCCATATATAACAAAGCACTCCAAATTACCAATAGGTACCACTTTTACACCCAAGGTATCTACCTTCATCAGGTATATAGGTTCATATAAATATAACTACACGATTCTTCTTGAAATGTTGAAATTTTGCGACACTAGAACCGTGTCGTTAGCAGTTAACTACATATAAAGGAACTGGCCATTAATCATCTTTATTTCAAGCAAGACCAGGGCCTTAAGTTGTCAGGAAGAGCAGCAGTCAAGTTGTGAAGAAGAGCACGGATCAAATGTTTGCATGATCTACATTATATTCGTTCTGGGTCTAGTTGTTTCTCTATATACACTCTGTCAAGAAAGTTCCTGGTAAAAGATCAATAATACACAAAATGTTAGTTATTCATCCAAATTTATTTAATCTCCTTCAAAGTTTGCTCCTTCAGAAACGATACACTTACGCCAACGAATAATCCAATAACCAAAACATTTTTTAAACGCTTTTTCCGGAATTGAGATCAGTTCTCGCCGCGAATTCTCCTTTATGTCTTCCACTGAATGAAAACGGGTGCCACGAAGTGGTAATTTGAGTTTAGGTAAACGAAAGAAGTCGGCTGGATCTGGTGAATAAGGTAGTTGCTCGATGGTATTTGTTGAGTTTTGATGAAAAATTAGTTCACAATGATGGCCTCGTGTGAAAGCGCATTATCGCGGTGCAAAATCCAAGAATTTTCTTTCCACAAATCTGGTCTTTTTCGTCGAATCTGCTCGTTTAAATGCCGCATAACGTTCAAATATTATTCTTTATTTACTGTTTGACCTTTCGGCAAGCATTCGAGTGCAAAACACTGCGATAGTCAGAGAAAACAGTCAACATGACTTTGACTTTTGATAGACTTTGGCGAGGTTTTTTCGGTTTCGGTTTAGTTGGAAGGCGCCGCTTCGAAGCTTGTTGACTAGTTTGCATGTCAAACTCATAAACCTACGTCTCGTCACCTGTAACAATGCGTTGCATGAACCTTGGATCGGAATTGGCTCGTTCTAGCATGTCCTCAGCGACTCTTATGCGATTGAGTTTTTGGAAAAAATTCAGGTCATTTGAGACTAGCCGAGCGGCAACATGTTTCATACTCAAGTAATTCTTTAAAATGGTATGGATTGACTCGTGAGACACAGAAAGTTCAGCGGCTATCTCTCTTAAACTTGAATGAGGATTTTCAGCCACTATTGCCTTCACTTTTGTGATGTTAACTTCAGTTGAAGACGTGTATGGCCTACCAGAGCGAGGCTAATCTTCCTTCACATCTCGACTGTTTTTTGACGCTTTGTACTACTCATAAACACGTGTTTTTGATAACGTCGATTCACCGTAAGCCTTTTGTAACATTTTCAGTAACTCCGAATAGGAAATCCCATTGGCGCTGCAAAATTTAAGACAATCTCTTTGTTCGACGTTTTTGTTCATTACGAAATTCGTAACAGATACAACTCAAAATGGAGAACAGTTATGCCAATAACCACAAAAATAAAATCATAAAATTGAATTTGGAACCGTAATCAAATAATCCATTCCCGATACTTTCTTGACAGAATGTATTATAAGAATGTATTTACATAAATAAAGTATATAATCTAACAGTTACCTGGTTCCCATAGTACAAGCTTTGCTTAGTTTGGGGCTAGATAGCGCTGTGTGAAATGTTCAGCATTATTTATTTATGCATTCTAGTTTGCTATCATTTCAGAATGGCACTTGATTATGTATACTAAAGTTGCTAAACTATTTCTGTTGATATACAATTCCTTTGTATTCCACTGAGCGTGCTTATTCCAGGTATAAACTAAAACTCTATTTCATATTTATGCTTCGCTAGAGAATGTGATAAGTATTCTAAGAGTGCGGGTATTTTTACGCCGAGAAAAACTGAACGAATTATTATGAAAATAAAAGCTTAATGTTGCTGGAAACGCTCAAAACCATTATCGGCGAAAGGATTAAATGGGCGACTCGCAAACTGGAACACTTTACAAATTTGTTGAGTTGATCTACTTTTGATACTAAACCTCACCCTGGGTCCATGGGGTACCGAGGAACATCGCGTTTTCAAAATCTTTCTGGGCGTTTGGTCGAAGCGACATGTGATCCGAGAGCTGGCACTCATCTGGGCCAACGCATAAGCATTGCGATTCAGCGCGGCAATGTATCCAGTGTCTTGGGGACACTTTCGCCTGAATGTGATCCGAGAGCTGGCACTCATCTGGGCCAACGCATAAGCATTGCGATTCAGCGGGGCAATGTATCCAGTGTCTTGGGGACACTTTCGCCTGAATGTGATCCGAGAGCTGGCACTCATCTGGGCCAACGCATAAGCATTTCGATTCAGCGGGGCAATGTATCCAGTAACGTGGGGACACTTTCGCCTGAATGTGATCCGAGAGCTGGCCCTCATCTGGGCCAACGCATAAGCATTGCGATTCAGCGGGGCAATGTATCCAGTGTCTTGGGGACACTTTCGCCTGAATGTGATCCGAGAGCTGGCACTCATCTGGGCCAACGCATAAGCATTGCGATTCAGCGGGGCAATGTATCCAGTGTCTTGGGGACACTTTCGCCTGAATGTGATCCGAGAGCTGGCACTCATCTGGGCCAACGCATAAGCATTGCGATTCAGCGGGGCAATGTATCCAGTGTCTTGGGGACACTTTCGCCTGAATGTGATCCGAGAGCTGGCACTCATCTGGGCCAACGCATAAGCATTGCGATTCAGCGGGGCAATGTATCCTGTGTCTTGGAGACACTTTCGCCTGAATGTGATCCGAGAGCTGGCACTCATCTGGGCCAACGCATAAGCATTGCGATTCAGCGGGGCAATGTATCCAGTGTCTTGGGGACACTTTCGCCTGAATGTGATCCGAGAGCTGGCAATCATCTGGGCCAACGCATAAGCATTGCGATTCAGCGGGGCAAAGTATCCTGTGTCTTGGAGACACTTTCGCCTGAATGTGATCCGAGAGCTGGCACTCATCTGGGCCAACGCATAAGCATTGCGATTCAGCGGGGCAATGTATCCAGTGTCTTGGGGACACTTTCGCCTGAATGTGATCCAAGAGCTGGCACTCATCTGGGCCATCGTATAAGCATTGCGATTCAGCGGGGCAATGTATCCAGTGTCTTGGGGACACTTTCGCCTGAATGTGATCCGAGAGCTGGCACTCATCTGGGCCAACGTATAAGCATTGCGATTCAGCGGGGCAATGTATCCAGTGTCTTGGGGATACTTTCGCCTGAATGTGATCCGAGAGCTGGCACTCATCTGGGCCAACGTATAAGCATTGCGATTCAGCGGGGCAATGTATCCAGTGTCTTGGGGACACTTTTGCCTGAATGTGATCCGAGCGCTGGCACTCATCTGGGCCAACGTATAAGCATTGCGATTCAGCGGGGCAATGTATCCAGTGTCTTGGGGACACTTTCGCCTGAATGTGATCCGAGAGCTGGCACTCATCTGGGCCAACGCATAAGCATTGCGATTCAGCGGGGCAATGTATCCTGTGTCTTGGGGACACTTTCGCCTGAATGTGATCCAAGAGCTGGCACTCATCTGGGCCAAGGCATAAGCATTGCGATTCAGCGGGGCAATGTATCCAGTGTCTCGGGGACACTTTCGCCTAAATGTGATCCGAGAGCTGGCACTCATCTGGGCCAACGCATAAGCATTGCTATTCAGCGGGGCAATGTATCCAGTGTCTCGGGAACACTTTCGCCTGAATGTGATCCGAGAGCTGGCACTCATCTGGGCCAACGCATAAGCTTTGCTATTCAGCGGGGCAATGTATCCTGTGTCTCGGGGACACTTTCGCCTGAATGTGATCTGGAGCTGTTCAGCTATCTATAGAACGTTTACAACACTCTTTGTTCAACTGTTTCTGTTTCGGATTCAGCTGGTTTTATAAAATCATGTATTTACTCTAGCTATATTATATCTGTTAATAAATGTATTTGGGTTCGATTCCCGCCGCGGAACAAATGTTTGTATGATGTACAGATGTTTTGTTCCGGGTCTGGATGTATCACTATTTATTATTATCTTCTTTTGTATGTATTTACAAATAAAAAGTATATTTATGTATTCTTACAGTTATCTGGTGCCAAAGTACAAGTTCTGCTTAGTTTGGGTCTAGATAGCGCTGTGTGAAATGTCCAGCATTATTTATTTATTTTATTTATTTATTTATTGCCTCATTCTTAGGCCCGGATTTTAGAACTGGACATTTTAATAAAAGTTTTGGCACACGGGCCTGTTGCGTACAGACTCTAAGAACGAAACGCAAAACGTCATTCAAACAAAAACCTCTGACATCTTATTCAGAAACTCTTGACCAATACCTACCACATACGCACGCAAAATCTATACCTAATTATTTATTAAGTTGAATATACGAAATATTGTAAAATTCGAGGACTTCGTTATTCCAAGCACCACGAGAGGAACCCCTGTGTCGGCGCAGACAAAATTTGTGGCGATATCATATTCTATAGTGGTAGGTAAATGCCATGATTAAACACACAGTTGTAAGATCATTTTGTAGACTAAGGTACTTTCTAATACTATTCTTCACAAATATTTCGAAATTCGGTAATTATCATTCAAGAAACAATCGGTAAAAATCTGCTGTTTTTGGGAAAAGTTAGTTTTTCAGGTGATTTCTGTACAAACCTTGAGTTCAAAAAATTGTTAAATATTACTCGTGCGCGATAACTTGGGACCTGCTAGGAATGCGACTCCCCGACCGCTTCCCCTGCACTTCCCCGATGGCGCCCGTATTGTACCGTTCGCATCACTATTTTTTACTAGGGTTCTGGAATTTTTTTAGTTTTCGTTTGTGTTATTGTTTTGTTGTCTGGAAAAAAGAAGTCAACCATGTGGACAGGCTTCGACAAAAGTATTGGGACGATGACCTTACAAGAGACGAATGAATCGCAATTAATTGTAAATTTATCGGATACCTCTTCGTCAAGTGATTTTAGTGAGACTGAGGACGAAGAACAACCTCTAGAAGGCATAAATCCACTAAGTAGTGACGAAGATGAGATAATGTAAATAATAGATAAAATAAATGTATAAACTTAAACATTGTATTTCTATTTTATTCAAATAGTGTAAAAAAGATTAGATAAAAAGCAGCGTCCTCCCTGAGTAACATAATAAATTAGGTTAAAAAAAACAAAGACGAAGCCGCGGGCGGCTGCTTGTTATGTTCGCTTTTTTGCGGGCGGTACAAACACGCCAATATGGACGTCACCGTGCTCAGGTCCCAACTTATCGCGCACGGGTAATACTTATATATTAAGTCACAAAGGTAAATGGGTTAAAAACCAATGATTTAAAGGTGGGCTACAAAGTTTGTAAAATAAATACAAAAGATGCCTTTGGTAAGAATCGCCCATTTTTGGTTTAACATAATTTTGAAGCACCGTACATGACGTGAGTAATGGTAAAATAAATATTACCCATCTACTTGGTACCCGCGCGATGCCGAGGCGGGTCAGGTACTGTTCACGTATTATTATGTAGCGCATGCAACTAGAGGCGGTAAAAATTACGCTTGCTTGAGATTAGATCATCAGTATCTGGATTCAGCCTAAGATATGAATCACTGAAACATTTCATTTATATCATTCGGATCACCGGCTCTGACGTACATGTGAAGCAATCGCAGTACATAACCAAATATATATAGTATGTATCATATATTATACATAACTTATATTAATATATTTATTATACATTATGTTAGTATGTATCAGATCCATTTGTATCTCTTTTACCCTTACGCATCTACTAGTGGTTGTCTCGTTCACTAGCATGATGCCAAATAGGAACAACGTGGAGTCATCCGATTATAATCCGAAGTCTAGTTTTGTTTCTTTCGTTACTCGAACATACAAATTATTTATTTATCTTATCTCTCTTTATCTTGTGCTGGTTATCCGAGCGGCGTAAGAGCCAGTCGTTGAGATTTAGATGCAAATGAGCCACTTATGTTACTTGAAGGATATGAATCATTTATGTCAGTTTGAAGAAACGATTCCCAGAGCCATTTCCGTAAAGAGATATACACCGCTATTACAACCCTATCTCTCAGGGGATGTTGTCTAAAACGATGAGGTTAAGTCGATCTAGGAAGTTCACGTCTCGCCAAGAGTTCAACTAAGTTCGGTGTCGCATGTCAGACGTCAACTAGGGCAAATTAATTTCAGCACTGTGACAGTGCAAGATTGTGCTTTTGGTTAATATTGATTCTGTTTTGTTCATACTCCTTGGGATTAAGCAAAGAATCTTGAAAATTTTAATGATTATGTAATACGAAAGTAGTTGGCATATTTACATTAATTCAAACACATTATTGTAGTTTAATTAGCGAAGTCTATTAGTTTCGTTTTATGGGGAAAGTAGACTTAATTTATTTTGATTCCAATTATTATAAGAGACAAAAAAATAGTTAAATACCACAGTAAACAGCGAAACAATTTGTTAACCAGGCTACGGCAGTCAAACCAACATAATGACGGATCTTTGGAGCCCAGGGACCAGTCACCCAAGATTTTATTTTAATACTTTACTTGCTACTTTGTTAGCCAAAAACAACGTAACGTAACGTCGTACACCTACAACGGTCGTTTTGAAATAACGCAAAACCTGAAAATAGTTTCATGAGAGTCTAAAGTAGAATGGATCTACCTATTTTTAGGGTAGATTTTTTTTTAACTTTTTATAAGTCCGTGTCCGTCTAAAAATTATAAGGGGCACACAATTTTGCTTTTGCAATAAGACAGTTCAAGTGATGTATCAGTGACGCTTTTCGTCAATTGCAGCACTACTTCCGTCACAATAAGATTCAGAACTTCTTAAGGCAACATTAACGCAAATATCTTCTACAATAATTAACTAAAACAAATAATTTATTGACAAATTAATCTCTGACAATACAAATCATTTGTGGTGTATATAGCCCCAGCCGAGTTCCTGCAGTCTGTCTAGTGCGCTCTGACTTTATTTAAAAATAAACTAGATTTCTATGTCTACTATTTAAATTGATTTGAATCAATTGAGAGTATTTGGGAATTTGTAGACACTGGCAGATAAAATGCATTAAAGATTTAGTCCTCACCGCCACTCGTGACTGGTTAGGTTGACAACTGACACTATTTATTTTAGCCGAAATTAGCAAATTGATGCTGTTTAAATATATCTTTGGTTACTTCAACGTTTATTAATGTACTCACTATTTATAAATTCAGGTAGATATTATTAATACATATTTTATCGCTCTTTTTACAAGGTTAAGTAGCGCTTGCAGTAACTAGCGCAGTTGTAACTTGCAGATCAGCTAGGTTAAGTTTCGCGCAGTCATTACTTGGATGGATATGACTGCTAGTGGTTTTATTAACAGAGCGCTTCGGTGCTTTGGAAAACATGTTAAGATGTCGCTATCCACTGTAAAAGTCATCAAGCCATTTCGGAGGCCCCAGGGCGGCCTTAAAACTCGGTCAATTGAGACACTCGTAACAGGTGACAGTGTCAACTCTAGACAAATGTAAATTAGAGCAGTATTTTTGCTCAGTAAAACACACTTTATACTCCTGGATGCTGCTCCTTACTACTTAGAGAACATTTCGTAGGTCATCCATCACTCATTAGTAAGATCAGAAAAAAAGTCAACGAACATTTCGAATCAAACAGTTTCAGAGGCACACAGCTTCATACTCGTATTTCTATCGACCTACTTTTATAGGATCCCTGTATCTCCAATTGAATTCAGTCCATAAAATTCGCAAAAGGAAGGCCAGACGTTCAGTTCTTTGCCTCAAACGAACTAGAGGACATCCGACTAGCTCGACACTTTTGTGCCCCTCTTCTGGCTCATTGAACCGAAGCAGTAAAGGCTAATGATGTCCTACTGCCAATTTTAGCTGTTTATAAAAATATGCTCTTGAGGGAACTTCTTTTAGTGTAACGGTTTTTTGGAGTTTTAGATATTCTCGATCTATGTTGGAGTCCTTCGGGTGGCTTAAAATAAAATCGCTATGCGTGCTTATACAAACTTACTTAGATATTCTTGAGAAAACGATTTTGTTGATGATCTTACATATTTAGGGATATTTCCCATAAACATCAAAATGATGATGACTGAAAGCAAAATTTAACAAAGAGCTGTATCTAGTTGCATAGTTCAATAAAAAATGTATAGCAAAATGTCAATCTAAACGCACAATAACATGCCGTCCAATCAAGTTTGCTTTTAATTTGAATTCATCCATTCGTGCATCGAATAAGCTAGTCCTTATTTCAACCACTGACGTTGCAAATTGTCCAACTTTATAAAACATTTTACGTCGCTACTGCATAATATTCCCAGCTCAAGAAATCCGCCACCAAGAAACCGTATTACGAGAGGTGCAAATGCTTTGCAAATGCAAGGCTCTTTCTGTGGAGTGCCAGCGAGCGCTCTGCAAGGCACGCATAAATCGAAAGCGGCTTACAAAGGTGACTATTTCAGCTTTTATTTCAACGGAGCGTTCTGTTAGGAACCTAATTACCAGCCTCTATTTATACGCTGACGATAGATATTGCAAGCTCAGGTCGGATTTTGTATTCCGCGGAAAGCCGGTGAAATGAAAACTTGCAAGAGTTTTAATGAAGCGATTTATTATTTCTTATGCCAATTAAAGTGGAATGAATCTTTCAGTTCAATTGGACAAGTGTAAATAGTTACTTTTGTAGGTACATTATTACTCATAATGAAATATAGTATCATAGAAAGGCTCCATACTTGAAATAAATAAGTATGTACACTATACTGCATCCTTTCATGTGTTACCACCCTTATACTCGTAGTTGCTTGGTATTGATTTTTGCACGAATATACATATTTTGTCTTTTTGATAAGTGTTCACATCATCATTATAAATTGGTATAATATTGATTAACAATATTAAGTAAATTATTCATAATTATAAAAACAGGATTTATCACGTACCCTCTTATCGGTGTTTCGACCGACAATGTTTCGGTTCAATTCGTGAACCTTCATCAGGGTGAGTGCGATCCGCTCCGAATAACGTCTCGCCTCGCAATGACCATGATCAGACTCATTAGACATGACTCATCTCAGGGTTAGTGCGAGGCGAGACGTTATTTGAAGTGGATCGCACTTACCCTGATGAAGGTTCACGAATTGAATCGAAACATTGTCGGTCAAAATACTAAAAAGACGGTACGTTATAAATCCCGTATTTATAATAATGATTGAAATCAATCATGAAAGTTTTCTAAGTAAAAGTCAATCCCATCAAAAACATAAATGTGAAATGAAAGCAAAGTTCAATATTAAGATATATGCCTTGGTTGTTGACTTCAACAACAAAAGAAGTGAGGTCTAAATGGGTGCCAAGTTCAATGTTCATTAACAACATAAAATATTTTATAACAACTTAACATATAATTTCTTCTTATAACTTCGGATATTGTATTGAAGCCTAAAGTCTGTCTTGGCTAGTTTTCATATACTGTGTTTTCCTACGATTACGGGGTATATTTTTTTTATTTGTATTATTTTCTATCAGAAATCAATTTTGACTGCTGATTCTTATATTACGGGCATTATAAGTAAGTGTTCCTAATATAATCAATTAATTGAAAAATTATAATAAAATGATAAAAATTTACTACTTTCTAATTTATTCCTTTGTATTCACTCAACTACCTATCAGGATACCAAGTTTGAACTTTCTAGGTCATCTGGAACTGAGTTAGAGTTTTGATCTATCTATATGCCTGTCAGTTAGTGATAAAAATATCGATTTTTAGACGTTAATATTTAATTATCCGTTTGAAGTGTGTTTATTAAATTTGGAGCACATATGTATCTCGCAAGTCTCAATATATGAGCCAAATTTGATATGTTTATGTGAAATAGTTTTTGAGTCATGAGGTGGTCAAAAGTGGCTCCAAATGGTTCGTGTAATATTACACACGGTGCTGCTCGCCAGTTTTCTTAGCTTGAACTTTACTTGACACGCTACCGCGTGTCTAGATTATTATTTGCGGCATGTTAACTAACATTTTTAACATTTTGACGACCTCCGTGGCGCAGTGGGTGAACAGCCGGCTGAGACGCAGGAGGTAGATAGATAGATAGATAGAAAACGCTTTATTGTATACCACACTTAAATTAACAAATCATAATTAAAACACTTAAAACTAGACACGCGATAGTACAATTGGCGGTCTTATCGCTAAAAGCGATCTCTTCCAGACAACCTTTGGATGGACTGGATTTTACGAGAACGTTAAAGGACTAGGAGGTAGTGGGTTCGATTCCCGCTGCGGAACAAATGTTAGCATGGTCTACAGATATTAGTTCCGGGTCTGGTTGTTTTTCTATATATTATAAGTATGTATTTACAAAAAAATGTATATAGGTAAGTATTCTATCAGTTATCAGGCTAGATAGCGCTGTGTGAAATGTCCATCAATGTTTATTTATTTAAGATTGAATTTGCGAATTTGTCAAGTACCTACGTTATTTATGAAACTTTTCGTCATTTTAACTTAGGCACCGACAAGAAGTATATTTTTTACGGTTTTATTTATATCTTAACAACATTTCTAGTAGCTATTACACTCTTAATTATGATGAAAGCGGTTCCTTGTAGCAGCGGGTTTCTCCGTTGAAATGCTACCAATTATGGAGAATGCCAGAACCAGGGATATTGACAGCATCGTTTAACGATAATTTGTCTAGAAACGCCTGAAGCTAGTTGATTTTGCTGTTATGATTATTTAAATGGTAAAGTAATATTAATAATACTAATACTAGATTTGCACTTCTATTTGCTCCTATAAGTAATCAAACTTGGTAATTCTAAACTGTACTGACTATGTATAAACAAATCAATACTTGGATTTTTGCGACGCGGGCAAGAAGCCATTCCAGCATTGTTTTGTACTAGCTGTTGTCCGCGACTTCGTACGCGTTACACTACTAAATAAATAAATAAATATTGCTGGACATTTCCCAAAGCGCTATCTAGTCCCAAACTAAGCCGAGCTTGTACTATGGGAACCAGATAACTGATAGAATACTTTTAAAAATTTGTTTTTGTAAATACATACTTATAATATTTAGAGAAGCATCCAGACCCGGAACAATTATCTGTAGATCATACAAACATATGTTCCGCGGCGGGAATCGAACCGGCTGCCTCTTCCGTCTCAGCCGGCTAATCGCCCATTGCACCACGGAGGTCGTCAAATGTGTAGGTAACCTAGAAATAAAGCTAAACTCGCTGTTGCAACTTGACTTGACACCCCATTTTTATCCCATGGGAGCTGAATTGTGGGATTAAAAGCAGCCTGTGTTAATCCTGGTTATAATTTACGTACATACTAAATTTCATCTGAATTGGTTTAGCCTTTAAGACGTGGCTGAGGAACAAACAAATAAATCAATAAACAAACATCCAAACTTTTGCATTTATAATGTTAGTGTTAGTGTGAAGTGTGATTATTGATAGCCTAAAGTCTTAACGGTCTAGGTTTCCCGTTTCTGTCTTTGTCTCGACTCAAACCATCACCTATATGTAATACCTTTATGTACATTTTAAGACGGTATCGTTTCATTGCATTCAAAAAACAAATCAAATATTTCTACGGTACGGTACATTGGGTATCGGTGTGTTCAATAACAGGTGCCATAGATTAATAATAAGTTAGTTGGGGTCGGTTTAATGAGCGGCTTGTAGCAGTTTGACAGAGTGATTTAATATCGGCTGGTGATCGTTTCAGTAAATCGGGATTAGTTTCGGGCGCGGCCAAACCGTGAATTATTGGAATATGCCGCGTTGTCGGTACACGAAATATTATTCACGATTAGGGGCGCCAGACGAAATGCGAAACCCTGACGTTGCAAACGCGAAGTTGCAAGTTACTGAATTATCAGTTAATACAACCAATTTCAAATATAACCTTGGGTTTAAATTGTTAACGATCTGTTTACGGTAACTTGCTTGAAGTTTTTGTTTGATACATATTCATAGCATTGATTGAGAATGTTTTTATAAAATAAATGACCTGAAGATTTGGTCTTACTGAAAGATTGGAATAGAGATTTTCTTAGGCTGAACATGAGGGGTTGTGTTTCATAGGATGCTGATTCAGTCATAGCCGGGGTACCTCCGGGCTCAGTACTCTCTGCTACGCTGCATATCAAGGATCTGCCCGGCATCATTGGGTATGCAGACGACAGTACAGTTGTGGAGAGGTACACTTCTAATGCTCGAGCCAGCAGAACTGATATTCAGAAGTAGAGAGATGAGATGCTGCAGCGTCTAAATTTGACACTCAAGGCCGTCTCTAACTAGGGCGATGCCAATCTTGTCAAATTCAATGCTTCAAAAATGCAAGCATGTCTCTTCTCGGGGAGAAAGAGTCAGTTTCTCCAAGTTCCCATTTTCCGAGATGTACCGGTAGCTGTAAAAGGTCACCTCGAGGTTTTTGGGGTTTCGCTCGCGCCTACTCTCAACTTTAGCTAATACATCGAGTTGAAGGCTAAAACAGCTGCCATGAAGCTGGGCATCCTCAACAAGGTCAGGAGATACACACCGGGACAGCTTCTTAGTCTCTACAAAACAAGTCCAGTCTGTTAAGGAGTACTGCGGCCATTTTTGGGATGGTTCGGCTAAACACCAGCTCGCTACCTTAGACTCGATAGAACGTAGAGATTTTAGGCTTATAGGTGAGCAGCATACGGGGGAGACTATCGATCTTTTAAAGAATATATTTAGGAGAATGTGCCAAGGAACTTTACGATCTGATTCCGCCATCTCCCTTGCATCAAATGACAAGCAGGCGCACGGCTCAGTACCATCCGTACCTAGTTGATATACCACCCATTCGCAAGCACCGTTTTGGTTCTACGTTCTCGATACGTACGGCTAAGGTATGGAGCACTTTGCCGTCGTTTGTTTTTCCTAAATAATACGATCCGGGCCTCTATAATGTAAGAGTGAATATGTTTCGTCTAGATCTTCGTGTTTCATCTTAGACCACATCAGTGCTTACCATCCGGTGAGATTGTCGTCAAAAGAAAATCTATAAAGTGTAAAAAAAAACTCTTATGACTTTTTATACAAAACAAGCTTACGTCGTTGGCTTTGGATGCGTGGTTTGTCAATAAAAGTTACTTATGTCTCAATCTGGGTCTATCTACTAAATTTCGTGGAAATCGGTCTAGCGGTTTATTTGTGGTAATAAACAGACAGATAACTTTTAAATTTATGATATTACTAAGGATGTTTTTTTATTTTAGTGATGAGGTATGAGATGACTAGCGGGGCCAAATTGGCTGCACATAGAGTGCTGTTTAACCAATTATAATTAGGTAAAGTATGTTTGTAAAAGATTATCATTAAACAGTATGAACGCGATGCTAAAGCATACGATGCAGAGTATGCACACGGAGATTTTGTACTCTAAAGCTGGCCATATAGGGGAGGGCACACACGAAGAGTCCACTACCGTGACTCCAAATGGGTGTGTTTTAAATTATTCCCTTTGAGTTTTAATTTATTTTTAGTAGCCTTGTGTAAAATGTTCGGAACTATTTAAAAAAAAAATTACGACCCACCCCGACAGCTGCGGGCTACCAACTGAGCTCGAATTAGATTTATTGGAATGTTGTATCGGCCACAGACGGGCGCACGCGGCGTAGAGTCGCCGCACTCCGTGGCGTCGAGACTTGGATTTCTGAAGGATAGGAATTGATCGGATATCCAAATACAGTAAAACCTGGGTAAGTGAGAACTGGATAAGTGAGAAAACTCTATAAGTGAGAGTAATAGCCAGGACCCGTCATTTTAAGCTCCCAAAACCTCTATTAGCGAAAAACAGAAACCTCAGTAAGAGAGAGTCGTTTTCCCCTCATGGACCTCCGTAAGTGAGACTGCTACTTATCTATACCTCTATAAGCGACAGTCGAGCTTTATTTACAAATTTAACATCTGCTATTTTATAACTCATTCTTAACTTTCGTGGAACTTCCTACCATTGTTTTTGTATTGTTATCTCGTCAATATTGTATCTATTCTATTTCGTGGAACTAAATAACGTTGTTATTTTATCGCATTCTTTTTGAATGGACACATTTGCTATTTTATAACTCATTCTTAACTTTCGTGGAACTTCCTACTATTGTTTTTGTATTGTTATCTCGTCAATATTGTATCTATTCTATTTCGTGGAACTAAATAATGTTGTTATTTTATCGCATTCTTTTTGAATGGACACATTTGCTATTTTATAACTCATTCTTAACTTTCGTGGAACTTCCTACTATTGTTTTTGTATTGTTATCTCGTCAATATTGTATCTATTCTATTTCGTGGAACTTCCTACTATTGTTTTTGTATTGTTATCTCGTCAATATTGTATCTATTCTATTTCGTGGAACTAAATAATGTTGTTATTTTATCGCATTCTTTTTGAATGGACACATTTGCTATTTTATAACTCATTCTTAACTTTCGTGGAACTTCCTACCACTGTTTTTGTATTGTTATCTCGTCAATATTGTACCTATTCTATTTCGTGGAACTAAATAAATTGACGGATTTTTTGAAGTGTAAATAAGTTCTAAATAAAATAAAATTACATAATGCATGAATTTTTGTTTTGTTTTCGTAAGCATCTTGATACCTACCCTTATAAAGTACTTATATGTCGAAATCTAATGAACGTGACATATACACACTATTAAAAATATATATGTACATAATGCACATATGTTATGCATATTATGCACATAATTTTTATTATATTACATATTTACTACATTTGTACTTGCTGTGTCTTGTTGTTGTTGCGTACCTCTATGAGAGAGAAACGCTACCCATGTACCTGCATTAGCGAGAAACTCGGGTTAGTGAGAAACCTCTATAAGCAAGAATCAGATTGTGCTCCCTCGAACTCTTGCTTATCCAGGTTTGACTGTATTCCTAAAACTCCACGCAAACCGCTTGAGATTACGCACACAGGGACGGTTTTCCGAGACTTTTGGAGTGTCAGAGTCTTGTGGAGCCGCGTCCTCGTGTATGGCCAGCTTAAGATTTTAGCGCGATGAAGTTGTCTGATTTATTAAGATGTATGCAACTTATCTGAGAGGCTACTGGTTGAGCCAAGCAGTTGTGTCACGGAGAATTAACGAGAGGATGGTATGGGTGTGCTATATCAAACTTATATTATAAATGCGAAAGTTTGTTTTTTACGCTCTTATGACTAAACAACTGAACCAATTTCGATTGGTATGTAGATAGATTATGACTGGAATTGAGAAATAGGCTACTTTTACCCGAATCTGCAAAAGGAGGGTATTGTTTTTATTGACATTCCATGCGTGCGAAGCTGCGAGCGGAAGCTAGTATGCAATATCAGGTGGGCCATTTGTTTGTTTCATCTCCATGTTGAATAAAACAAGTTACTTTGTAAAAAAAAATTGTAAGTAAAATAATCGGAAACGGAGTTTAAAATGAAAATTGGTTCATGAAATGTCCACTTCATTTTAAAGAGCTTTCCAACAATACCACACTGCTATGCAAGCATATATTTTTTTTCATATAGTCTTTACTTCGATGAAAAATACCTTCAAAAATATTTGACTGCATTGAAACATAAAAGGAGTCTTTATACTGAACCCAGCATAAACATATTCGTTCAAATCGGTACATCTAGAAAGAAGTTATGAGGAAACATACCTAGTCAGGTCATAAGTAATGTCACACAGTAAAAACTTTTCTTTTAGAATGCTGTCCACAAAAAAGTTTATCGAATTTCGAATTGTTCATGAAAATAAAAATGTATACTTTTTAGAATTTTACTCATTTTTAAATATGGAGTGGACGCTTAAAGAAGACCGTGTTGCAGTTATTGCGTTGCATCGTTGCGGTTACGCGCCAATTAAAATTTTTGACATACTAAAAAATTTGAATATAACCAAAAGATTCGTTTATCGCACCATCAAACGATACAATGAAGACTCTAGTGTAGATGACAGGTCATGAAGTGGTCGCCCTCGGTCTGTTAGGACTCCAGCAGTGATAAAAGCTGTGAAGGCGCGAATTCAAAGAAATCCCAAACGTAAGCAGAAACTGTTGGCCCTTCAGATGGGGTTAAGCAGAACCACGGTGAAAAGGGTGTTAAATGAAGACTTAGGGCTTCGGGCATATCGAAGAAAAACAGGACATCGTTTGAATGCTCGTCTAATGGTCCTGAGACTGAAGAGATGCCGCGCTTTGTTGAAGTGGTACGCGTGAAAATAATATCGGGAAATTCTTTTTTCGGATGAAAAATTTTTTACCGTAGAAGAGAGCTACAACAAACAAAATGATATGGTGTATGCACACAGTAGTGAAAAAGCGAGCAACCGTATTCCGCGTGTCCAACGAGGTCATTTTCTATCCTCGCTCATGGTATGGTTGGGAGTTTCTTATTGGGGCTTAACAGAGGTACATTTTTGTGAGAAAGGTGTAAAAACGAATGCAGTTGTGTATCAAAATACAGTCCTGACGAACCTTGTGGAACCTGTTTCTCATACCATGTTCAATAACAGGCACTGGGTATTCCAACAAGATTCGGCGCCAGCTCATAGAGCGAAGAGCACACAAGACTGGCTGGCGGCGCGTGAAATCGACTTCATCCGGCACGAAGACTGGCTCTCCTCCAGTCCAGATTTGAATCCGTTAGATTACAAGATATGGCAACACTTGGAGGAAAAGGCTTGCTCAAAGCCTCATCCTAATTTGGAGTCACTCAAGACATCCTTGATTAAGGCAGCCGCCGATATTGACATGGACCTCGTTCGTGCTGCGATAGACGACTGGCCGCGCAGATTGTAGGCCTGTATTCAAAATCACGGAGGTCATTTTGAATAAACTTTAGTGTCATAAGAATCTATGTTTTGTTAAGTTCATTTTGGTATATAAATGGTTACATAATGAATAAACTTGTTTCAATTATTTTATATTAAACATGTGACAGAATTTATGACCTGACTAGGTACATACAAGTAAAAAGATTCCGATAAATTGAGAACATCCTCCTTTTTTTGAAGTCACTAAAAAAAGGTAGGTACTGAGCAAGCCTAATCCATCTAAAATTCTTGTCTCAGCTACTATAGCGCGCAGCGTTTCCATCTGCTAAAGCCCGGAACCTTTGGGTATACAGACGACAGCACAGTTGTGGAGAGTAACACATCTACTGCACAAGCCAGTGGGGCGCAGATTCAGTCACTCAGATAGGCCATGGTTGTACGTTTAACTTATCCTTGAAGGCGATCTCTGAAAGGGGCGATACCAACTTGGTTAAGTTTAATGCAAATAAAACCCAGGCGTGTCTGTTTTCCGCGATACGGAGTCAATTTCATTTGGCGCCTACTTTCCGTAATGCATCCGTGCCGATTTCTGACCACCTTGAGCTTCTTGGTATCTCATTAACACCGAATCTCAATTTCGGCTCCTACATTGAGTCAAAAGCCCAGCTGGCCGCTAAAAAGCTTGGTTTTTTTTTATGTTATTTGTGGGGAAACAGGCTTACGGCCCATCTGATGGTATGTGGTCACCGTCGCCTATTGACACCGGCAACACCCGGGGTATTGTCGATGCGTTCCCTACACTGGAAAAACCTCTTTACATATCTCTTGAAGCGTGCCATGTCGTAGTCTAATGGGAAAACCTCAGATGGTAGCTCATTCCACATCTTGCAAGTATGGGGTAGAAAAGATCGCGTGAAGCGTGTGGTGCGCGATACCCAATTGTCGATTATATGTGGATGAGCTTTATTACGTTGTCGAGAAGTGCGGTGGTAAAATCTGGACGACGGGATGAGATCAAATAGCTCCTCAGAACATTCCCCATTATACAGGCGGTAGAATACACTGAGCGATCCGATGTCACGGCGTTGACTCAGCGGTTCCAGCCTGTCGGTGAGTTTGGGATCACCGATTATTCTAATGGCTCTTCTCTGAAGGGAGTCAAAACGAAGCAATTGGTACTTTGGAGCTCCGTGCCAAAGATGGGAACAGTATTCCACGTGCGGCCGAACTTGCGCTTTGTACAGCAATAGCCGTTGTTGTGCCGTAAAATACTGTTTGGCACGGTTAAGGACTCCAAGTTTTTTGGAGGTGAGCACAGCTTTTGCTTCTAAGTGACTCCCATACTGGACCTCATTAGAAATTTCGACTCCCATAATCCCTATACTCGCCGAGACGGGGAGAGGAATGCACTGGAACCGTGGAGCTATTGTGAAAGGGGCCTTCTTTGTGGTGAACGCACAGACTTGCGTCTTGGTTGGGTTAAAGGTGACCAGATTAAGGTTACCCCAATCTGACACACGCTCCAAAGAGCCTTCAACCTCAGACACAAGTCTTTGTCAGTTGTCTTCCACTTCCGACCGAGAGACATTAGGGCGACCAGTGTAGAAAGTATCACCCGTACTGTCATCCGCATAACAATGAAGGCCGCTTATGTGCAGCATATCATTGATGTGAAGAATAAACAGTGTGGGCGATAGCACTGACCCTTGGGGTACACCAGAGTTAATGGGCATTGAGTCCGAGCAAGAACCATCTACAACGGCTCATATGCTCCGCTCGGATAAGAAACTGGCGACCCAACTGCAAAGTCCCCCGGGGAGGCCGTATGAGGGAAGCTTCGAAAGAAGCGCCTTGTGCCACACCCGATCGAACGCCTTCGCGATGTCTAGACTAACAGCTAGAGCTTCCCCCCTACTCTCAACGGCTTCAGCCCAGCAGTGAGTGAGGTAAACTAGAAGATCACCAGCTGAACGCTCATGACGAAAGCCGTATTGGCGGTCACTGATCAGCTGGTGTTCCTCAAGATACCTAAGAAGCCGAGTATTAATTACTCGCTCCATCACTTTACAGAGTAGGGAGGTAATTGCTATAGGCCGATAGTTAGACGGATTGGTTCGATCCCCTTTTTTAGGGATTGGGTGGACATGGGTCACTTTCCAAGAAGACTGCACGATACCAGTGGTATAAGACAATTCAAAGAGGGACGTAAAGACAGAACACAACTCAGGAGCACACTTTTTGAGCACAATGGCTGGAATGCCATCCGGCCCACTCGACTTTCTCACATCAAGGGAAAGGAGTTCCTTCCGTACCGCTTTCTGATGAAAACGTACCTCTGGCATGGAACTCGGACACCGAGGTATAACCGGTGCTGAAACATTTCCGTCGAGGAGGGTCGAATTGGAGGCAAAAAGAGATCCAAGGAGATCGGCTTTCTCTTTTGCACTATGGGCCAGAGATCCGTCCGACTTGAGTAAAGATGGTAAGCGGGACTGGCAGAAGTTACCCTCAGCGGCTTTGGCAAGAGACCAGAAGGCTCTACTTCCAGAAGGATACCCCACCAACTGGTCGCCAATTCTGCTGATGTGCTGTTTCCTCGCTATAGCCATGACCTTTTTGCTCTGTCTGGAGGCAGCATTGAATTTTTTCCTGAAACGGGAAACTTCGGGATCCTGGCACTCACGCGCTACAGTCCAGTTCTTAAAGGCAGCCAATTTGCGGCACAAGCCCGGTTGAACCAGGGTTGACTCCGGCCACCAACACGCACCACAGAGTTGGGGATGAAACATTCCATACCCTGAAGTATGACATCAGCGACGGAGTCAGCGCAAGTGTTTGGATCGTCCGTTGAGAAACGTAGCTTCCTCCACTGGTAGGATGCGTAGAATTCGCGTAATCCATCCCAGTCGGCTGTTCCGAAATGCCAAACCCTTCGCTTCCCGGGTTTACTAGATAAACTAGGACGAACGGTCGGCACTGACGTGGTTACCAGGCAATGATCAGAGGATCCAAGAGGAGCCTCCACAGAGACCTGGTATTTATCCGGATGTGAAGTCAGCACGAGATCAAGCAAGGATGGTATATGGGTATCAACATCTGGAATCCTAGTTGGACAGGAGACCATTTGGGTAAGGCCATGAGAGATTGCAAAATCATGGGCAGTTCTCCCAGTATGATAAGTGTATCGGGAACCCAGCCACTCAACGTGGTGAGCGTTAAAGTCCCCGAGAACGATCAACTCTGCATTGGAGTACTGCCCGAGTGCACACTCTATCCCTTCAGCGATGTGCTCAAATAGTCGAGTTGTGTCTGAATCACCACTATGTGATCTATAAAGTCAAGCGTAAATATGGGTGCGACCTCCGTAATCGACGCGGGCCCAAAAATTGGTATACTTGCAAAGGTGAAGCAATACTTCACACAGGGACAGTTGATCAACTTATACCAAGCACAAGTTCGATCATGTCTGGAGTACTGTTATCACCTCTGGGATGGATCAGCAAAGTACCAGCTAGCGACTAGATTCAATTGAGAGAAGAGCCAAGAAGCTCATTTGCAATGATGAATTAGTATTAGATGCAAGGCTCCACAGCCTCGAACATCGTCGAAAGGTTGCAAGCCTCTCGGTTTTCTATCGCATACATTTCGGAGAGTGTGTCGCGGAGCTCTTCAACCTGATCCCACCATCCCCATTCTATCATCGGACAACCAGACGCTCCGCGGTGCGCCACCGCTACATGGTAGACATACCTCCCATAAGTACAAAGTGGTACTCTTTCACCTTTATTATGCGCATTGCCAAGGAGTGGAACGCTTTGCCTGAGTCTGTGTTTCCTGATAGGGACAACCTAGGGGTCTTCAAGTCGCGAGTGAATAGGTTTCTTCTAGGCAAGCGTGTACCATCGTAGACTGCATCATCGCTTACCATCAAGCGAGATCGTGGTCAAACGCTAGTCTAAAATTTGTAAAAAAAAATTATTAGCTATCTGCAAACTGCCAGCTTGCTGGATAAATCATCTTCAATTAGATGTATGAATCCAGTCCATTCAAAGGTTGTCTGGAAGACCGCGTGTCTAGTATACTCGTATGTTTCAAATATTGTTTGTTAATTTAAGTATGATCTACAATAAAGTATTTTTTATTTATCTATCTATAACGGTTAGATTAGATGATTCATTATTGGAGTATAAAAATAATACATAGGCGAACTGAATGCTAATAAGCATTTTCTGCCAGCTAATCTTTGTGTAGTGTAAACTAAGTGTTAGTGTCAGAAAATAGATAAACAAACTTTAACTTTAGCATAAATAAACTTACATAAACTATTAATAACAATTTTCTTGGCTATTTTGAAGAGCTACATTAGTGTTAGCAACTTGCCATTGGTACCAAATTATCAATCCGGTAACCCTATTAACTATTCACGTCAATATCCCATCAACTGTTTATAGGTTTATTTTCATCGTGCATATTTCAGTGGTCGTTGTTTATTTATGAGGTGAATAAATATAGGAAATTATTGTGATATCGAAATTCTGACGGTATTGATGTTGAAAAACAAAAGGTTTTGTTTAAATTAAGCTCGGTCAATTGTTATTAGTGCTAAATCTTTATTGCTTTGTAAACGATTAAATTTGTTTTGTTGTAAAACATAAATACTGTGTATTTATTAGATTTTTGTAATTTAAATATTTAAGTTTAATTGTATAATTGTTGTTATTGCCTGTGGTATTGCGTTATTGAATTAACTTATCGACAGTAATTACTTGCCTATACAATTTTAGCTGTATCACGCTTAGGTAAGTTTTAGCTGTATCAAGCTTAGGTAAGTTTTAGCTGTATCACGCTTAGGTAAGTTTTAGCTGTATCACGCGTAGGTAAGTTTTAGCTGTATCACGCTTAGGTAAGTTTTAGCTGTATCACGCTTAGATAAGTTTTAGCTGTATCACGCTTAGGTAAGTTTTAGCTGTATCACGCTTAGGTAAGTTTTAGGTTAGTTTTATTGGTTCTAAACTGTTTTCAAACGTTTAAATTATATACAACCGGTTTTGTTAGAAACGAAATTAATTTAAAACATACATCCGGAATCGTATTAACTGATTTAAGAGGTGGATATAATACCGGTAGCTTGAATGTTTATCCAGTAATCGATATATTTCCAATAAACATTTTTTTACGTAAATCGACGGTGCCTTAGCGACGATGGCACTTAGTCAGTTTAACAGGTAGGTACTTACATGATAAATGAATATGATTTGTGTACCTATTTTGTACAGGCTGTTTCATTGATATTTTAGGACTTGAAATTAAGAACAATTAAAAATTTTCTATTCTAATGAATTTGAGAAAAAAAATATTTTACATCAGTACTAGCCATCTATACTACCAGTATTTAATTTAATGTCGTACATAACAAAACACGTAGTATATAGCGAGGAGACACAGTGACAACCTGGAGAAACTCATCATCGCTGGCAAAGTCGAGGGGAAAAGAGCACGGGGCCGTGGCCCTATACGTTGGTCTGATCCCGTACAACTCTCGACTCTTAGCACATGTTGATTTTCTCCATGAAACTGAAAAAATCACCCATGGAGAGGTCACGGCCCGCATTGAGGATTTAAGGATCAAAGAGAGAAGATATATAAACTATCTGTAATCTGTTCAATCTCTGGCTAATTTAATCTTTTCCAATCCAGCGTTGGCATCGTCGGTGGCGTATTCTCCGTTGAATTCCGCCATTCGCAAGCCCACACATCCTCGCTTCATAAGTGGTCCAACCACATCAATTACACGGTTCGAACAAAGCATGCCAAGAACTCGTACAAGTCGCGTACGAGCGTACACTTGTACACTCCCCATTACTTTCTGTTCTCGATGTAGTATCGACTTTGAAATTATATAAGAAAACGTTTATTTTTAAGCCTTGATGCAAAGAAAATTTGTAAATGTTTCTGATTTGTTTTTTTTTCTGAACATGGCTTGTCTCAAGGTATCTTCAAATCAGATCCAGATACTCAAGCTTCTAGCGATAAGACCGCCTATGTATTATTTGATTAGTGTATTCTATTTTGTTTGTATTTTTCTATTTATAAGTTTTACAAGAATGTGAGTTGATTTATGTCCCTAGACTCTGTCTTTGGTGGTCGGTCTCCAAATTTTCGATAATGGTATAAAAAAACTCAAAAATGCTTTTGTAGACAACCGAGCTAAAAAGTAGACAATAATTTTCAATAAATTTAAATTAAGAATAGTGTAAGTAGTTAACGAAATAAAAATATTTTATTGAAATGCTTATTTATTTTCTTTTTTTTAGTTCGGCTAACTACAAAAGCGTATTTTTTTTATATATTTTTTTTTTTTTTTATTATGGCATCGGTCCTTGATAAGTGTGCAAAAATTAAATTTAATTCGACGTTTAGAAGTTAAAATCAAGTTCAAAGATTCCGTTACATACATACATACCAAGCTAATCATCATTTCAGCCGTAAAACGTCCACTACTGAACACAGGCCTCCATGGATCTCCATGATGGGTAGTTGTCATACCTACTTACCACGCTTGGCAGGCGGGTTGGCGAGCGCAGTACGGGATGTTGATACACGAAAAGACGCTGCTGCCCATCTTCCGGAGGTATCCCTTAGCAGGCTCTTACTGCATCCACGGGCATGAGAGGAGGGGTAACATTCTACTGCCGGCACCCCACGGCACCAAGCTAATAAATGGTGTTAAATATACTCATGGTAAGGTTCAGTTATTGCCCACTACGATTGCGCACAAAGAGATGAGTGGGAAGATGAACATTGTGAATATTTATTTTCTCTTTAGGGTTTAGCTGTCAGCACTTTGTATATTTTTTCAATAATAATTGCAGACGCAAGCCGAAGCAATGAAAAAACGACGAGTATGCAGTTTATCATAATTCACAATAAAAGGTTTTAATTCACGTAAATTATGCAATTATTTTTAATATTCAGCCCTCTATTAAATTAACTGCAATATAACGATGGGAATTTACATGTTTAGAATTTACTACCGTACCTATTTTAGTGTATTTATTTTTGTAGTATTATTTTGGTAAACTGTAACGTTTGCATGATCTACAGATATTTGTTGCGGGTCAGGATGTTTTTCTATATATTATAAGTATGTATTTACAAAAAAAAAGTATATAAGTATTCTATCAGTTATCTGGTTCCCATATTACAAGCTCTGCTTAGTTTGAGCTAGATAGCGCTGTGTGAAATGTCCAGCAATATTTATTTATATCTGCCGCCAAGCAGTAATACTATAATTATTTTTATTCATTTCAGCTTACACTGGATCCGTTTTGTTATGTAATATCATATCAGCACAGCACGTCCACTGCTGAACATAAGCCACCTCCCTAGATTTCCAGAGCTACCACCAGCTACCTTTATTAGGTATTTCCATGTATCTGCTCTCGCGATTGGTATTGTTACGAGCTGAGGGTTCGGGATAAAATAATTAAGATGAATCTAACCAAAATAACACTTTTATTCAACACTAAAACGATAAATACACGATCTTAATCACAAAGATTTACAACTCACTAAATCACACCACTGTTACACAATAAACCACTAAAAGTCACCGAAATGTTCGCACGTATCGCCAAATCAAGACTGCCTCCTCGATTTTTTTTTTTTTTTTTTTTTCGAATGGACTTATCTCGCTGTTGGCCTCTGAGGCCGTTGCAGCTTAACCGAGCTTTTGGCGAGCGCAGAAGGCGCTCAGCCCTAAACTGCCTCCTCGAGCGTCTCTACGCACTATTTATACCGCGCATTATTTCCAGAACCTTCCCGATGTTTCTACTAGTTACTAGAAAAGAGTAGGTATTTCGAATAGCTACTATTTCTTAATCTGTGCAACCGTAGGTAAAAACGTGGTATGTAGGTATATTCCATACCAAGTATTACGTATTCTGTGATACAGTACACAGTAGGTATAACTTCGAGAGAAGCCGACTATTACTTATTCTGTAACGCCTCGGCGTAACAGTATTTTATACATATCTTCATTATCTTCCACTTACTACGAATTGAAAGTTATAAACGCTTACCGGGAGTTTATTATAAAATTTAAAAATAAGATTTATATGCTTTCTTTAGCCGAAACCTGGGAATGTGCAGTTTATTTTGTCTGTAGTATTATTACAATACACATGTTTTTTGTAAGAAACCTAGTCTTGCATACGATAAAATTTTTATAAATATTAATATATGTATTGCAAGATTACTGTTAGAACATTAATCTGAATTCGATAACAGAATATCAACATAATCTTCAAGCTGCATAAACAAATTTTGCCTGCCAAGAACCGTATCATTAGAAATTACGCTAATATTTAATGGCAGTATCTTTAAATTAAAATATTAACATTAAATATATCAAGCTAGTTCAGTTACAGCGTTTTGCTATTAGTGTAGCAGTTTGTACCTCTAGATAACATTCCCGTTTTGAGCCCCGACGTACCTAGTGTAAAATATAAATCAGTATTACAACACAGAGTGTCAGTATTATACAGGTTCACGTGAGCTTTTCGTAGCTGATAGTTTAGTTGCAAGAAGTAATCTTGTTACCCATCGAGCGAGTCGAGCGTGAATATTTCAAGCTAACGTTGGCGCGTAACTTAATTTTATTTAGTAGTGAAGTATTATTATTACACATACGTGAGACTTTCTAAAATGATATTGCAATGAATGAAACATTTTTATTAGTTAGATACCCTCGAAAGAGTGCTATGAGAAGCCTTGAATAACCTATCGTAATCATAGCTTTAAACATGTAACTCATCCCAATTTCAGCTGTAATGCTGGGTATATAAACAGACATAAACAGGACAGGTTGCCAAGAGTTGCTAGTTGATAAATAGTTCGAGTCTAAATAATCTCTGCTGGGTTTTAAATAAGTACTTATACTCTATACCAGTTTTTAATAGCAATTAACTTAATCTGCATTACACGTGACTGCTGTGTACAAAAATCTACTGAGCTGAATGGCATAAGGCATATATACCCCCATAATACCTAGCAGTAGCTGCGCTACTGGTTTCTTGATTCACGGCCCTAGCTAGTGTTTCTGTATCGGCGTAGGTATACTGCAATTACACCTCAAAGATTTGTTGGTAAATCTACCTGTGGTCCGTGTGATAGGTGATAGGATCTGGTTAACTCGTTTAATGGCGCGAACTGATCGTTTGCCTTTGAGATCGCATTGATCTGGTCGCCTAGTTGTTGCGTCCAGCATTCCATTCGCTGCGAAAGTTACGCGGAAGTAAAACTCCAGCAATCACAAGATAGGTACTGCGTAAACGGTGCTGGGGCAGTGTCGTTGGGAATGCAGAGACATTCAGTGACAACTTGCGTTTTTTAACACTAGTTTAGTAGTAGCATAAATATTTTACCTATATTCAACTCCTTAATCCTTAGAGAAATGAATTAAAACTAAAATAAATACTTTTTTTATAAATTTTTAAAAACTGTATCATTGTGCTTTTGTATTTCAGAAGATAGTACATTGCCAAAACGTATATTTATTTTGTAGTAATCTACTTTCTGGCCGCACTAGTCAAGTAAAAAAATTATGTATTCAACAGCCTCTATTACCTTGAGCCACGACGGGGCATTCACGGCGCCACATCCAGTCCTCCCACGCAGCATGCATCGCAATCGCGAGCTTTCACAAGCCTCCGTGGAACCGCAGTAGCATTGCAATGCGTTCAATGCATGAGGTTCAGGTTTTCGCAGTGAGGCTTTTTAATTAAAATCCTAAGATTTTTGTGAGGCTCTGTTTTTTGTTAAGGCCAAAGTAAGTTCGCGTGAGCTGGTGGCCAATGTTGAAGACGCCTGCTAGATTCTGTGGGTACTTTTTAGTTTCTATCGTTAAACAGCTTACACTGCGTCTTATCACTCAATGAATCTAACTTACACGATAGTACATATATATAGTACGTACACAGATGAAACTGTCAGAGATCGCTGGATCACCACCGAAAGCTTTTATTGATATCACCATAGCATATCTCGTACAAGAAAACCAAATCAATATCTAAAGCTCTTATACAAATTGGTTCAACAAGATCAATCATATTAATGGTCCTTGAGAGAATGCATCCTCCCCTAATTTCTAGGATAGGAGGCTGCGTTTGACAGGCTTCAGTCAGCGCTAGCGAGCTGCGCGCGCGCACGCTTCCGCTCTATTCTCCCGGTCGCACCGGCCACGTTTGTTTACTAACACGATCGATCGTGGACCAATGCTTATCTTAAAATAAAATTATGCTCATATCTCGATTAAAAATCGAATGAATGGCTCTAGAATAAAACCTTCGATTTAATGTTTTTTTATTAGTGAGATATCAACGCTTCTACTCATTTAATAAGCTGTCAGCCACTTTACGAGCCCCAGTGTGCATAAATAAAGTGCATAATGCGACAGGTACATTTGTAGCGGTCTCGTTTTGGTTTGAATACGATCCAGCGATATGAGGCTCTCGATTATAGTTTATGTTATCGCGCTGGCGATCGTCGCCGCCGAGATCAGAATCAAGGGTAAGGTGAGGAAGAGATACATGCACAGGCGTTACCGCGCCATCCTCCCGCCGTGCAACTTCAACGAGACGATTATCGAAGATGAGTGGTCCTTGATGGAAGCGATAGACAAGTCAAAGTACATTTTTACGGGCAAAGTGTTGAACGTAAAGAAGTCGAAGTCAGCGGAAGGCGCGAGCGGTAAACGATCGAACTTGTACAGGGTTTATGTAAGGCGAGTACTAAAGGGTACATTCAGTGAATTGAAATCGTTTGTAAAGCTTGAGGATGGTTTGGAATCGTTGAGTGGTGCTACTGTTGTGGTGGAAAAGCCGAAAGCACGAGAGTCTTGCGCCCCCGCACCTCGCCCCAGACTTTCAGCGATATTTCTTAGTGATGGAGTATTTACTGATGTGCTCCGACCAATTCCAAGATTGCGGCTGCTGACCGATCCTGTGCCGTTGACTTTATATCATTTGGACAGGATTAATGCTGCTGTAAAAGGTAAGTTTCATCATCAATTTGGTAACATATGATAATGTGTCTTCACAATAATATCAAGGTTAAAAGCTCTATAAAAAAGAACTTAAAATAAAATCTAAATAGGAGCGAGCCATCGCAATCGGTATATCCCTGTTGAAATTAGAATAATGAGTGGGTGTTGCACCCATAATGTTCACAGTGAAGGCATCAAGAGGTGGTTTTGATCGACATCTTGACATCTGTTCGTAAAGTTAATGCATTGAGCGGCCACATTGTGTGTAGTCCGCCGCTCCGTCATACAAACATAATACCGTATACGGATTATCTATAACTCAAACAAATTCCAATTAGTTGTACAAATATTACGACATAAGTAAATGCCAGTCGTAAAACAAATATAATAGAGTGTCATCCCTATCCTACGCGCTAAGCAACGTTCAATAAATTCCAAGTGATATTTTTATTTGTCTCTTAATGGTCCAAGAGCCAGACACATTTATCTGCATAAGTGGTTTTATTCTCTTTTATAGTTGGTGTTAGCTTAACCAATTTCGTGCCATTATCATACACGTTAATTTGCTTTTTTGTAGTCTGGAAAAATGTGAAGTTTCGCGCATAAAAATGTAAATAAAATAACGCGGAGATGGAATTTAATTCGATTCGCAGGGTAAGGCTCAGGAATAGACTGTATCCCGAGTCAAATACTCCGCTATAAATTTTATTGCGAAAGCCATTTTAACTAAAAATTCCGAGAATATCCAATTTAAGCCTCGCATAATCCTGCGACGAGATGAGTATCTGGCTCATCTGCAGTCCAAGCGGAGTCTGCGTGTTTTTATGTATGCGACAGAGCTCATATCATCGTATCTAGGCTCCCACAACCACGTCGTAGAGTAGCCTCAGCGCGCTATTACGTATGTCCGTGTCAGCCTTTCGTTGGCTGTAACTTCGCTCAGTCGGGGCGATACGTATCAGTCTACTGACCGCACGATCCGCGAGAATCCCCACAGATAACTCTGGACCCACACACGTAAGCGATTTTATCTGCTTCATTAGACGCGCAGTTTCGAGAAAGCTCGCGTGAGATGAACTCACCCTTCTATTGATGTTATTGATAGGTTAATAATGCAATAGTACGATAAGTAGGCATCACATCTGATGCATCAGCGGCGATAGTCCACAGCCGGTCGTATCTCAAACTATCATCAAAGAAGGCGTTATGGACTGTAATAGAGAAAGTAGACACCAAGTTCATTTGTCACGATAGCAGCGAACCACACACGGAGCTTACTACTGATTGCATACTTCTAATCTATAAAGACTATAAAATTAATATTCTTGATCTGAGGTTGAATGTTATCTTTAAGTGGATATGACCAATTAGAGGCCTAACTCGTGACGATAATAATTAGACCTTATAGTAATTTTATATTAACAATACTTGTATGATATTTGCTTTTAATCAATTTATTAGCAACACGTGTATAAAATGAACGTTATTTATTTTGTTTTATAGAATTTGTATTGGAATGGTACAACACGAGTCATGAGATAATTTAATTTTGAGCACCAAATCTTAATCCAATTGCCAGAGTGAACGGATTCTTAGATCATCTTGAGACCATTATTGAAAGCTTTATTTGAAACCTATATTTAATACCTACGAGTATATTTGAAAGACAAAATCGGAATGGAACGACCTTACGAATTTTATCTCCCAAACTATTCCAGTGTGCTATAAAATAAAGTAAGCACTTAACTGACTCTGTGAATAATGTTTAAAATATAAAGTGCGACGACGAAGATTCGTCAAGCGCGCTGCGAGACTCGCCCGCCTACGCCCGTACCACTTTCCAAATTCCTCTTGTAAGCGCTTGCAATCACCTACGACGTACGTGCGGCGACGGCTAACAACGTTTTTAAACTGGTTTTATATAAAATCTTACCAAAGCCTTTTCAATTCGGAAAATAGAGACAACAATAAAGCGCAATTTGGAGAGAATATGCTCTATTGTCAAATCAAAGCTTTATAATGTGAGCTCGGACGTGGGCTGAGATTGTAGATCGAAACAATGAAAAGATAATACGTATTGTGTGTGACTTTACGGAATAAAGAACTTTTTAAACAGAGGGTTACTAGTAAAAATTTTAAAGCGGCAATGAAATAATTTTCTGTGTCCCACCTAGCAATAGTTTAAAACAACGGCAAAGCTCCGGAACGATTCATCCCTAACAGTAGATGCATGAATATTCAGAACAGTCGGAGCGCGCGTAGGCAATAACTGTTAACTTGAACTGCGCTGCATCCGACACCGTGCCCTATCTGTTATTCTGCGGTGGCGCGCTCAATATCCCGCGCCCATCCAATAACGACGCAGTTTCAATTTTTATTGGCAAATCCGCAAACAATCAATGAAAGCTCTATAAGTCTACACTAGCTTTGTAGCAACTTTCAAATCCTGGCGTCGATCAGCATGCTACTAATTAGCCCAGCCATGCGCGAGATAACGTAAAACCACGTTTGTTTACGTTGATGAAGGTTGCATAGAATTGCGAGGTGTCCCAGTCTACGCGCGAGGCTGCGCTGGCGCACGCGTCTCGGTGGCGCCTAAGCTCGATTGCGCAACTTTGTGCTCACTTGTTTACGATCTGAAGTCTCGACGCGACGCGATTGACTGAAATGGCCATAATACACGTTCTCTCGAACGAGACTTAACAGATAACGTTCACAACCACAATAAAAATGAAGCTTCAGTTTTTAGTGTTATCGCTTTACTGCATCACGATAATTTACGCCCAGTTTCGTCTAAAGGGTGTCGCGAGGAAGCGGGATACGGTTTACCGCAAGAAAGACATAAATGGTCCCAAATGTGTTTTAAACGAGACGATAACTAATGACTACGAGATTCTGTCGTCAGCAGTGTCTGAATCTAAATACATTTTCACTGCGAGAGTGATGAACGTGAGGAAGATAAAGCGCAACAAGCCTGGCGCGAAAGTGTTCATGATTTACAAACTATACATTCGGCTAGTTATGAAAGGAAACGTCGAGGAGCTGAAAAGTCACGTCTTTTCAGGGGACGAGCGTACTCTTAACGGTGCGATTGTGTTTGTCGATTGGCTTCGGACGAATAAGTGCGCTTACAAACTGTATAAGCAGTCTTCGGGAATATTTTTGAGCGACGGATTTTACGAAGCAACCTGGAAGGGGAAGAAGCGTCTACGATTGTTGAACGAGCCTCTTCCATTGTCACTTTACGATTTGGATAGAGTTAATGCCGCCTTGAAAGGTAAATGTTGGCTGTCATATAAGGTGTCGGGTTTGTGTGTGCACACCATCTATTAAATCTTGTGTTTTATTGTTAGTTCTGTATCTATGCGGGTAGCCATAAATTGCTCCTACACAGAATAAAGACATTAAGTTAAAACGTCAAATAAGCACACATGCATAAAAGAGAAATTATTTCCAAGTTAATACTGATTTGTATTGGGTTTTTTATGAAAGGTCGTAAAAGCAATTTCATTTTATGCATGCAACTGGCACGTCAAGGATTAACGTTGATGTCAGACAACAGATATTATTCTATGTATATTTATCAGAAAAACCGTTTTGACAGACTCATATGAAAACCAGATTATACAGGATTTCGATACTTTATTAAAGGATATTATAATGTTTGGTTCAAAAATTCTTTACTTATGGAATTGTAAATTAGACGCCGAAGTGATGGAATGATCTATGTTTTAAAGCTGATGGTGAAATATTTGGTTGGCGCTAGACCACTGTGTTACATAACTTACGAGAATATTTTAGACAGAAATGAGATTGAATAATGTCTACCAAAGGTTAAGTTTTAGTTGGTCGAAATCTACGTCAAAAAGTTTCTACGTTTCTACAAGCGCCTTGTTTTTTTTAAATACATTTTAAGCTAGCATTTGACCACGATCTCGCCTGACGGTAAGCGATGATGTAGTCGTCGATGGTACACGCTTGCCTAGCAGAAACCTATTCACTCGTACATGAAGATTTTGTAGTTAACAGAAAACACAGAGCCAGGCAAGGCGTTCCTTGGCGGTGCGCACAATAAAGGTGGAAGAGTACCGCTTTGTGCGTGTGGGACAAGTTCCTTGGCGGTGCGCACAATAAAGGTGGAAGAGTACCGCTTTGTGCGTGTGGGACAAGTTCCTTGGCGGTGCGCACAATAAAGGTGGAAGAGTACCGCTTTGTGCGTGTGGGACAAGTTCCTTGGCGGTGCGCACAATAAAGGTGGAAGAGTACCGCTTTGTGCGTGTGGGACAAGTTCCTTGGCGGTGCGCACAATAAAGGTGGAAGAGTACCGCTTTGTGCGTGTGGGACAAGTTCCTTGGCGGTGCGCACAATAAAGGTGGAAGAGTACCGCTTTGTGCGTGTGGGACAAGTTCCTTGGCGGTGCGCACAATAAAGGTGGAAGAGTACCGCTTTGTGCGTGTGGGACAAGTTCCTTGGCGGTGCGCACAATAAAGGTGGAAGAGTACCGCTTTGTGCGTGTGGGACAAGTTCCTTGGCGGTGCGCACAATAAAAGTGGAAGAGTACCGCTTTGTGCGTGTGGGACAAGTTCCTTGGCGGTGCGCACAATAAAGGTGGAAGAGTACCGCTTTGTGCGTGTGGGACAAGTTCCTTGGCGGTGCGCACAATAAAGGTGGAAGAGTACCGCTTTGTGCGTGTGGGACAAGTTCCTTGGCGGTGCGCACAATAAAGGTGGAAGAGTACCGCTTTGTGCGTGTGGGACAAGTTCCTTGGCGGTGCGCACAATAAAGGTGGAAGAGTACCGCTTTGTGCGTGTGGGACAAGTTCCTTGGCGGTGCGCACAATAAAGGTGGAAGAGTACCGCTTTGTGCGTGTGGGACAAGTTCCTTGGCGGTGCGCACAATAAAGGTGGAAGAGTACCGCTTTGTGCGTGTGGGACAAGTTCCTTGGCGGTGCGCACAATAAAGGTGGAAGAGTACCGCTTTGTGCGTGTGGGACAAGTTCCTTGGCGGTGCGCACAATAAAGGTGGAAGAGTACCGCTTTGTGCGTGTGGGACAAGTTCCTTGGCGGTGCGCACAATAAAGGTGGAAGAGTACCGCTTTGTGCGTGTGGGACAAGTTCCTTGGCGGTGCGCACAATAAAGGTGGAAGAGTACCGCTTTGTGCGTGTGGGACAAGTTCCTTGGCGGTGCGCACAATAAAGGTGGAAGAGTACCGCTTTGTGCGTGTGGGACAAGTTCCTTGGCGGTGCGCACAATAAAGGTGGAAGAGTACCGCTTTGTGCGTGTGGGACAAGTTCCTTGGCGGTGCGCACAATAAAGGTGGAAGAGTACCGCTTTGTGCGTGTGGGACAAGTTCCTTGGCGGTGCGCACAATAAAGGTGGAAGAGTACCGCTTTGTGCGTGTGGGACAAGTTCCTTGGCGGTGCGCACAATAAAGGTGGAAGAGTACCGCTTTGTGCGTGTGGGACAAGTTCCTTGGCGGTGCGCACAATAAAGGTGGAAGAGTACCGCTTTGTGCGTGTGGGACAAGTTCCTTGGCGGTGCGCACAATAAAGGTGGAAGAGTACCGCTTTGTGCGTGTGGGACAAGTTCCTTGGCGGTGCGCACAATAAAGGTGGAAGAGTACCGCTTTGTGCGTGTGGGACAAGTTCCTTGGCGGTGCGCACAATAAAGGTGGAAGAGTACCGCTTTGTGCGTGTGGGACAAGTTCCTTGGCGGTGCGCACAATAAAGGTGGAAGAGTACCGCTTTGTGCGTGTGGGACAAGTTCCTTGGCGGTGCGCACAATAAAGGTGGAAGAGTACCGCTTTGTGCGTGTGGGACAAGTTCCTTGGCGGTGCGCACAATAAAGGTGGAAGAGTACCGCTTTGTGCGTGTGGGACAAGTTCCTTGGCGGTGCGCACAATAAAGGTGGAAGAGTACCGCTTTGTGCGTGTGGGACAAGTTCCTTGGCGGTGCGCACAATAAAGGTGGAAGAGTACCGCTTTGTGCGTGTGGGACAAGTTCCTTGGCGGTGCGCACAATAAAGGTGGAAGAGTACCGCTTTGTGCGTGTGGGACAAGTTCCTTGGCGGTGCGCACAATAAAGGTGGAAGAGTACCGCTTTGTGCGTGTGGGACAAGTTCCTTGGCGGTGCGCACAATAAAGGTGGAAGAGTACCGCTTTGTGCGTGTGGGACAAGTTCCTTGGCGGTGCGCACAATAAAGGTGGAAGAGTACCGCTTTGTGCGTGTGGGACAAGTTCCTTGGCGGTGCGCACAATAAAGGTGGAAGAGTACCGCTTTGTGCGTGTGGGACAAGTTCCTTGGCGGTGCGCACAATAAAGGTGGAAGAGTACCGCTTTGTGCGTGTGGGACAAGTTCCTTGGCGGTGCGCACAATAAAGGTGGAAGAGTACCGCTTTGTGCGTGTGGGACAAGTTCCTTGGCGGTGCGCACAATAAAGGTGGAAGAGTACCGCTTTGTGCGTGTGGGACAAGTTCCTTGGCGGTGCGCACAATAAAGGTGGAAGAGTACCGCTTTGTGCGTGTGGGACAAGTTCCTTGGCGGTGCGCACAATAAAGGTGGAAGAGTACCGCTTTGTGCGTGTGGGACAAGTTCCTTGGCGGTGCGCACAATAAAGGTGGAAGAGTACCGCTTTGTGCGTGTGGGACAAGTTGAAGAATGTCTTTTCAAAAGACATCTTTCTACTTCTGCAGTATTAGATCTCGATGTCTCACTATGGCTCCATGAGCCTTAAGCGGTACAACTTGTGTGGGCGAAGGTCGAACTATGCAATTTAACCAGAGAACATTACAGATTGTAAATTTAATGCCTTATTGGTCCATTACATCCACCCACCCACGGATGAGAACCTACCAGCTTATTGTACTCTAAATTAGGAAAATAGGCGTATACATAATCGTAGCAAAGTACATAATATCCAATGGTAGACCTTGTCGTTCTAAATACGGGTAGAGTCACTGTAGAGTTAGTATTTTTTATTTATAGGCAGTAGAGTTTCTCTGCAGGGCAAGGCCTCCCTTTCTTCTTTCCACTTTTTTCTGTCATCGTCAAATATGGGCCAGTTCATCTCTCCATCGCATGGGGCTACCACGCGGTCGCTGCACGTTAACGTCGCAATATAACAATTCAATATATTTGCATGTAATGCAATTAGCATACAATGTATGATGCTAGATTATCTAGTCATTAATTTACCAACTATTATTTCTTTGGAAATGCCCTTGCAGAGTTGCCATGAAAATATATAGGGTGTTTGGTAATATAGGTACCGACGATATTCAAGTGACGGTTTCTCGAAACAAAAAAAAGGCTTCTCGAAACAAACTACGTACAAGTTATATCATCAAATTTGAAAGAAAATCGACTAAGTTTAGGTGAATAATTCGATATAAAACTTACTGGCTACTCTTGCAATGGACATCCAAAAATAAAGGTCGATTTCATATCTCTTTCGGAAATGGCTTCAGGTTTTGGGTTAGAAAGGGACAACAAGAGCTATCTCGAGACGTCACCAATACAGTATCTGTGGTTAGATGGCAAGCATTATGCAATAGCACAACATAAGTTTAATAAAGTGTTTGTTTTTACATGCCAAAATAAATTATACATTTATATGGTAAACATTAAATTTAACAAATTTATTTATTATGCTCATCAAAATAATCCCTTTCATTTTTGTACAAATTATCAAACCCGACAAGGTACTTATATTTCTATATAGGCTTATATAGGAATAAAAGTACGTTGTCGGCAATGAAAAGTGTAATCATGAAGATACGAAAAGTGAAAGTTACCTATTATTATTAGTTTATGATTCTGTATATGGAATACCTGATGTCAAAGTGAAAACTTGGAGTAACTTTAGTTACATTTTTTCTCATAATTTTTGAAGATAAACTTGACACAAGGTTAATTTTATTAATATATTAAAATGGTAAACGTATACCAAAGCAGTTAGACAGGTTTATACAAATTTGGTATTTCTGATTCCAAGTGATCCATTTAAAGAACGTCGGTATTGCACAGGCTGCTTCGGAATGAGTATGTTAATTCAAACCCCTTTTGGATTCAATGTCCTAACTAACACGAAGTTTTTCGAATTTGTTGTTTATAATTCAAGAAACACTTGGGGACGCCACGTGCGTCGATACCCTTGCGCCATCTCATCGGTCTGGTACATACAGCAGTTGGGGACGGTGCGGTGGCAAGTTCAGCCGAAGATCTCAAGCGGCGCAAATATGGGAGTCTCGACAGAGCTTACGTATTTGAGCCATTTGGGGTCGGGACCCTGGGTACATAGGGTAACGGGGGCCCATCGCGTTTTCAAAATTATTTCTGGGCGTCTGGTCGAAGCGACGTATGATCCGAGAGCTGGCGCTTATCTGGGTCAACGCATAAACATTGTAATTCAGCGGGGTAAGGCAGCCAGTGTCTTGGAGAAACTTCCGCCTGATAGTGATTCCACAGTTTCTTCTGTATTTTTAATGTAAACTAGCTGACCAATCCGCAGCTTCGCACGCGTAGTTTTTCAATAAAAACATTACCCTCTTTCTGCACCAGTTGGGTAAAAAATAGCCTATGTCACCCGGGGAATGTGTAGCTTCCCAATAGAGAAATATTTTTTTAAATCAGTCCAGTAGTTTCGGAGCCTATTCAATACAAACAAATCTTTCCTCTTTATAATATTAGTATAGTATAGATAATATTATATTCTTTCTGTTATTAAATAATTAAAAAATAAGAAACACTTAATATAAATGAAATATTTAACTTTTGAAACTATCATGGTAATAAATATAAACTATAGATTTTAGCGATAAGACCGCAACATTTTCACATTTCTCATTTTATACGTGTTAAGTCTAATTATTTGTTTTAATTTTGTTTGTAAAAGTGTGATGTACGAGAAAGCGTTATCTATCTATATTTAAACACCATTTTCTTAAAAATCGGGATATTTACCGTGATTTGTAAGTTTTTCGTGATTCATGATGCGTGACCGTGGGACATGCAATTGTGGCAAAATATCGGAACAGTAAAAACTTTGTTATTAAGTAAGTAAGCAAAACCGCCCGTGCAATATGTTATGCCTAAAAACGTCTCTGACCTGTGTCAGAGGGGAAACAGGCGGAACAAACAAAGAAAAAAAATCATTGTAAGTATCCCGTTTTTAGTAATACAGATTTTGTTGGGGAAGATTCAGTATAAGCTGCAAACCCCCTAGTCTAATATTTTGTACGTCTTAAGATGCCACGACTGTGTCATGAATTTTGTAAGTTTAACCTTATGACTTAACTTAAATTAAGCATGTGCATTTATTTGTAGGTGTATAGGTGATGTATGAATGTGTATCTTTATTGTTTAGTGTGCGTGTGTGGTTATGGTTGTTGTGTAAGTTATACTTATCTTAAATTTTTTTTTATTGTAATTCTTTATATTTAAAATCATGGTCCTATTTAGCGCGATAAGTGATTTACGTCGTCAATATATAAGTATTTGAATTATTAAATATAAATCCTTTATTGGCTGTAAGTTTTAACATAAGATACACCTGTTATATACTAAGAGCTGTGGATTTTGTTTGAAATGAAATAAACGTAAAATATTCATGACACGTCCCAAGAAACAGCTGATTTGATGGAGTGCTACAAGGTTCTTATTTTTTTTCTGTCATATATAAGGTTCAAAGCCATGGTTACAATTACCCTCCCTTTTTGAGTTCCCAAACACTGCATAGCATTTAGTATTCTGCTAGTCCACCACACTCGCAGATAATCCTTCAATTAACTTCTTTGCAGATTCTTCAACGTGTCAAAGTTTGCTAACTGGAGGTTTAGATAACGTTTCGCGTAACTTTCGCCGTAATATTTTCCCGCTTGGATTTTTGGGTATTTCTTGCACAAATCTGACACCTCCGCGTAGTTGCTTCCATGAAGATACCTAGAAAGACGTTCTCAGGTTATTATGAGTAGATAATATTTTAAGACTAAGCTTTCTCGGGAACCTGGCGCTAAACTAGATAAGAATAAATTAGGTATTCTATGTTTCCTAATAGCTGCTGGCTTTTGAATATCCTGATCTGACTGCGCTTGATCGTTTGCTTGTTCGAAAAGTTTCATAACATGCTTATCAGATATCATGGGAGAGCCATATGTTCTGCAGTTGATAATGTTGATGATTGCACTCTTGGAATGATAAACAAACATAGTATATAATGATTATATATATATGTGTAAACTACTAAGATTGTGAGTAGATATTATAAATAGGGCAATAATTGCAATACACTATCTAATCAGAGATTGAGGTTTTTATCTATACTTAACTAAAAAACTAGTGCATGCATTAATGTGTGTTTTATACAATCTGATATACATATATAAAATGACGGATTTAAAATATTTAGAGAAATTGCAGAAGGTGCCAAACAAATATTATTGATACAAGATTACAAAAATTATATATGTAGTATATCTTTTTATGTATTTATTAAAACAGATAAAGTATCTTTAACCTTATTATTATACCCTAAAAACCGTACAACGTTTGTCAGACTACTAACTATGTCCTAAAAGAATAACAGAATAACACAAAGAAATCAAAACGTAGTCATAGGAAGAAAAATATGAACTCCTATAATGTTATTTTTCTCAGCTACGGATTTTTCTAATAGTGAAATTAGTTTTGGGGACCTTCACTTATCATTAGGGTTTTTACCATACAACTTCCTTTACTAAAATAAACAGCATACCTTGCTTCCAACAAAATCTATTAGCTCCTTCTCCGTCACTGATATACTAGGCATTTTCACCACGAATGCGGTTGGTAGTTCCCCTGCCAATGCATCCGGAGCACCAATCACCCCTGTATCCTTCACCGCTGGATGCTGCCGTAGAATAGCTTCTAATTCAGATGGTGCCACCTGAAACCACAACTTGACTTGAAACAGTAGCAGATAGATTGCAAGTGTAGTTAATAACTTATGTTTCCAGTAGTTTATATCTTGTTTAAATCACTATATGAACGCTGAACGCCATTTTGGTACGCAGACACATGAGTCGAACTTGTTTTATTGGATTCAATTGTGTCTACTGTTCCTTAAAATGATTTCATGTGTCATTTTGTGTGTGCCAAATAAATGATTATTCTATTCTTTTATTCTATTCATCTTCTGTCATGTGATTATATTATATATCTTGTCCATCCAAATATTGTCTGGAAAAGATTGCTTTCATCGATAAAACCGCTCATTATACTAAAATAGTTTAAAATTATTATAAATTCATAATCTGAGTTTTATAATTATTAATTATGTATAAATAACACTGACCTGTCCAGCTTTATACTTTATGAGTTCCTTAATTCTGTCAACGATATAAAAGTATCCATTTTCATCGTAATAAGCAACATCTCCTGTGCAATAAAAGCCTTCACTATCTAGACTTTCTCCGAGATCCTTGCCAATATAGCCTTGAAATAGAACAGGGCCCTTCACACAAACCTCTCCAGGTTGATTAGGACCTAGTAATGTCCTCATTTCAACGTCTACGATCTGAAAAATGCATTATCTTCTGGCTTTTATCTTTGAATGTGAAATCTTTTCATGGAATTTTACTCGTATTTTACCTTGACTATGTTTCCGTCAACTATCTGACCAACACTTCCTTGCTTTGGTGCCTGGTCGTGATCTTCTGTGACGGCTCCTGATGATTCTGTCATACCGTACCCTTGCAATACATGCTTTAAGTTGGGAAATCTATTAAAACATTTAATTCTTTGAAAATGCCTTAATTATTATTTTAAAATATCCTAACAATTAATAAACAGTTGCGATGACAACTTCACCATCCAAAAATGAAATAACAAAAATGATTATTTAAAAAAACAACAACCTGACAAACTGAAATGAGGTAAACAAGCTGGCACCATCAATCATTTATAGTCTCCGACTTTTAAAATCATAGAGCTCAATATGCACATTCCAAAACAGGGAGATAATCGCGCTAATTTTGAACGTGTCTAGCGTTGGAACGTTGGAACTCACGTTGGTTTGACTGATGTCATGTGCGTCAGCGCGATACAAAATGTGCATAACGTAAGGTTTTTGTTTCGGTTTTACTTTGGTATTATCGTTCAAAATTAGCTTGATTGCCCCCCTGATCTTTTAATGACATTGTTATTGAGGTATGTTGAAAAATTTCCCTTAACTCCTCTCTCCTGTCTAATCTCCGAAATTTGCAAAGCAAAAATGTTAAACAGTTATGGTTGATAGATATTAAATACAAATTACAGGAAAAATAAAATGATCTCTATCCACAGACTGATAGACGTTCTCTGTTTGCAAGCAATGCCGTGTAACATACTACATGAATGGCCGTCACTTGGTGTTTTTTGATGTATACAGATGTACCTAAGAATTGGCACAACTAGTAGTAGTAATTATTTGCTTACTTAGTTTTCGATTCATCGATAACTGATAAATCCAAAGGTGCACCTCCACAGCACATGAGTTCTACAGAAGAAACATTGTACTTTTGTAGTAATTTTGATTTATTTAACATCACTATTATTGGTGGCACACATAGAAGTACTTCAACCTGCGTAAATACAAAATCTATACATAAATTGTTTTTAGTTGTTAGACATCGGACTTCTAATAACCCTTAATTAACCCCCTCCCTAAGCACACGAAGGTAATTTTGACATACCTACTTTTTAAACAGAACAAGCTTCCGCCCGCGGCTTCTTACGCGTGTATTTTCAGTAAAAAGTAGCGTAAATCTCAATCCATTCCATAATATATTTTTAAAACAAATTTCATCGAAATCAATCCCGCCGTTAGTCGTGAAAATGTGACAAACAGACAGATAGAGTTACTTTCGTATTTTAGTTGGCTTTTTTTACCTTGTTGACACACCCCGACTTCGCGTGGTAATACTTGTTTTACAGCCCTATCCATTAGCAAAAACAATAATGAATTTTCTAGATTAGCCCGAACAAAAAGACTGGAAATGATTATTTTGGTGGATTTACCTTGTACTTTTCAATACATTTCAAATATTTTTCTTCAGTGAATCTGTTTAAATAAATCACCGTCTCATTATTAATAATCTCATCCATAGTCAAGATTAAACCAACAGTGTTTGACCATGGTGCTATTGATAAGCAGACTAGACCCCTCTTGAAAGGCCTGAAAATTTTGAAGGTTATATAATTTTAGTAAAATGATATAAAATGTATACTAACAACATGAAATATTTTATAACTTAAAATATAATTTCTTCTTATAATTTAGAATAATATATTGAAACCTAAGATTTGACTTGGCTAGTTCTCATATACTGAACTTGACTTGATACGCGACCGCGTGTCTAGAAATAAGCAATGTTTTGTACAAAAAGGTGTCTTATTATTCAGAGGGCTTAGCCAAGTCACATTGACGCTAGTCGATAAGTCTGAAAATGTATGGGATTTGACACATGCTATGGAAATATCACGTGATATATCGACAACAAACCTATGTAGAAATCGAATCGATTCAAAGCGAATGTAACATGGCTACGGGCCCAGGAGTGTAATCCAATCGTAATACTACTTATAGTAAAACAGCTATAAAAATGCGACAATGCAGAGACTGTCAAAAAATTAAGATATTTGTTGAAGAGTCTTCCCAACTAACAGTCAATGGAAAACAGTCGTCGACAACTTAATCTATAGACTGACTCAACGATTAGTCCTCGGCGATAGCTCTTAATGGATCTTCAATGAGTCCAGTCTGAGCGTCGTGCACACATTCAATAACACGCGGTCGGTAAAGTTACAAACACTTGAAACATCGGAGTCCATAGTCACATACTAACTTTGGATTAGCTCGCGTATGCACATTCCAAAATGGTGGCAGTTTGTATTATGTATATCAATAGGTATATACAACTTGTTTTGTTATGTACGTCATTAATTTAAAACACACATTCGGAATCGTATTACTGACTTTAAAGGTGGGTTTAATACGCTTCAATATTTATCCAGTAATCGATAAATTTCCAATAAACAATTTTAAACGTAAATCGGCGGCGCCTTCGCGACGATATAGTTTAGTCAGTTTAACAGGTATGTATGTACATTTAACATGATGAATGAATATGATGACCTATTTTATACAGGCTGTTTCATTGATATATTAGGACTTGATTTTAATGGTTGTTTAAAAATTTAAAATGTTCTATGGTAATTTGTGAAAAATCTATTTACAACAATAGGTACTAGCCATTAGCCCTACCCGTGTTTTCATTTAATGGCATACATGACAAAACACATAGCATAGGTAAATTTAACTTTCAATAGGGTTTACTTTAAAGACTAACTTTACACAATTGGTACAAAGAAAAATATTTATGTGGGTGTCACTGGCGAACTTACCTTTCTGCGAACCTAATAAATTACATATCAAATAGACACAATTAAATACGTCACAGCCAATAAACCCTCTCAAGTCAATAAAATGAACTTACAAGGGCTGGAGTCCACTTGTAATTAAGTTGCGATGCGACAGCTTAGCGCCTTTCGGCAAACCCGTCGTGCCCGACGAGTAAAGTATCAGAGCCGTTTTCTCCACTCCTAATATAACGACATCCTTTGTAAAATATGATTTCAATTATTCAGTTAGCACATCTTAAACTTTATTACGTTGTCGCTCCCATTTTAATCGGAGAATGAGACAGAGTTAACAATGGGACGAAATTAATTTGAAACAAATTGGAGTAGATTTGGGATTGAAACTTGGAGATGTAACCGCAATTGTATTTTCAAATCTAGGAATATTTTGAAGTAAAACTTCGATACGCACGCTTGACTTGGGGGGTAAGCTGGTGAATGCGTTACGAAAAGTGCGAACGGAAGTTGAGAGGGAGATATAAGTTAGTGAAGATAGAAAGAGAGTGAGTTACGTTTCGTATATTACTGTAGGGGCAAAAGAGAGAGATGCGAGCACACATTTTCCTTCTCGCTTTCTCTCATAGCCAGTGGATTTGTCGCATATCTCCTATCCCAAATTATACAAACTGCAAAAACAAAACACTCACTTATGTTGTTTAATAGAGTTCATTTTGCAATAGATAAAAAAAAGTATTTACGTGTTTTGAATACTTTGCTGCTGAACTTTTTCGTAAATCGAAGTTGGTAGAGCTTCAGTGTCAGTGTGAGCTTCATTTGGTTTAAGTTCAGCTATTCCACAACAGATAGTAGGCAGCAGCAGAAGTTTTACTTTAGTCGTATGGTCTAAAGTACACTCGTTTTTTTTTGTTGTTTTTGCATTGGTTAGTTAAAAACTACTTCCCAAAATAAATTATTAATTATTATGTGAAGTAGTTCTATAAGTTATTTAATTTTGAGTGGTATAATTTAATTGATAAGAATAACAAGCTGATATCAAAATTGTTATTGTAGCAGTTCTTGAGCACATACATTGTAATCAATCTAAGTAAAGCCTTTATATGCAGCGAATTTATCACACCGGATTCGAACATGTCTAGAAAAGTGTCAGGATATAACTGCCGAAAGGCATTTTAAATTCAGTTGCCGACTAAAATAAAGTTACTGAGAAATAAAATACAATCGGATATAAATTCAAAATGGTAGACGATAGCGCTTTAGCAATGACTAAAACTGGCTGTTTTTTATATGACTGTTTTTATAATATAATAAAGAATGAATATTAACCGTAAAGAATCTTACCATCGAAATCCGGTAGTCGAAATGAGTCAATGTTTACATGCTTTGAAGCCAAATCTATAAAGCTGATTATATTTCCGTCTGATATTGAAGATGAAGACCCAAAAATTACAAACTTTTTTATGAAACCCAAGCTCTTCATAATTTTGTAATAAGACTTGTAGGTATCCGGAGAAAGGAAAATGTAATTTGGTTTCGATATTTTCAAGGTGTGTATCAGTTCAGCTGAAATATATCAAATAGGTACGTTTAGTAGGCACTATATAGCATTAAGAGGATAAGAATAGAAGAGGAGATAAGATAAGATGAGGTTAAGAGAGATAATACTGATTCATCAGTACTACAGACTATTTTCATCAAAATAATTTATAGCCTTAGGGTTAATAGCAGTTTCTATCAGTGAATTTTACTTTCTTTTTATTCAATTTAGTTATTTCTGAGATTAGCAAAGAAATTTTTCTTTAATATATTAGTGTAGATTATGAATTTTACTGCGCATTTTTTAGGCCTTACCT
Organism: Philereme vetulata; assembly: GCA_918857605.2. NCBI lineage: Eukaryota > Metazoa > Arthropoda > Insecta > Lepidoptera > Geometridae > Philereme > Philereme vetulata. Next base: position 7,727,682 of record OU975457.1, on the reverse strand, counting down.
TTTGAAACAAAGGAATATACACTCACTAGAACTTCACTCATATTTCTCTGTAGATACTGACTAAAACTAATATAAAATAAATATTGCTAGACATTTCACACAGACCCAAATTAAGCAAAGCTAGAGCCAACTATGGGAACCAGTTAACTGTTAGAATACTTATATACTTTTTTATAAATAAATACATACTTATTGTAATATAAAAAAAACATCCTGACCCGGAATAAATATTTGTTGATCATAATAAAATATAATTCAATAATAGAAAAATAATTCGCCTACCTTTACTGTAAGCTCTGTTGATGAATGTCACCACCGCTTCCGTACACATGCCAGCTAATGCAGTGGTGAGGAATTCTGTTCTATTCTCACTACAAAGCCCCACCACATCGTCGGTTCTCACTCCAAGATCGTTGAGAGCAGATGCAGTATTGACCACTTGCTGTGCTAACTCGCCGTATGTGATTTGATCACCGGAATCTCCATTTATCTTTTATATATATATATTGCATTTTTAAAATTATTGTGTAGATGTTCAATCTATCAAAATCTATTTCTCGGCTGATTGGCCATAACTTTTACCAAGAGACTATGCAGAGCCTATTTAACTGATTTGATAATTTTCACTAGAAGTTACTTTAAATACTTATAAAAAAAATATGTACTTAGATGTTTATTATTATGCCACTGATTGAAATTTCATAAAACCCTTAGAATAACTATACATAGAAACAAAATTGACCTTTAAATAGAAGAAGATTTTTAGTGCGGCTCCAGGAAGAACAAAAATATGACGTTTGATCGATGAAAATGATTGCTGCATTATGCTCATGGCACACATATCAACTCGGAAAGAGATCGTCACCGTATCAGCTAGAGCCGTTCAGTATTCTTTGTATGAAACTCCCTACTGCAACGCACGCTAATCGGAATTGTAACGTAATCGCTTGGCCTCGGGACAAGCTCATAACCGCGGTGCAGTGCGCTTACGGATCGTCGTCCCCGCGCTTACGTCTCTCTGCGTACCCGAGCGGGGAAACTGGTGCCGCCTAGCCGTCAACCAGCGGCCGGCGAGCCGTAAGCGCGGCGTTCGTCGCCTAGCCGTAACTGCTGATTCGCTATAATTACGTGCTTACGTTAGGTTGACGACGCCGACGGGGCGAAAGTCGATACGGTGCCGATCACTTTCCGAGTTGATATATCTGCTATGATCTATACTCGGGCGCTTGAGTGCATGTCGGCGAATGTATATAAAAACCAGCCAAGTGCGAGTTGGACTCGCGCACGAAGGATTCCGTACCATTATCTATAAAAACGGCAAAAAAATCACGTTTGTTGTATGAGAGCCCCTTAAATATTTGTTTTATTTTAATTTAATTATTTATTTTTAAAGTTAATATATAACTAAATATTCTGTGAATATTTCAAGCGTCTACCTGTTGCCGTTATCAATATCGAGCTAAAACAAGTAAAACAATTACGTTTGTTGTATGGGAGTCCCCCTCAAATTTTTATTTTGTTCTCTTTTTAGTATTTGTTATTATAGCGGCAAAAGAAATACATCATCTGTAAAAATTCAACTGTCTAACTATGACGATTCATGAGATACAGTCTGGTGACAGACGGACGGACAAACTGACAGACATACGGACAGACAGCGGACCCTTAGTAATAGCATGCCGTTTTACCCTTTGGGTATGGAACCCAAAAAAAAGCACTCAAGCTGTGAGAAAAAAAACATTCTATGTTTTGTGGCCTACGTTTAGAATGAAAAATTGTAAAAAAACTTCTGTTCTATGTGTAGTTATTCTAAATTATATTCATATTTTAGAGAAACTAAGATAACAAACTTGAATTTATTTATGTTATATTTTAAGGCTGAAAATAAACATTGAGAGAAAAAACCAAAAACCTAAAAACCCACCAGCTAAAGACCTGCCACTAAATACATTACAAACTGAATTTTATTTGTGTTTTTAAATTTAATTTAGATAGTATTAAACATTTATATCTTACCAATGCAACTTTTCTTTTATGCTCCAAAAGTTTACCCAACACAAACTCTCCATAATTCACATGAGAAGGAAACGCAAAATGTTGACCACCGCTTATTATACTAGGCCCTGTATATTTTTTCATTTTGTTCAAATTTTCCTTTTACAATATTTTTAGGCACTCTAAAGACGTCTCTTTGAGAGTTTCTTCCGAACTGAACAACGTTTGTCTCCGTTCAAGGTTATCGAGTTCATAAAATTATCTAACTTTGCTTGATACGTAAACTGATAACATGCTGGTAAAGTGATGAGGTATATTTTATATCTCTTTCAAATATTATTATAACAGTTATTTCTAAAAATAATAACCATTCATTATATTTTACCTTAGCCAGGTGGATTAAACGAGGCATTCCTCGTAGCGCACCCAGAAGAAGCGCACCAAAGTACTTCCTGATAGCGCACCCGTTTTGGTGCGCTTCATTCAGTAGGTATAAATCTTAAATTTTTATTCCTCGTAGCGCACCAATAACAACGTAGGGTCTAGTGATGGGATAATAATGTGTCAATATCACTGATGAAACGTAATTCAGTAACATTTGAGTAATGTGCATATTTTATTAATTTATTTTATTTTATTCGGAAAACAGACATTATTTTAAAACTAGATACAGAAATAAATTATATACCAATTATGTGTTTTCGCATGTTGAGACTAATTACGAATTAATTTAGAAAAACAGAAAAAGAATAACAGTACCTACTTAAGTATATAAAAAAGAGAACAATTAAATTCTGTACACAAAACATAATTAATTATCAGAAATATACAAGCTGGGTACATGTCAGCTGAAAGCCAATTATAAATTTTCACTTATAAGTTACTAATTAGATGAAAATAACCCCATCACTACACACTACATTGTTATTGGTGCGCAACGAGGAATAATAAAGTTTAAAGTTATACATGCATTTTATTATAACGGTTGTGCCTCTAAGAGTAATGTCAGTTTTATTTATTTACAATAATAACAATTATTATTTGCAGCTCTTACCTCATATGAAATTTAAAACAATTAAAAAGTATTAATAATATAAGTTAAACTTAAAATAAAATTATAATTGGTCAATCAAAATTATCATCGGCTAGGTAATCATTAACACTATAGTATGCTTTTTCTATTAATAGCTTTTTAAATTTTAATTTAAATAAATTTAAAGTAGGAGCATCCAGCACACGCTTTGGGAGATGATTATAGAAACGCACAACCATGCAGACCACACTTTTACTGTATAAAGCAGTCTTGTTTCGGGGGAAACAAATATTATTATCATTATTATAAATACGGGATTTATCACGTACCGTCTTATCGGTGTTTCGACCGACAATGTTTCGGTTCAATTCGTGAACCTTCATCAAGGTGACTGCGATCCGCTCCGAATAACGTCTCGCCTCGCACTGAGTGCGAGGCGAGACGATTTATCAGACTCTATTAATCAGAGTACGCGGTACCGAGGTTGACTGAACACATACGTGCAATGAAGAATGTCGACTCAAACAGTTCTGCAGCGGCGGAACATTTCCTAGACTCTGGTTCGACGCACTACATACGTTTCGACAAGGCCCGGGTTTTAGCGAGACAGAAGTTCCTCGTTCCTCGCAAGATCCGAGAGGCGATAGAAATGAGTCGAGTGCCGATCTTTAACAGGGACAGAGGATGGGTTCTACCGCCAGCCTGGAGGCCATGTCTTCATGATGCAAGTGACAGAAGAGTGAGTGAACCTGGTAGAGACATAGTTAGTGTTGTGTGTTTGCCTGTACCAAGAACTACCGAAGAGAGCAGCAGTGATGATAATGATGATGACACAGCCGGTCAACGCGCTGTGATTTCGTTGGCCCAATCCCCGCCACCCCGCCCATCCACTCGCGCGCAGAGGCCGCGGCGTGCAGTGCGAGGCGAGACGTTTTTCGGAGCAGATCGCACTCACCCTGATGAAGGTTCACGAATTGAACCGAAACATTGTCGGTCGAAACACCGATAAGACGGTACGTGATAAATCCCGTATTTATAATAATGATTGAAATCAATCACGAAAGTTTTCTAAGTAAAAATATTATTATTGTGTCTTTTACTTATACGGATTATAAAAAGATCAATATTATTTTTAACTTCAAAAATATAAAGGCAGGGAAGCGTGAGTATCTTAAGTTCAGTGAAGTAAGGTCTGCAGCTATCAGTTTTCTTGAGCTTGCATATGGCTCTGATACATCGTTTTTGACTTATAAATACCCGGTCTTTAAATGTGGAATTCCCCCAGAATATAATTCCATACCCTAGTATTAAAAAAATTAAAAATACAAATAATAAATAAATACGTCCATACCTTAACATTTATACCTACTGAATGAATAGCACTAAAACAGGTGCGCTATGTGGAAGTACTTTGGTGCGCTTTATCTGGGTGCGCTACGAGGAATGCCTCGATTAAACAAAATGGATTCCAAGATGCGAAACAAAAAGAATCTGCAATTTTGGGGCGTAAGACTTTTTAACAACCAGTAATGTATTTCACGACAATGTAAGCATCCCTTCGCACGTTTATTGTTGACAATAAACCTTTTTAGTAGTTCTTATAAACAAGTCTAGTTAATAACTTAAAGGTAGAGTTCTGGAACTTGTGGCATCAAATAGTTAGGTTACTAGAGCGAGACGGCGCCACCGCTCCACTAGTAGCATGACTGCCATACATTTAAGATTAGTTGAGTTCCTTGAAGTACTACCATTATACTTTTTCTGCCTCCAAACAGCATTGCTGTGTTTCGGTATTAAGGGTACAGTTTTCGGTGAAATTACAGCCACATGAGGCTTTACATATGTATGCCTCAAGTTGATGGACGCTGGGCCGACATCGTAGGGCACGTTTCTAAGGTGGCAATATCTACGAGGCAATACTTTGCTATAGGCGATGGTTACCACTTAACATCAGGTAGGTCAGATTATTCCATCTGCAGGTAGTATAAAACAAACGTTACTCTCTAAGGAAGAAAAGAGTTAGATGACATTTTAGCGTAGAGAGTAGAAACCCGTACAAATGTTTTTACTGTCAACGCTAAAATCTCATTAAAGAAAGAAAATGGACTAGCCTGGTAGTACAGAATCGTACATTATAATGGTCACTTCTATTCGAATTTCATAGTTTTATATAGGTTCTAGGCAGTGAATAATAACTGTCCAACTTCATGACGGCTACAATTCTCTTTGTAGCAATCTGCGGCCGCTTGAATCAGAACTCTTCCTTAAGGATAGAGTCGTTATAGCTTACTGGCTGGTTTAATTAGGAGCTCGCGCAGTATACGTCGCACTATATTACTGCTTCATTCATTGGAATCTCTTCGATGAAACTCACTTACCAAGTTATATGCCAACCATTCGGATAGTTCGGACGCAAAATAACACGAGACCCAAATAAAAAATAAATGTTTTTTAACTGGCGAAATTCCAATTTGAGAAAAGCTTAAATCGATTTCATTTCGGTGAAAAATTTAAATAGCCTTCATGGTCATTTCACCAGATATTCAAGTGGCAATTTGATTAACTTTTGAAATAAAAATACAGTTTTTCGTCACTGAATTCTTTCTTCAATTCTGTATTTAACAATGTACATGATTTTCATGATCACGATTTTCGTTTGTTGACAATTTTACTAACAAAAAGAAATCACAACCGGTCCTCGTAATTTTAGAATTTTGATAGTAATCTCGATACCTGTGCCTCTCGGTGCTGTCCTTTCAAAATAACTTGAATTATTGTTGTATGTAGTATTTTTGCAAATAATTAAGCTACTGCTTTACGCCTAATGAAGCAAACCATCGCCAGCAACCCTATTTCAGCCTGTATAATTTATGTAGTGGTACTTACGGAGCTTGATAGGCAGCAGTGATGTAATTTAGATGAGTCAGCTTCACTCCCCAGGGCGGACCCGTTGTGCGGGATGAATATAGAACTAGGGCGGAATGCGTTCTCCCTGGATAGTTACTTTGATTTGGTAAATCGTATCCTTGTATAGGGTAATTCGTTACAAATCCCTATGGTGGTTCAGTAATCGATCCCCATGAAAATACCTTGGTTTTGGTGCTAAAGGTATACGCGGAGTATTAAGTTAGTATTTATCAATTACAGTATTGATTTTTTATGAGGGTCAAAGAGTTCAAATAATCAATTGTTGCTCAATCTGTACCTCAATTCTTGAAAGTCAAGTTTAGGTTAAATAACGTTCTATAGAGGCAGCATCATCTCTCCCTAACATCACTTTGCATTGACAGGCATCCAGATTATAAATTTATGTTTATTTCACTATAGTCATGCAAGCCGGACCCTGAACGTAATTAGCGACTAAAAATGTTAGACATCGTTGCACAAGTCATCTTGAGTTACCAAAATTGATCTTAAGATTTTATCAGTCTTTTATCCTCAAATGTGTATAATCTATTCCATCTTTATTAGGTACTAGCTGATGCCCGCGACTTCATACGCGTTCCACTACTAAATCTGTAGGTAACCTAGAAATAAAGTTAAACTCGCTGTTGCAACTTAACTTGAAACCCCATTTTTATCACATACGTGCAATGAAAAATGTCGAGTCAAATAGTTCTGCAGTGGCGGAACATTCCCTAGACTCTGATTCGACGCACTACATACGTTTCGACAAGACCCGGGTTTTAGCGAGAGAGAAGTTCTTCGTTCCTCGCAAGATCCGAGAGGCGATAGAAATATAGTCGAGTGTCGAACTTTAACAGGGACAGAGGATGGGTTCTACCGCCAGCCTGGAGGCCATGTCTTCATGATGCAAGTGACAGAAGAGTGAGTGAACCTGGTAGAGACATAGTTAGTGTTGTGTGTTTGCCTGTACCAAGAACTACCGAAGAGAGCAGCAGTATGATAATGATGATGACACAGCCGGTCAACGCGCTGTGATTTCGTTGGCCCAATCCCCGCCACCCCGCCCGTCCGCTCGCGCACAGAGGGCAGCGGCGCGCAGTGCGAGGCGAGACGTTATTCGGAGCGGATCGCACTCACCCTGATGAAGGTTCACGAATTGAACCGAAATAATGTCGGTCGAAACACCGATAAGACGGTACGTGATAAATCCCGTATTTATAATAATGAGAGTATCCTTCTCTTGTCTAGGTAGAAATCATATTGATCCTTCTCGGGGCAAAGAAAATTTCGGCAGAATTGACAAATAATAGAATAGAATAAAGCTTTAATGTACATCACATTTAAATTCAAAAAAAATAACAATACTCACAGAACTATCAGAGCTTTGTCGTCTCTTCGAAGAGTAGACAAGGAAATCACTGTGCTAGCCTTGCTGTTACCACCTAAGTGTAGCACGTCGCAAAACAATGTGCCTTATAAATAAATGCTTTAGTTTTAAGTATGTTAGTTGTAAGTATATGGGCCCTGTTCTTATTGTTTAGTCTGTTACCTGAAATAAAGCTATATTTTAAGCTGGAACGGCAATTTTAGTCTAACAATATATTTCAAAACATCTAGGAATCCTGTTCATTTTGTACCCATGTTAGCTAGAATAGTCTCCGCCTGCGTACGACGAGATCGCCCACGCATAGATCAAGTCGTAGCTCTTCTCACGATGTGACTCACTATGATTGTACAACATAATATTGAGTAGCTAAATCTTTAGAGCTTGAATAAATCATACAAGGACCAATAGAGCTGGGTCAAGAAGCAATATCAAAAGCACAGTATTGATATTCGTATTACGTCGGTAGAGTTTATTTCCGGCCACAGTGTCATAAGGTTTTATACGACGGCCACATTGTAACATCAAGAATTCGGGTTACATTTTACCTGTCCACAACGTAAACAACCCCTAATAACAGAGGATGAATTTATCAAACAAGGTAGCATTTTGTCTAAGTAATCTAATAAGCGGCGATGGGCTTGCAACCTGTCTCTAACTGTAAAATAAAACTAATAAGGCTAAAACTAAATTTACAAGGCAAAGTTAAGAGATCGCTCACAAAAGATCTCATAACGTCTATGCAATATGTGAGCATGATACATACGTCATGTTCGAACTTGCCTCTGACCATCTTGTGCGATATCTTCTCGTATCTACGTACTGAGTAAGAGATTGAATGAATTCATGAATAATTGTTTATATTTATGAATAACTTTGGTAAAGGTCTTCTTCTATTTAAAGGAGATCATTTTATACGTCTAAAAATAAAAGTATCCTACACATTTCCGTTATTATCTTTATGGTTGATCCAATTTATTTCTAACTGCAATAACATAACATTGTTTTTTATTACCGTATACATAGTTGAGTATGATCTGGTCGTTTTTCAAAGCTCTTAGTAAGTATCGAGTAATCTGTGATTCCGGTCTAATAAAAACACTCCCTGTGGTGATAGGACTGTACCGGACCGGTCCTGTATAAAGTACACTAGCACCAGTGACGGAACGTAGATGAGACGTAAAATGGTTCAATGAGGCAGAATGAATGAAAAGGCAAATTTTGCACATCAAGTGCATAAAGCGAAAAGACGCAGAGAAAAAGGGTTCTTATTTAGGATAACCTACTATTGAACTTTATACAATTTTTCAATTCTGAATTGTCTGTTTATTTAGGCTACTTGTACGGAACCAGGAAAACCAGGGCGGGCGGTGGTTGTTACGAGTAGACTGTATGGTGATACGATGTTGCCCGTATGCCTCGATCCGTCCTGGCTTCGTACGTCCTAGTGCACTGGTATTCTGTGCTTTTTTCCTAGTGTGATGATGGTGATGATGGCTTGACATGATACTCCAGAAGAGGTTTAACTACTTGAGGCTTGGCGCTGTTGCTAGAAGAAAACTGTGGTAGATTGATGCTTGGTACACGATTTTTGCAGAAAACTGCTCTCAATATTAGCCAAATCGTCTCCTCGCCCTAGCGTTGCCACCCCAAGTACATTTATTGTCTCAACGTATCATACTGTTTACATCGTTATTGTGACCTTAGAATTCTTCGACTTTTCTTGTCCTTGACATACATTTAATTGACCCTCCCAATGATATGGCATCTTTCCTACAAATTGTCAATTTTCTCCTACTCTCGAGGCGTACTCAGGCAAACCTATACCTACCACTTTTTCAGAATTTATATAAGATTACTCCTATAATAATTGAGCCAATAAATAAAAATAAAAATAAATAAATATTACTGGACATTTCACACAGCGTTATCTAGCCCCAAACTAAGCAGAGCTTGTATTATGGGAACCAGATAACTGATAGAATACTTATAAACATTTTTTTTTATAAATACATACTTATAATATATAGGGAAACAACCAATATCAAACTATTGCCTAAATTACAGGATTCTAGCTGGGATTTACACTATTACCTGATTTACGTAGAGAGATGTAGTCAAGTCTTATTTCTACCTAAGGTCAACAATAATTCCTATGTACCTACGATAGTTAAAACTGAGAACTTTATTTCCTTATAACTAGCTATACAGTTCAAATTTCCTACATTAGCCGAATATCTCTTATATTGTATTTTAACATCTATGTGATTTAATTCTACTTTACTTTTTCTTTGTCAAAACCTCAAAAAAATATCTAAAACTATTTACAATTGAATTTTATGTCCGGTCGTTCGGAACACTACCTGGAAATGGAACAAGCTTATGTCCTGATGTTAAGTAGTAACCATCACCTATAACAAAGAATTGCTCGCAGGTCACGCACCTTAGAAATATACCCTACGATGCACTGCTCTGCGTCCATCAACTTGAGGCATACAGGTGTAAAGCCTCATGTGCTATTCATTTCACTGGCAACCGTACCCTTCAAACTGAAACACCCTACATACCTCCCAATATACCTATTTTTGCCGCCAAGCAGCATTGCTTGCTTGGCGGCAAAAATAGGTATGTTGGGAGTACTTCCCCGGGAGAATTCACACACGTGCATAGACACAACAGCAAAGAAAAATAGTTGCATAAAATTATGCGTTAACAAGTTTGGCACGCGCAATTTTTTTGTCTATCTGTACTCTTTACACATAGATAATCCTAAGAACGACTACCTACATTTTTATATTTTTTGGCTTGCGTTTGACCACGATCTCGCCTGATGGTAAGCGATGATGCAGTCTACGATGGTACACGCTTGCCTAGAAGAAACCTATTCACTCGCGACTTAAAGACACCCAGGTTGTAGCTATCAGGAAACACAGACTCTGGCAAGGCATTCCACTCTTTGGCGGTGCGCATAATAAAGGTCGAAGAGAACCGCTCTGTGCGAAAGGGAGGTATTTCTACCATATAGCGGTGGCGCACCGCAGAGCGTCTGGTTGTCCGTTGATAGAAAGGAGATGGTGGAATCAGTTTGAAAAGTTCTACCGCACACTCCCCGTAATGTACTCGATAAAAAACCGAGAGGCTAGCAACCTTTCGTCGATGCTCCAGGCTGAGGAGCCTTGCATCAACTAGCTCATCATTGCCTATGAGCTTCTTGGCTTTTCTCTCAATTGATTCTAGAGCTTCAAGTTGGTACTTCACTGATCCACCCCAGAGGTGAGAACAGTACTCCAAACACGAACGGACTTGTGCTTGGTACAAGTTGAGCAACTGTCCCGGTGTGAAGTAGTGCCTCACTTTTGCGAGTATACCAAGCTTTTTAGCAGCCAACTGGGCTTTCCGCTCAATGTAGGAGCCGAAATTGAGAGTTGAAGTTAAAGTGATACCAAGAAGCTCGAGGTGGTCAGATATCGGCACGGATACATTTCGGAAAGTAGGAATCAGATTAAATTGAATTCGTTTTGCGGAGAACAGACACGCCTGGGTCTTATTCGCATTGAACTTGACCAGATTGGCATCACCCCAGTCGGAGATTGCCTTCAAGAACAAGTTTAAGCGCTCGACCATGGCCTCCCTGAGTGACTGAATCTGCGCTCTACTAGCTCGTGCACTAGATGTATAGCTTTCAACCATAATTGCACCGGCGCATAATCTATGACATTTAAAATCTTAAATAGCTCTTTTTTAATCTAGAACAATAACTTGTATTAATATCATCCAACGGAATAATATCACGGACTTAACGTGTTTGGATAGAACGGTTTGTATGGACCTTTGGATTTATAAGGCGGTGGTTTTATCTGCAAACAAAATAGCTAAAGGACAGGAACTAGGTATGTTTTTACTACTATTGGATTCGAAGATTTTTAAAACTTTCAAGCCTAGACGGGACTTGAACCCGCTACCTTTCTCTTTATACAATTGTACATTGTGCTACAACTGTGTCATGTCAGGGTCTAAATTAGTGAGATGATACAGATTATGACTTACGTGACAAGAGCCTGTAGCACAATTGGCAGAGCATCCTCGTATCAAGAGGAAGGTTGCGGGTTCAAGTCCCGTCAAGGCTTGAAACTTTTGAGATAGTTTTATAAATTTTATAATATTCCGTAATCGTTCGGATAACACTATAAAAATATAATACTATTATTGGATTGAGAAGGGTTGCCATCTCCAAATTTTGAAATCCAGGATTCGCAAGTAGAAATACTTGGACATTTCGGCTTAAAACCAGGACGCACTATTGTGTATAGAATCCTCATGAGAGCTCGTTTAAGCTTTTATTGTTAGTAAATCGTTTAAAGGGCAAGGTGTTCGCTTTTATAGCAAACCAAGTGATGTACAAAAATTGACAATTAACAAATTTAAAACGTAATTAGATTAAATCTTTATAACGAAGCTATAACATATCGGATTATTTAAATGATAGAGAAGCTTGGGATTGAAATTGCCCCAACTCGCTCAAAAATGTTACAATTTAGACGTAATTTGTAATTTGTTATGTATTCTAAAAGGATCATTAAAAAGATCAACCAGCCTTGTTTCTTGCCTTTCTTTCCTGCCTTGGTCGCGAAGGAACAGGCAGTAAAATTGACGTTTTAAAGTGATCCTTGTGATTTAAATGAATAAAAAAAATATTTTGATTGAAATAGGTAGGTACATAAAGCTTTCTACGTTGCTTCGTTTCTAAAAGTGTCACCGACCTTCACATGCGAGGAGCGGGCCCAGTTACAAAACGATTGGAGACGGATGGCGCGTAAATTTTACACAGGACCCTTTAAACATCCAGGATGCTACTTAAAAACTATCCAGGACAGCCCAGGACACTCCAAAAAGCAGGACATGCCCTGGGAAAACAGGACGGTTTGCAACCCTAGGATTGAGTATCTACCTATCACGTTCCGTCTTCGTCTCTGATACCGCAGTGCATGTGAACAGTCCAGGCTTAATGTCCTTATTCATTATGCTATCGGAAAGCTCTCCGGTGGTCGCGACCTGTAAAATAATGGCTTAAACATTGCACTCAAGTTAATGGACACTTAAGCGTTAGTTTTCTTAGATGCAGCGGCCGTTATAAAACGGCTGGAGATCGCGACATCAACTTTTTTTACTACCTTTAGATGGAACTAGCAAATGGCACACCTGATGTTAAGTGGTAAACATTATCTTTAGAAAAGCGTTGCTTCGTAGATCACTCACCTTATGGACGTGTCCCCTGCACTGCCCTGCGTTCACCAACTAGAGGGATACATGTGTAGGGCCTTATTTGTGGTAGGCACATGCACAGCAATGCTGCTTGGCGGCAGAAATTGGTGTGTTGGTAATAATGTTGGTAATTTATAATATGGACCCCAGAGAATCATTAAAATAAAATAAAAATAAATATTGCTGGACAATTAACACAGCGCTATCTAGCCCCAAACTAAGCAGAGCTTGAACTATGGGAACCATATAACTGATAGAATACTTATATACATTTTTTTTTGTAAATACATACTTATAATATATAGAAAAACAACCAGACCCGGAACAAATATCTGTAGATAATGCAAACATTTGTTCCGCGGTGGGAATCGAACCCACGGAGGTCGTCAAATAAGTTAACATTACGCAACAAGTTTAAAGAAATAAATACTAAGGTATTCCCTTGTCAATATATCTATGAAAATCTGATGTATGTTCACAAAAATATTAATTTGTTTAAGAAAAATAGCGATAATCATAATTTTAATACTAGAAATAAAGATAAACTCGCTGTTGCCCCTTGTAGACTCTATAAAGTTAGTAAACCGTTTAAAGGGCAAGGTGTTCGCTTTTATAACAAACTCCCAAGTGATGTACAAAAATTGACAATTAACAAATTTAAAAACGCAATTCAACAAAATCTTTATAAAAAAGCCTACTATAAAATATCGGATTATTTAGATAATAGAGAACCTTGGGATTGAAATTGCTCCAACTAGTTCAAAATGTTACAATTTAGACGTAATTTATTTTCTGTATTGTAATGTATTCTAAAAGGATCATTAAAAAACAACCAGCCTAGTTTCTAGCCTTTCTTTCCTGGCTTGGTCTCGAAGGAACAGGCAGTAAAATTGACGTTTCAAAGTGATCCTTGTGGTTTTAATGAATAAAATATTTTGACTTTGACTTCTCCGAGCGAGTCCTTTCACAAGGAACGCGATAGTATTTTGACAAACAGTTCACGATGTTAGCTAACAATTTCAAAACGCGGATAGTATCGCAACAATGTAATCAGCTAACTTAACAACTCGTTAACAAATGAGCTGTGAATCAACTAACTCAATAAAGCTCTATTTATTAAGGTACGTGTGAGTGAGATTTACTAGTAATTCATCGGTTCACAAATTTTAATTAGAGGCTTATTTCTTAGGGTTCCGTACTCAAAGGGTAAAAAGGCACCCTTGTACTAAGGCTCCGCTGTCTGTCTGTATGTCCGTCAGTATCTCATGAACCGTGATAGTTAGACAGTTGAAATTTTCCCAGATGATGTATTTCTGTTGCCGCTATAATAACAAATACTAAAAATAGAATAATATAAATATTTGAGGGGGGCTCCCATACGACAAACGTGATTTTTTTGCTCGTTTTAGTTCGATATTGATAACGGCTACAGGTAGACGCTTGAAATATTCACATAATATTTAGTTATATGTATTAGGTTGGGGAAAAAGTTTCTTCGCATTTTTTAAGAAAATTCAAAACCTTTTTTAATATAGTTTATTTACATTTAACTAAAGTATCTAGGTACCATTTTGTTCGATAACTTTTTGCCATCTTGTAGGTAGGGACATGATCCCATTGCTATAGAAATTTTGGGGCTTCTAATCAAAATACCGCGACAAGTAGTTTTGGCAGTCCTTTCGTGATGGTAACCTGACACTGCCTAAATAATTCTGAAGAGACCGAAACAGGTGGAAATCTGAAGGTGCAAGGTCAGGACTATACGGCGGATGCATTAACACCTCCCAGCCAAACTCTCTTAATTTTTGCTGAGCGGCTAAAAATGTGTGAGGTCTAGCGTTATCATGATGAAAAAACCACACCCCTTCTGTTGATTAATTCCGGCCGCTTTCTCTCAACATCTTGCTTTAATCTCATCAGTTGTTCGCATTAGAGTTCAGAATCGATGGTTCTGCCTGGTGGTAACAGCTCATAATGAATAATGCCCTTCCTATCCCACCACACACAGCATCACCTTGTCGCAAGTTAACCCGGGTTTCGCCACAGTCTGTGAAGCCTGACCGGCCTTTGACCACCACCTATTCGCACGTTCTTGTCGTACGTGATCCACTTTTCATCACCGGTTATCAGCTTCTTCAAAAATGGTTCGGTTTCATTACGTCGTAATAAAGAATCACAAATGAGTCACACGGTTTATTAGGTTTCTTTCAGTGAGCTCCTGGGGTACCCAAATATCGAGCTTTTTTGTGTACCCAGTTTTTTCAAATGCGCCAAAACTGTTTTGTGGTCAATTCCCAGTTCTTCAGCTACATCGTAACTACTGATATGCCGATCTTGCTACACTTTTCCAAAAATGGCATCAATTTTATCCGTAATAGGGCGACCAGAGCGACGTGCATCTTTGACATCAAAATTTCCGGATTGAAAACGCTTAAACCCAATTTGTGCTATTCTTACAGACACTGCACTAGGGCCATAAACATCGCAATTTTTTTTCGCGGCTTGCGTTGCATTTTTACCTTTTTTGTAGTAAAATTTAAAAATGTATCGAATTTCTTCATTAGATTCACCCATCTTTACAGTACGAAAAACAAATAAAAATCACACATTTTTCTAATTTGAATTTGGAATTATCTTCTTTAAAATTTAAACTTTAACTGATACTAAAACCAGCCAGATACAATTACAAAAAGTACAAAAAAGATCATAAGATACAAATAGTATAGCCAAAGAGATTTTATTACAAGTTCATACATACTATAATGCGAAAAGATTTTTTCCCCCAACCTATATATTCACTTTAAAAATAAATAATTAAATTAAAATAAAACAAATATTTAAAGGGGGCTCACATACTACAAACGCGATTTGTTTTGCCGTTTCTATAGATAATGGTACGGAACCCTTCGTGCGCGAGTCCGACTCGCACTTGGCCAGTTTTTATTTATGCTTTCACGTCGTAACGGCTGAACTGATTTTGATGAAATTTAGTATATAAATAGATTACGACCTGAATTGAGATAAAAGCTAGTTTTTATTGACAAACCACGCATGCGAAGCCACGAACGAAAGCAAGTATCTACATAAAACAAAACTGTTAATTTCCCCGTATTCTAGAAGTTGAGTCGCGATACACGTTTGAGCATGGTACTTCTAACGAAACATCTGTTAAATATCATGAGTCGTAATTTATTCAGTTTTGAGTGTAGTGGAATCTAGATGGCTAAAGTAAATCTAGATACAAAAATAGATTATCCAGCGGTATGCTACAGTAACGCAACGTTACGCTAATTTTATGTTATGTCTCAGCAGGAATAAGTTTTTTGTTAATAAATTACATATTAAAAGTAGCTTTTATAAAATTCATAATCGGAACCAAAAGCAGATTCAAACAAGCTCAAACAGTAGTATCCACTATAATCCATTCAAATTTTTCATTGTCTAGTATCCGTCTCCATCATGAGACAACCTCCATGGTACCATATTATTGCGTTGTCACCGATGTTACATTATGTATTCCAAATTTAAACTCAATCGGTTGGGGGAAACTGGTTTAAAAATCAGTTGCAAGCTTAGTTAAAAACAAAAAGGGAAGATACGGTACGCGCTTACATTGCTAATAGCAACTAGGCCCTGCTGCACTATATAGATAGATAATCTCACGCACACGTTTATAAAGTAAGTTACATCACGTTATTACGCGGAGTATCAACCTGGTGAGCGAGACAGAGCGAAACATAGCCTATGTTTAGTGCAAGCGAGAGAGAATCTAGTGTCAGTTGCGGCGCCGAGTCGCCGTAGTACGAGCACACGATTGTGACTGAAGCGAAATTGTGCGCATAAACCTAACTTGAGCTGCCCGCGTCCTCCGTATCTTCCCTTTTTGCTTTTATCTAAGGTTGCAAGCATTGATGTAAATTAACAAATATTGCAAGTTAAAATACCAACCACTCATCATTATCATCATAATATCGTAGGAGCCACTGATCAACATAGGCCATCCAACGATAAGTGCGACACAGGGCTTGAAACACCCTGTCCGTGTCTCGTCTTTATAGCGGTAAGAAAAAACTTAAACGTCTCTGTCGTGCGGGAGGCATAACTTACATCTGGTTCAGTGTAGGAAAAAGATAACTATATATCTGAGATGTGCTATTGATTCCTAGTTCTATGGTATACCAACCTCAATGCCGGGTTTCTTAGACCTCGTGCCGAATACAAAAAACAAACCGTAGACTTCTTATTTGGCGCCTAAAAAAGGATTTTGGTCTCCTACGGGCGGTGGGGTTTAATATGCCTCGTGCAGCCACAATCTCAGATATATAGTTATCTTTTTCCTACACTGAACCAGATGTAAGTTATACCGCACGACAGAGACGTTTAAGTTTTTTCTTACCGCTATAAAGACGAGACACGGACAGGGTGTTTCAAGCCCTGTGTCACACTTATCGTTGGATGGCCTATGTTGATCAGTGGCTCCTACGATATTATGATGATAATGATGAGTGGTTGGTATTTTATGCTTCAATTAAGTCTACTTTTTGCGTATTTGACAATGCCATGATAGGACAAATAAGATTATGCAATGACTGATATAAAAGTCCAACAGGTGCAAGAACCATGTTCGAAATTCAAAATTGTTCTGAAATACGAAATGTTTTTGAATTGCTCATGAGAGCAAGGAGTTACTAAACTTCCTAATCGCTACAGTATTAATATTTCTTTAATGTGCAATTAGAATCTAATAAAATGTATGTAAAAGAAATTTTGTTTGTCCTGTTGTATGAGAATACTTTTTATCAAATTTGACTAACCTCCGCTGTTCAGATTTTTTTCATCCGATACAATAAAATGATCCTTACTGCATCGATCGGCATCATAAAAAATTACCAACTTGATTCATTTTAAGGCGCTATTCACACTTGACCAAAAAAATTTTAATGCCAAAATGTTTTTCTTGGAAAACGAGCTGATGTTTTAAAAGAAACTGCACCTGTATCTCCTCTGGTTATGGGTGCTGCCGTACTGTTACGGTTAAAAAAAAACACTGTATAACGTCAGGTTATCAATATAATTCATCATATTTTATTGATCGAGCGAAGCGAGCTCTCTAAATCAACTTGAGCATATCGGTGTTGTTCCGATCATCGTGAAATTTGACACATAAAATTGATGGCACAATTTTGGTGTAACTAAATGAGCTAAAAATGTGGAGGGGTTGTTGAGTTATTGAGGTTCAAGCGGGGTAAACAAAATGAAACCGAGACTATTACGTCAAGTCAGACGTTAAATAAAAGGTATTTATTAGTACATTTAGACTTCGTTTTTATTTTTAATAAAGTTCTTATAGTTAATGAGTTATTAGCCATAATAAAAACTGAACTTCGACAAAATTTACAGGGTACACCAGTGACCCCACAGTGCTGTAATTTGCTATGCGTGTAGTTTAAGTGACACAAATATAGGCAAAAGTTTGAAATTCAGAATAACTGCAATTTATACTCCAAAAAATATAACCAGAATACATGAACTCCCGTTACCTGTAATTTGAATGAAACGATAGGTCAAGTAGGTTGGTTATCTAATACGTGGCACTATTTTGATAGTCAAAGACTACAAAATTTTTTTTATTGTTTTTATGATAGATACGCGAGACAGTCAGACCACGAGGAAACGTCCCCTAACTAGGCCATGTATCAATTAGCTCGATCACCAAAAGCCGAAAGAAAACCAGGCGCCGATAACATAACAAAACAGCCGAAACAGAAACAAACAGCCAATCATGCGAAGGAACTAATGAAACCTACACGCGTAGTATAGATAATTACGACATAATCACCCTCGGGATAGATATTAGCCAGATATTGGCACAGATTACCTAGTAGTAACGGTTTACGTAAATATCACTATCACTCTACTAACCACAAGTACCAAAATGTACCCGGTACATAATCCTACTAATATTATAAACGCAAAAATTTGTATGTATGGATGTATGGATGTTTGTTATTCTTTCACGACGGAACGGCTGAACCGATTGCGATGAAATTTGGTGTGTACGTAGATCATAACCTGGATTAACACATATGCTACTTTTTATTGGCAAACCACGCGTGCGAAGCCGCTGGCAACAGCTAGTTATTGATAAAAACGGGTATTTATCGCGTATATACATTTTTTATTTGTTATCCCGACGTTTCGTTTCTTATTTGTCAACCCGTGACCACGACTGTTGCAACACAGCCGAAACGTCGGGATAACAAATAAAAAAGGTACATACGCGATAAATACCCGTTTTAATGAATAATTATGTACAGTGATCGCGAAAGTCTGGAAAATACTATTGTACCGGACATTGTACGTTTTGTGTATTTTCTTTGATCCTTCTTTTTTATTTATTTATTTGCGATCTTGCTGCCTTCGAGCCGGAGCGGTAGTGTATCGCAAAGGATGGGACAGCTAGAAAGACTTGGGGACCTTCAGCAGTCGGTCAAAATAGGTTGATTAAAAAAAACTATGTATAAATCTCACTCACTTAACTCTAACAGCTCACTTTGCATGAATCAGTGCCCGTCATAACTATTCAAAGACATCCGGAATTTTGATAGGATTTCGTAGGTTCGAATCCGAGAAACGATAATTAATCTAACCCCACCGCGAGTGTTCTTTTTAAGGTTATGTTTGAAATAATCAAAACGTAAAATATTGCGTTTTTTAATTTATAAACTATGTAATATGGCTCTTTTAGGCATAAAAACCAGTCATGGTTATTAGATTAATTGGAATAAAAACCGTTATCACGTTTGACACATACAGGGTGTTTGGTAATATACTGACGATATTCAAGTGACGGTTTCCCAAACATAAAAAAGACTTCTCGAAAAAAAACTAGTAAAGTAAAATAAATTTATTTAGGACAACAGTACAGTACAGACAAAACAGAAGGTAATAAAATAAAATAAAACATTGAAAAAATATTAAAAATAACATTATGAAAATGGTAGGCATAAAAACACTGAAAGGCATAAAAACAACATAATTAAAAATGGTCGTTATAGGCAGGTACCTAACAACATAAATACGTGGGTGCTAAAAGGTTCTGTACTGTGTGGTGTGCCAAACAGGATCAGTCTCAGCTTTGTGTTGGTCCACGCATACACACTAAGTGCAGACCAACGCTGGTTTTCAGACTGAGCCTGTTATAGTGACCTCACGAGACACCGAAGGAACATGAAAAACAGGCATTAGTAGAATACATACATATAAAGTAACTACGTATAAATAATTTGAATAAAATAAAATAAATAAATAAAGGACGGAATTAAGGAAGGAACGATTAAGAAAAGTACAGAGAGAGACCAATGAAATACAGGTTGACGACCATCTATGAAGAGTATAGAGCAGAATACAAACCCACCAATACTTGAAGCGCATTGTCCAGTGAGTGAAGCAGGCGTTATATGCATTTCTGGCGAAGAATGAGCTCCTTTTTGAGTACCGACTTGAAGGTTTTTACGGTTTACTAGTAGATAAATTATCAAATTTTAAAGAAAAACGACTAAGTTTAGGTAATTAATTCGATATAACACTTACTGTCTACTCTCGCAATCGACATCCAAAAATTAAGGCCGATTTTGATATCTCTTTCAGAAATGGCTGCGGGTTTTTGGTTAGAAAGGGACAACAAGATATATCTCGAGACATCGCCAATACAGTATCTTTAGATGGCAAGCATTATGCAATAGTACAACATAAGTTTAATAGAGTGTTTGTTTTTACATGCCGAAATAAATTTCACATTTCTATGGTAAACATTTCACAAATGTATTTATTATGCTCAACAAAATAATCCCTTTCATTCTTGTGCGTATATTATCAAACACCATATACAGCGCATTATTATCAGAACCTTCTTAATGTTTCTACTAGTTACTAGAAAAGTGTAGGTATTTCAACTAAGTACTATTTCTTAATCTGTGCAACTGTAGGTAAAAACGTGGTATGTAGGTATATTCCACACCATGTATTACCTATTCTGTGACACAGTAGGTATAATATGCATTATTCCGGAAAGAAATCAAAATATTTTACCATAATGTATGTATTAACTTTAGGGTAAAAAAAGCGCTTTCTGTCCATTCATCATCAGTGTTTCACTTACCATCAGAGGTTGTGTTCAAGCGCTTGACGATCATTAAAAGGAAAATCTAAAAAAAAAAATACCGCATTATTCCTTACCCGGCATGACCAAAAGATTAGTGAGGCGAGAGGAAAAGCAATTCCATGTCAAATTAAACGTTATGCCTAGAATTGCTCGCTATATCAATTCTTAAGTCAGCGTCCTAAAGCCTATTTTACACTGAAGGCTGGGCGAGAGTAGCACAAGCCTGATATTGGTTCAGTTAATGCGTCAATATAATAGACGGAGTGTATTGATGATCTCCATCAAACCAGTGCCATTGTTCCGTTGTGTGATTACAATGAGCTTAGCATAATGTGCTGGATGTAGCTGGCTGCATTAGGTGTTGGCGATGCTTGTGTGCACAGAAAGGGCTAGGACCGGTCAAATACGAATGATATTTTGTACCATTTGACCTAGTAACCCAATTTTGAAATGTTTACCCCCACTTTTTTGACAATCAAAATGATTTGTTTTACAGAGCCAAGTGATACAACATTGAATATACGTACTGTCCGAAATATTGATCCAGGATTGATACCTAAGTGTTTCTGAGTGTAAATTTTCAAAAAGTGAAACGTGGTGCATATTCATTATACGCATTGTGGTAATTTATAAATACATAATAATTTGGCACTAGCTGTATGCCCGCGACTTCGTCTGCAATGAGGATCAGTAATGTTATAGAAAATTCAATATAACTAGTATCCACGTTATTCTTTAAGACATATAAATGATCTTTTTGAATTATCAAAATCGGACCATTATTTACGAAGATATTAGGTAGTAAACTTATGCCGTTCCTCCCGCTAAAAGTCAATATGCACGGGTGCGTGTGACGTCATTACGACGGAACCGAGCGCAAGCGGCACTCTTAGGGCGTAGAGGCCACGCGTTAGTTCACTACATTTGTCAATTTGTTTACTTATAGAGTTGTTAGAGTATAAGTGAGTGTGTAAAAAACGTACATAATATGAGTACTAATAAAATAGAACCTGGTTTTGTGCAAGCTCAATCAGGTAACATTCCAAAAGTGGATTTTTTCATGGTATTTGATTACCTAGGTAATCATTCTAAGTTCACGAGCGCTGAAATCCGTGGTTGGAAACTACAAAGGTAAGGGGTGCTGCTTATTTATCTACGTACATAAGTGATTATTAGTAATCTTTAGGTCTACGCTATTAGTTATAGGTAAAGTACCTATAATGTTAAGTATAGGTACAGGGATGTATTCAGAACGTTTGAGGTAAGTGTAAAAAGTATTAATGTAAACTTAAACTTTTTAAACTTATGAATCTTTATTCATAGTTATAGCTTTATTCGTGTTCTTAGTATCTTGATAAACGAACGTTGTTTTCGTTGTTGTAAATCTTTACGCGGATGAATTAACCAACTTTCGCTTTATACCTACAGTGCATGGTTCTCTGCACTTACTGATCATTGTCATTATTATTACTATCCCGGCCATTGTTACAAATCATTAATTCGGTATGTACTTACTTAGGATGGGTTGAATATAAATAACTAGTGGTTCGCCCCGAACTGAGATCTCGCGAATTTCCCATAAAAACAAAACAATATTATTCGTAATCTTTGACTATCGAAATAGTGCCACGAAATGCATAACCAACGTACTTGACCTACAGTTTCATTCTTAATACAGGTAACGGGAGTTCATGTTATATGGTTATACTTTTTTGGGGTAGAAATTGCAGTTATTCTGAATTTCAGTCTTTTGCCTATATTTGTGTAACTAAAGCTACACTTATACAAAATTTCAGCACTGTGGGGTCACTGGTGTACCCTGTGAATTTTGTCAAAATTCAGTTTATATTATGGTTAATAACTTAAAAAATACAAAGTCTAAACTAAAAATAAAAACGGGCTCGAAATTTTCTCACAAAGACCTTTTATTAAACGTGCCATTGGACCGGATAGTCCCATTTTGTTGTTTTTTAACTTTCTTGAGCCCCAATATCTCAACAACCCCCCAACATTTTTAGCTCATTGAATGACACCTAAATTGTGCCATCACTACCTACCTATATACCAAATTTCACGATGATCGGATAAACGCTTTGAAAGTTATCCTCGGACAAACAAACATACATACATACAACGCTGATTTGCCCAAGTTGATTTGGAGATCTCGCTTCGCTCGATCAATAATTTGTTATTTAATTAACTATCATATGTTTTTAATTACATATATTTTTATTCCGTTTTATTTACTAATTACAGATCTGCTCGTGAACGATGATGCTGTAGGATTTGTCCAAGTCCAGAGGTCGGGACATGTTTGTACAGTAAAAGCAAAAATAACGCCTGAACATAGAATAAAAAGTAAGGCCTATTGCTGCACATTTACATGTGATGAAAAAGAGGAGACGGTTTTGAACGTTGAATGTCTAGCTAGACTGTGCTGCTTTTTTATCATCTCTTTTTACAACATAATACAATTTTTTACGAAGTTTTGAGTCTTTTGGCACGATAAAAAATAGTTTTTCTGCGTAGCTAACATGGCAGGCACGAGATAATTTTGTCACGCCGTTTTGTCGTCGTATCTCTACATCTCGACTGTCGGTAACATAGAGTTCACTTATATCATGTCGTTCTGTCAAACGAAGACTTCGTGACTAATTTCTCTAAAACCATAACATACGCGTCATATTTTCTCATGACTAGTCGACTTTTGACATCTAAACTTGACTAATTTGTCATCGATCATTCTGTTCGACGAGATTGAGAGACAGCAGCGATATTTTCTATAAAATAAATTGAAATCGGTTCAATTTGCTGAAAAAATGGCAGCGCCGTATTATAACTATATTGCAACAATTTATGAAGAGAGATGATTCAACGGAAAATTCAACGAAAGCGGATACGTGATATCTGCAGCTCGTTCAGCGACGCTATACCTGTAAAAATTGACATTTTGTCTCGAGAAGCTGGTGAGAGACTGTGAGATATTTCTCTGTCTTGACACGTATGTTACCGCTAACGAGTAAATCTCAAATCGACAAATTTTTCTCATCTCGTCTCGATTTTATCTCGTGCATGCCATGTTAGCCATGCTGGTGTTTTAATAGAAGTGTTTGTACATTTCGGCACTATACAATATTTAAACGTAGTAAAAAAGGTGAATTAGACACAAATCAGACCCTTAGTTTCTTTTAAAGTGACAACTAACCAAACAAAACACTGCGCGCTGTATCGCTGCCAACGGCTAACTGGCGGCGACCGTCCCAGTGACGTCACAGCTACCGCGGCGATCGTTCAGTGAACTTCGCTAATAATTTGGTCATAACTTCGTAAAGTTTTGTCATAGAACAAAAATTTTTGCACTATATGTTAAGGATTTCTTAGCTCTGTAAATCTGCATTCTCAACTAAAAACGTTACGGATCCTCATTATCTGGATCTTGACAAAAGCACCACCTACCGGGTCCAATTGTCATTCTAAACCATCCAGAAGACCACTCAAACACACACAGAAAAATTAATCAAATCAGTTAAGCAGTTTTTGAGTTTAGCGAGACTAACGAACACCAATTGATTTATATGATTTTATATATTGATTTTTATTTGATTTTATTTTTCTCTGTGTTATTTTATTATTGTACACTGTCTGTGGGAGCAAATAAATGTGTTTTCTTTCTATTCTTTCTTTCTTTATATATGTCTATATATCGTAATCTTATCTATATAATATATTATGTGGTTGATTTTTCGATTTCTTGTGTAGTCGTTCGTATAATGTTACCACGGCATGCAAAAGCACAGAAATCAAATTGGACCTTAAATAGATTTCCTTTAGTGTATGGTAATTGTACTTCAAGTCAACTTTCCATTATTTGATGTTAATGATTTTGTTATAAAAATACATTCTTTCAGCTGTGTTTGCAGTATGTCAAATGTTTCTGGACAGACATCGAGATTATATCGAATCTTTTTTCGGGAATAACAAAAAAAAACTTAATATTAATCGCGTTTATGTTTCTTAGCTCGTTTTAATCCCATTTAGCCAGTTTACACAGCAATCTCTGTGTAAACCGTATAAATGTGAGTCGGAAGCTCTGCGTCTTGGGCTCCTTTGATACCATTACCTGGAGAACGTGATGTTAAGGCTACTTTCATGAAATTCAATTTATTTTAGATCGGTTAGTATTTCCAACACGGACTCTTTAGAAAGTATTAGGTGAGATACAATTGAAATAATAAGCGATGCCATAGTTTAGTTTGCAGTCGAAATGTCCTGCACCTGTTAAGCTTTTTGCAGTAATTTAATGCTATTCTTTTTTTTATTGATGAGAGCCAAGCGCTTGACCACTACCTCACCTGATGGTAAGTGAAGGTGTAATCGAAGATGGAGCACGCTTGCCTAGAAAGAACCTATTCACTCTGGACTTGAAGACTCCAAGATTATACTGGTTTGGAAAAACATACGCCGGGAGTGAGTTCCACTCCTCACTCTCCTCTATTCTATTTTATTGTTTGTTTATTATCAGATTCAAAAAGCTAGTTACCCATTAATTCTATGATATCTTAAAACTAGGTTCGTCCAGACACCAGGTTCTCGATAACGTGGGTTCTGGTCAAAAGTATGTTAATCTTAAAAATAGGCAATCATTACAATATTTGATGGTGTTATCTAATGGCGTGCAGACGCACACATGCACGCGGATAACAGCAAACCCGTCAGGTGAGTGAACGAGTCGAAGCAGAAAAAATTTATCAACAATTTTAACAATTTAATAATTTAATTTACATTGTGTCCCACTACTGGTCAAAGGCCTTCCCGATTCCTTCCAAACATCACGATTCTGTGCCACTGTGACGTGGTACATGATCTTGCAATGAGCTAAAAAGTCCAGCCTTCAACACAATACCCACGGAGGTACCAGAAAACTGCTACCATCAACCCAAAGACCTACTCCGTTAATTCAAGAGTACTCTTCGAAGGGAGTAATGCTGAATATATCTACATGTAGGACGTCATTGCAGATTGAATTCCCCCCACCCTGAAATTAAAATTAGAGTTAGACATTATATATGAATAAATAATGCTGGACATTTCACACACCGGTATCTAGACCCAAACTAATCAAAGCTTGTACTATGGGTACTAGTTAGCTGATATAATACTCGTAAACTAACATACTTTTTTTTGTATACATACTTGTAATAATATCCAAACTTAGAATAATCTGTCATACAAACATTTGTTCCGCGGTGAAAAAAACGGAACCAACAACCTCCGTCGTCTCAGCCGGCTATTCGCACACAGCGCCACGGAGGTCAGTAGTCCACTTAATATATATAATGGACTGAGAAACAACTTTACAAAATTAACCATTAATTAGAATGAAACAAAGTGGCGGTGTGGCAAATCTTGAGCTAGCTAGAATTAAATTGGTACATGTTACTGAATAAAATATTCACGCAACGATAAATACCTCCAAAAACTTCAAGCCAAAAATACAACGTGTTTTATGTACGACATCAAATGAAAACACGGGTAGGGTTAAGGGCTAGTTGTAAAATAGGTTTTTATTCAAATACATTACCATAGAAAATTTAGGTACCTGTTAAACTGACTAAGCGGCATCGTGGCAAAGCCGATTTACGTTTACGTTTAAAATTGTTTATTGGAAACGTATCGTTTACTGGATAAATATTCAAGCTACCGGTATTAAACCCACCTCTTAAAACAGATGTGAATTTTAAATTAATATCGTACATAACAAAACAGCTTGTATATGTCAGTATGATTGATAACAATACTTTTGTAAATAACCTCATACTAGAAAAACTAAATTAATCAAAATTTTCGAACAGCGCTCGTAACTTTAATAAATCTTGCGTAGCCGAACTTTCGGCACATGGTACCTACGCACTTTCTCTTAGGTCCATACGTTTACGTCCAAGTTTACTGCGAAAATGAGTAATGATGTTACTGCTTATAATGGAGTTTACACGTAACTCAGTGATCGTGTTCCAAGTTGAGAAACATCTAACTAAAAGTGGGATGGAAAGTTTATATCAGCTATCGTATTTCTGTTTAAATTGTCATAAAACTGCGCACAGATTGACGTATTGAACGATGGATGGTGTTTTGGAATTTGATCTTTATACGTCCGCTTCTGTCAGTTTCTGTAGTGAAATATATCTCGTCACAGAACACAAAAAACATTGTTTTTTATGTTCTGTGTATCTTGTCATAGAAGGATATACAGGGTGTCTCGGAATATGAATGTTAACTCGAAAGGGGGTCATCGTCATGAACCACGAAGAACAAACATTGAGCATGAGAACAATAATTGATCTTTTAAATTAAAAAAAAAACCGATGCTTTTCGTTGAATAAACTCTTGATGAAAATTTTTGTTTTCGGAAATAAATTATATGCAGTTTACAAAACCCATGTTTGATATCTTGTCCTTTTAAGATAAGTTCTATAATAAACGCAAAGCCTATGCAACAACTGATTCAAAGGTGCCCTACGAAGTTCAAGACAGTTTACAAAAAAAATATATGTTAGGAATTGTTACTGAGAGTGCTTAAAGTTAACTAAAAAAATTGCCCCTCGCTAATTACCATACATAGGTATTCGGAAGTACTGTGTTTATTATTGCTTTTTTTTGCCCTGTCCATCCAAAGGTAGTCTGGAATAGATGGATTTTAGCGATAAGACCACTCATTGTACTTACCATTATTTTTATGTATTTCTTTGTATGTTTAATTTT
Source organism: Philereme vetulata (assembly GCA_918857605.2). NCBI lineage: Eukaryota > Metazoa > Arthropoda > Insecta > Lepidoptera > Geometridae > Philereme > Philereme vetulata. The sequence goes on along the minus strand of OU975457.1, from coordinate 7,700,178 downwards.
GATTGGTGTGCAATAAAGAGTATATCTATCTATCTATCATTTCATTTAGATAAATTAACGAAACCGGCTTGGAAATATGCAAATAGGATAGAAATACATCAGTTGCACTGTTAAAATCATCGGTGTATATTGTAGGCAAGCAAGCAGACTTATATCTAAAAATTTAACTATTACTATTAAAGTCTCTTTATTTGTTTAGGTATTTAATATTTTTTAGGTTGCATTAGGCGTAGGGCATTTTTCTAAGATGTGTCACCTACGAGGCAATATTTTGCTTTATGCGATGGACTTCGCATCAAGTGGGCCATATTATTGTCCCATTTTCAGGTAGTATAAAAACACGATCTAGAAAAAAAGGTATTTATTGTTTTCAAAGGACGTAGCCGGATGTAGCCGAAAAGTGTGAGGAATGACGAAAGTTTCACCATGACACACAATATTTCTGAGAATAGAGGTGTGTTAATTAGAGGTTATAAATATTCTATGACTCAGGCTATGCTCTACAAAATTGTTTATGAATCATCATTGTCTAACAGATAAGCCTTCACCGATTTACGAGCGTACCAAACGCAAAGTATAACGTCTAATTCATCTTCACATCCAACTTTGTATACAAATCTTCATTTGAAGGTGCAAATGCGTTAGTATTTGTGTACCAAACACTTCCTAAAATAAGGCACAGAGATGCCGAAACATTAACCACATCAAGCATCCATAAAGTATCCAATATGTCTGATTACAACTCACTTAACACCGTTTAAAGTAGATATTAACGGCTCCTACAGACGCCACATTATTTATTAATATGCGTCTAAGTGGTATACCACTTATGGTGGTCACACACGCATGGGTACGAACACAGAACATAAAAAATGTTCTGTGGGTACGAACGTAAATACTGAGTTATTCGAGTTATTCTGTCGACCAACGACTGCTTCCAGCCATTTGACGTATTGAAAGGCACACACACACGGACGATTAAAATTGAACAATGCCCGGCGACTTTTTTTGGCGGTTTTTCGGTCTGTTATAAAAAAGAAAGATTTTATGAAGGAAAACGTCTATTTCGAAGTTTTTTTGTGAACATCAAGACGAATGGACGAATGGTTGATATAGTCATACTCCACATTTCTCTTCTGATACAAATAAAATAGTTACCGTAAATTGCCTTATGTTACAAATCCATTATAAAATCATCCATGAAATATATAATCAAGTAAACCCACTAAAATCATTACAATAAGGCACTTGTCTCACGATAAGCGATAACGAGTAAGCGATTAGCTATCACCTATTTTCTCGCTCAAGAAACGAACAAAAGATATAGATCCATTGTCAATAAAAGAGACAAAATAGTTGATCGCTGGTGGTTTACACTGCTAGAGAAATCGCTGTCCACTATTTTGTCGCAGCGACTACAACACTCGCTTAGCGATACTCGCTTAGCGATACTCGCTCAGCGATACACGCTCAGCGATGCTCGCTTAGCGGTCAGAACACACGCCGTGAGATGAACTAAGCACGCGCCACGCGCTCTGCGAGTGGCGCGAGTATCGCCCGCCGCACTCGCTCACTCGCTTTGTAGCCCAGCAAGGCAACTATAGGAACAACACACTCGCTTCTCGCTGTTCGCCAACTCGTTTCTAGTTTCTAGCTCTACTCGCTACTCGCTCATCGCCGGCGGTGAGACAAGTTGCATTCTAGAGACGAGCAATGGCTTTTTTTAACAAACTTGTACTCGGCTTGAAGTCAGTTGACGTGTCAGATAATAAATATATAATAATTATTTGCTGCAATTGATTGTGCGCCGAGCAGCTAGTAATCGACACGCGATCCTAGATGCTAATAGATAGGCAGAACTGAAGTGCTTGTCAAAGCGAAATGTTATATCCTGCTGCGAGTTTGACGGCTTAAATGGTTTCCGTTGTATAGAAGCTTTCTAAGTGTATCTATACAAATAGGATTCGTACATGCAGGTACACCATACAGATGAAAATAGTTTGCAGTTATTTGACAATCGCATTACCAGGGTTTATACGATAAGCTAAACCGCTGCAGGCTATTTTAGCTCTAAATTCTAAACTATGTCTTCGCTTGTTAAAATGTACGTAAGTTTAGTTCTTGTGGTACCCGCATTGCTACAAGCTCACTGTATCCTTGCATAGCGATTCCTAAACATATCTAGCGACTAAAAATTTTTAAATATGAAGTAGTTGTATGATTTGACAACTCTCTGAATTAAATTTAGCAATTAAATACGTTTAGGCATCATTTGCCTCCTGACGACCTCGTTTGACGACCTCCGTGGCGCAGTAGGCGAATAGCCGGCTGAGACGCAGGAGGTAGCGGGTTCGATTCCCGCCGCGGAACAAATGTTTGCATGATCTACAGATATTTGTTCCGGGTCTGGTTTTTTCTCCATATATTATAAGTATGTATGTATTTGCAATAAAAATGTATATAAGTATTCTATCAGTTATTTGGTTCCCATAGTACAAGCTCTGCTTAGTTTGGGGTTAGATAGCGCTGTGTGAAATGTAATATTTGCATTATTTATTTATTTTGCATTGACAGATAGTTGAAAATCAGTGAATCTATATGGTAAATTATTTTCAATTATTCGATATTAAGTTTAGCGTTTCGTGAGATATCAGAAAGTACCGAGCTTGTTGCTAAGGTGCATAAGGACAGTTAAAATGTCAACTTACAACGTTCTCACCCCCATAACTACAAAACCAACATACATTACAACCAGGCCAACACATTTAGCTATTCTATTTAGCGGGATAACTCGCGTCTAAACAGAAACCATCTCTGTGGGCGGGTGCGACCGTGAGAAACGCATAACCTCTTTGTGGAACGTGTTGGTTAATCTGTGACCCTATGTGGATAAAGATCTTTCAGTCTTAAAATGCGCGTTCAACTACATCACTGTATTAGAGCGAAAAATCTTTTATTTATTGAAATCATAAGGATCATATTGAAACGTCAGCAAGTAAACTTCAAGAAGACGCCGGTGGAGGCGCGGTCTAGCTCGCGGCTCGCTCAGAAATAAATAAAATAAACATACTTAAACCCGAGAGAACGAATTTTTTTTGCTTAAAATAAGAGCCTTATTTTTTTTGCTTAAAATAAGAGCCTTATTTTTTATCGAACGTTTCATAAACCAAGATACGACTAAGAATATTTCTATTTCCATTAAAACTGCTTCAAGATGCTTCAATTATCAAGAGACCCTATTTTTGTAGGTAAAATAAATGTAGGTTTATTGAGACAAGAACGTTTTCCAAAATGGTGTATTTTATCGTTCAAAAGCGGCTTAAATAATTTATAATATTTCCCATCCTTACATAAACGTTATAGCATTTTATGTTCATATGAATTCCCAGTGAAGCCTCGTCAGATACTGTAGTTGAATGTTACCGTAGAGCAAAGAAAGTTTCACGTAGCACCCCAAGGTAGAGACGAATGTAATTTAGGATTTGAGGACGACCTTCGTGGTGTAGTGGGCGAATAGCCGGCTGAGACGCAGGAGGTAGTGGGTTCGATTCCCGCCGTTTGTTTGCATGATCTACAGATATTTGTTCCGTGTCTGGTTATTTCTCTATCAAATTAATATTATAAATGCGAAAGTTTGGATGTTTGTTTGTTACTCAATCACGCCGTAACGGCTGAACCGACTTCGATGAGATTTCGATGAACCTGGATCACAACATAGGCTATCATTTATCCCATAAATCAGTTCCCATGTCAAGTCAAATTGCAACGAGTTTAGCTTTATTTCTAGGTTACTTACACATTTAGTAGTGTAACGCGTACGAAGTCGCGGGCAGCAGCTATAATAAGTATGTATTTACAGAAAAAAATGTATTTTTGAATTCTATCAGCTATACGGTTGCCATAGTACAAGCTCTGTTTAGTTTGGGGCTAGATAGCGCTGTGTGAAATGTCCAACAATATTTATTATTAGATAATATTTTCGGGAAAAAGGATGGCGAAAGATTTCTGATTTGTAATGCGATGCGTAATAATGACTATTGAAAGTACTTTTTAAATATAAAATAACATGGAAATGCATTTAAAACTAATAAGTTTGATGCCTGTGTCTGCTTGTCTGTGGCATCGTAGTTCCCAAACGGATGAACTGCTTCTGATGCAACTTTATATAATAGGAAGATAGATTAACTCCCCACTTGTGACATCAATTTAACTTATAACGTTTGGTGACGCCGGTCTCATGCACCGGGATTATCAAACTAACATTTTTCCAATAATTAACTGTAGGTACAGTTTTTTTTACAATAGAGCATATGTATATATTTCCTAAATCATAGTTCGGCTATTAATAAATAATTAGTTTTACTTAAAAATTATAATGTATTTCATAAACCTTTTCAAAAATTACACAAAAAATAACAATTACAAGATTTTTCAACTAAATCAGTCTTAGGCAGTGTTAAGGTACTCTTGCAAAAAATGAGCAAAATTCTTCTGTCATCAAACATGTATTGTATTTTTTCAACTAAATCAGTCTTAGGCAGTGTTAAGGTACTCTTGCAAAAAATGAGCAAAATTCTTCTGTCATCAAACATGTATTGTATTTTTTTAACTAAATCAGTCTTAGGCAGTGTTAAGGTACTCTTGCAAAAAATGAGCAAAATTCTTCTGTCATCAAACATGTATTGTATTTTTTCAACTAAATCAGTCTTAGGCAGTGTTAAGGTACTCTTGCAAAAAATGAGCAAAATTCTTCTGTCATCAAACATGTATTGTATTTTTTCAACTAAATCAGTCTTAGGCAGTGTTAAGGTACTCTTGCAAAAAATGAGCAAAATTCTTCTGTCATCAAACATGTATTGTATTTTTTCAACTAAATCAGTCTTAGGCAGTGTTAAGGTACTCTTGCAAAAAATGAGCAAAATTCTTCTGTCATCAAACATGTATTGTATTTTTTCAACTAAATCAGTCTTAGGCAGTGTTAAGGTACTCTTGCAAAAAATGAGCAAAATTCTTCTGTCATCAAACATGTATTGTATTTTTTCAACTAAATCAGTCTTAGGCAGTGTTAAGGTACTCTTGCAAAAAATGAGCAAAATTCTTCTGTCTTCAAACATGTATTGTATTTTTTCAACTAAATCAGTCTTAGGCAGTGTTAAGGTACTCTTGCAAAAAATGAGCAAAATTCTTCTGTCATCAAACATGTATTGTATTTTTAAACAAAAAACAATATAAATACTGAAAACATTGTTGGTGACCCCGGTCTTAGGCGCCAAAACTCCGAGACGTGCGTACGCGTCGCACGAAAAATAAAAGTATCAAAATTTTTAAAAATTAAGTGTGGTTTTGTCTACTTCTAAGTATCAAGATTTATACAAATCATCATTAAATCGAATAAATAAACAGTTTATGACCTATTTTTTAGCCTAAGCACCATGATAAATGGACTTGAATGTTTTGAATGTATGGAAACGAAAATGTTTGTTGAAATATTTAACTGTTCAGAGCTGTAGAGCTAAAACGTTTCGGAACTGTTATTGGGTCTAGTAAGATCCCAAACGACCTTTGACCTCCAAGGTCAAAGGTCATCATAACTCATTTCGATGGCGGACGAAAAGTTGTTCAACTTTTTGAACCACCTAGACTCTCAGACATTTGACCATTGGCGGGTTAACTGGGGTGGCACTTGTAGCAATCATGGAGTAAGGATAAAAATAGTCAGAGCTGTAGAGCTAAAACGTTTCGGAACTGTTATTGGGTCTAGTAAAATCCCAAACGACCTTTGACCTCCAAGGTCAAAGGTCATCACAACGCAATTCGATGGCGGATATAAAGTTATTTAACTTTTTGAATCACCTAGTCTTTCAGACATTTCACCATTGGCGGGTTAACTGGGGTGGCGCTTGTAGCAATCATGGAGTAAGGTCAAAAAAAGTCAGAGCTGTAGAGCTAAAACGTTTCGGAACTGTTATTGGGTCTAGTAAGTTCCCAAACGACCTTTGACCTCCAAGGTAAAAGGTCATCACAACTCAGTTCGATGGCGGATAAAAAATTATTCAACTTTTTGAACCACCCGGTCTCTCCTTTCACCATTGGCAGGTTAACAGGGGTGGCGCTTGTAGCAATCATGGAGTAAGGATAAACAAAGTCTTACTCCATGATTGCTACTATACCATCCTACATTTCCAATACACTTGACACAAATTGCTCGTGAAGCGAAAGACGCTGTTTAAATAATCACCTACTCTTATGCATACAATCATCGGCCTTACTGGCATTACCATATTCAAGAAATAGTTATTTGATACAGTTATAAAATATTAAACGCAAATTGTTGTGACACACTAACGAACCTATTGCAACACTTAATTAAATTAAATAGATAAACACAACACAACACAAACCAGACGACCTCCGTGGCGCAGTGGCTGAGACGCAGATGGTTGCGGGTTAAGTTTGCTAGTTTTGGGCTAGATAGCGTTGTGTGAAATGTCCAGCATTATTATTAATCGAGTGAAGCGAGATATCCAAATCAACTTGGGCAAATCGGCGTTGTATGTATGTATTTTTGTTTGTCCTAGGATAAGATTCGAAGCATGCACCGATCATCGTGAAATTTGATACACAGGTAGTGATGGCACAATTTTGGTGTTACTAAATGAGCTAAAAATGTTGGAGGGTTGTTGAGGTATTGGGGTTCAAGAGGGTAAAAAAAAGGAAATGAGACTATTTAGTCAAATGGGACGTCAAATTCAAGATTCATCATTAGTACATTTCGACTCTGTTTTTATTTTTAGTAATCATTGTAGTTTTTTAGTTATTTACCTTAATAATGCAATTTTTACCCCAAAAACACTATCAAATTTACATGAACTCCCGTTACCTGTAATTTGAATGAAACTGTAGGTCAAGTAAGTTGTTATTTATTTCCTGGTACTATTTTGATTGTCAAAGATTACGAATAATATTATGTTTCTGTTTTTGGGAGACCCGCGAGATCTCAGTTCGGGGCGAACCACTAGTTTATTTATTTTTATTTATTTAGAGAACGAAAATAGAATTATAAATACTGAATTAATAAAAACAATAGGAATGCCCAATCTAAAGGGGTCTAAAGACAGTATTTTTGCAAAATCAAAATTAATTGATTATTTAAATTCACAAGGATCACTACGAAACGATATATAATTATTTATTATATTGTAACACGGAAAATCTACTTTTTGGGTTAATGAATAAATAAATGGGGTTCGAAGGAACCGTTGAGTGACAGTGACAGGTTTTAAGAGTCATCAATATAAAATGGCGGCTGCCACGTAATTTTGTTTCGATTGATATTCGAGAGTGAAATTCTGTATTGTATCTTCCGAATACAGCAAAATGGGTGGACAAATTAAGAGCAGCAATTGATTCATTCATTCAATATTTTACTCCAAAGTCTACATAGGTAAGCCTATTGAAAAATTCAAGCATCTGAAATTCGAATTAAAATTGGTCTTTCTTGGTCGAATCTTTCTTGGAATTTTGTTGCGCAAATTACTTTTTGTACTTGGGACGCGAGGTCTACTGTTAACACAGAACCACTAGTTTTAATTGTACCTACGGTAAAACAAGAAATGAGTTTAAAAAACTAAATCTTAACTTCAGAATAATTATTGCTTTTAAATTGAAATCCAATAAAAAATCTCGCAGTTTCCTGATAGAACCAGCAGAGGCAAATAGCTACCGGCTCACAGGTTTTAGCTGAGGACCCCACGACATACAGTTATCCATGAAGATGTCCAAATTTTTTACAACCTTTGAGTAGGGAAGTTGATTTTCGATAAGATGCGAGAACTTCCCAGTATGATGGTCTGTGTTTTATTAGGATTAACTCCTAATCCATATTGGTATAAGTTTTAGCGATTACTCGCGTGCCCTTGGTCCTAGGAGGTTTAGTCTAGTGCCTTCGGGTTTGTCTTGTGAAGGCGAAGAGGGCTGCGTAGTCTGATTGGTAAAGGTATAATTATAAATTTTCAGAAAAAAATCAAAAATTTAAATCCAATATATTACGTTACAGCAAACTTCCCCCCTTTTCCCCCTCCACTCAAAAAAAAACCTGTTTGGATTTTTTTGTGCTCTCAAATTTGATTGAAATCCGTCGATAAATAATGCTACAGCGAACTACCCCCCTTTTTCCCCCTATTTACTCCCCAATCAAAAGTCGCGATCAGTTAAATAATTTAAATAAATCAAGGAACTAGTGTGTCAATTTTCGTCAAAATCGGTTGAAACATGCGACCTGTAGGCGAGAACAGACAGACTGTTTCGAAACTGAGACCATTCGTTCGGTCGGTCAATTATAAGAACGGAGTGTCAATTCAAAAGTGAAGCTCCCACAGTGTGCCAGTGTTAGTACAGTAGGTACTTCCAGCATGTTGCTGAAGCATAGATTCAATAAATTTTGCTATGTAACGTCGCCCTAAAGCAGCATACGTAGTAGCACTCTCACATGAAGCTATCCCTAATTTTGATTTTAAAGCACAATCTTTTACGGATTTATCACTTTACTTAAACGAGTCAAGTGCTTTTGTTACAGTGTTCGCCTTATGAGACCTCATTCCAAGTACTATGCCAGATTATTTTATTAAGTTTGTTACCGACATTGTATGTATAATGACCTCCCTAAACCTTGATACAATGTCACCAGTTAATACAATTATTTATATATCTTGACCTGCGTACACACTTATCAGAGGTCTGTTTTCTATAACGAAGGTTTTATTTCTTGACAAAGTTTAGTTTGCTCAGTCCGTATCATCATCATCATCAAATATTCTCAAACCACAACCTTGTTGGTCCATCTGCGTCTGGTTCATGGTAGCCACTGATGTATGTAGGTACATTTTTCCCGGTTGTCAGTTCAATTTAATAATTACGATAGCCTTGTTCTTCGATAGATTGCCTCGTTTCGAATTTTATTATGTTTCTAGTGAAACTCTCTCTCAATAGGCTCTGTGTCTATGTAAGTACATTAAATGAAACTTTGCATAATGTTGCAAGCCCCATTGCTCGGTTCCAATGATCATGTTTGCCACCGATTGGTCAACAGACAAACATACAGTAATAAAACATGCGACTGTTGACATGCCATTTGCATGGAATGTGAACACTGGTTTACGGCCTCGTCTGTGGATTGCTGACTACCATTGGATGGTCAATGCTTTTTATAACCTATTGTTTTTAAGTAGACACTATAAATATCTAAGTTTTTGTAAATTTTTTTTATAAACTAAAGTATTTTCTTGAGTTTCTCAGTATCTTAACTCAAAAAAGTCTCGATTTCCAATTTAACCTATATATAGAGTCATTAAGCTCCTATAACACAGTGTCTAAATCGCTTCCCTTCAAGATAGTCTAAAAAAGATTAACGAGCGTAACGTGCAAAACGCTTAAACCCATTCCAGACTGAAATCCGACCAGTCAGTTCCATATATTAGTGCCGGGAGAGCGTTCCTGGCACAAATTCCCATCACTTACATTAACCAAATTAGTTAGCTTTAAGCCATCCCCGAACTAGCCGAATCCAGGTCATTATGCGAACGGATGAATAAATTACCGGGAATACGGTTCTGTCATAGCACTGAATAATGGGGTCGTAATCGGTAGTGAATAGTGCTTCGATTGGTCATACTCCATGCCCACTTACTCTAGATTAATTTTAGTCTACATATAGCTGCGTTTATGAGACTGGAATACTTTTTTTATATATTATAGGCTTGCGGTTGACCACGATCTCGCCTAATGGTAAGCGATGATGCAGTCTACGATGGTACACGCTTGCCTAGAAGAAACCTATTCACTCGCGACTTAAAGACATCCAGGTTGTAGCTATCAGGAAACATAGACTCTTTCAAGGCGTTCCACTCTTTGGCGGTGCGCATAATAAAGGTCGAAGAGAACCGCTTTGTGCGAAAGGGAGGTATTTCTATCATATAGCGGTGGCGCACCGCAGAGCGTCTGGTTGTCCGTTGATAGAATGGAGATGGTGGGATTAGGTTGACAAGTTCCGCCGCACACTCCCCGAAATGTACTCGATAAAAAACCGAGAGGCTAGCAACCTTTCGTCGATGCTCCAGGCTGAGGAGCCTTGCATCAACTAGCTCATCGTTGTCTATGAGCTTCTTGGCTCTTCTCTCCATTGATTTCAGAGCTTCAAGTTGGTACTTCGCTGATCCGTACCAGAGGTGAAAACAATACTCCAAATACTACTTACAAAATATGTCTTTGAGTTATTTTGAGCCGCAAGGTTTAAAAGATGAATATGAAAATATAAGATTTATCACAATGATATATTTTTGAAGAAGCAGTTTACATAAAAAAAGGAATAAATCTAAGAAGAAAAAATGCTAGAAGCAAAGCGAAACCAAAGCGATGTTAGTACAAAATAATAAATTCCAAGCAACGAGCAATTGTTTCCAATCACTGCAAGCAGAGCAAATCACAAATGTGTAAAACTAAGATAGTGATTGCATCATGAGATCGCAACCCAGTGTCCTATTTCATGTCATCTTATTATCGCCAAGAATCGCGCCTCGCCCATAACACTATAAACATTTCTGCGGTGGAACAGCTAGCACAGTCTGCTCTACAAAATGGTATGGATTTTTGCGGTCTGACGAGTAACAATTTTTTATGAGGTCACCCACTCTGGTCCTGTCTGAAAGCGCGCTGTGGTTTTTCTTTCTTTCTTACTACGATCTTAATAAAAATAATTATACAAAGTCACAAAATGCTCCCTTGAAAGGCTCGGTGTTAGGAATCACCAAAAATGTTTCTTATAGCCCTAAAACTTGGCTCTGAGTGCCGGTTACAAAGCGCCGCTCGACGCGAAGCTTTAAAACTCGGCGAAGTGAGGACTTTGATTGAATACTAGGAATATTTCGATTGAACTAGCTGTCTCAATTACAAGCTTTGGCATTACGTAGGTGGTCGCATTGTGAAGCAGATATACTAACACATTTTTATTGAACTGTATAAGGTTTTACTACGCCATCCAACAAATATTTATGTCGGTAAGCAAGAAAACTTCTCGAAAACACTAAGTCAGTTGTGTAATGTTTTTCAGATTTATTTTGTGGGAATTGCGTTGATGGTTGCGGTGTAAGAATTGTTCATAAATAACTTTTTATGATTTTTTTTGTTACATTATTGCGTATGAATCTTTAGACGCTAAATCTACCCGTATCACAGTCACATGAATAAACAAAACTAAACTAGGCATTTGGCTAGAGAACCTTTAAACTACATAGTTGAATAAGAATATCTCTGTAAAACATTACTCTCATTCTGGGCAGGAGGGCCAACAATTTACACACCGTGTTTCAGACCACGCCCAACGAAGTGTTCCGTATTCAGTACGGCTGTATGATATGTAGTTTTAAATACAGAGTAACTTTGAATTTGAACAGATTTTGATGATTTCTTTTTCATTTGAAAGCTGGTGCTTTACGTGTGGTCCCATTTGCATTTGCTCTAGTTCTGACAATGGAATCCATGTGAAAATCATTTAAGTCTTATATTTTTTATTTTTAAGTTATGTTATGTTTGTTAGCTCAGAACTCCGTCATTTATCAACAGATTTGGAAAATTCTTTTATTATTTGAAAGAATATACATTGAGATTAGTTTCATATAAATTTCATTGAAATGGGTTTAGTAGTTAGGTTTTTACTGTTTTAATTTATTTTTTTATTTTTACTGTCAGTTATATTTTTGTTAAAAAGTTACTTGTTATTTATTATTCCGACGTGTCTGCCCGCGACCACGGCAATCGAAATGTCAGGAGCACAAATAAAACAGGTACCTAGGCGATAAATAAGTAATTATGCGCAGCGATCGCGAAACATTGAAAAATACTAGTTTTACTACAACTGTGATACTTTATTGAGTAAATTTTTTAAACAATCCGAAAGGAAGAAAAATTATAAGAAATTAATAAGAAATAATAAAGAATTTAATAAGAAATTATTAAAATTATCTTCAATAGAAGCTGCATAATGGATATTAGAGATACGAATTTAATCATCTTTGTCGTCTATGTGCAGGCTTGTGCTAGCGCTCAGCTTCAAGGAACGTCAAAGGACTGCAGTGAAGGCTTCCCTGTTCTAATTATAATCTATTTCTCTTTATTCGAACAATGTGATTTGAGCTAAGAACTTTGGCGCAAATTTTTTTTGTAGGTGTAGAAGTTTAGCAAATTGGCTTTTCAGTAAAAGGTGTGTGTATGGATGAAACACTTGTAGGATATCAATATGGTTTGCGTACTTAGGCGGTTGACACACTGCCACGCACCCCGCTGCATGTTCCGTGTCGACGCACCTACGCGCGTACTTGCGGGAGTGCAGATCTGCATCATCGTGCGGGTTTTTTACGCACTCACGCGCGTAGTTGCGTTTTGTGGATTCACGCTCTGACTTATTTCATTCAAAGCTGTTCGCTAGTGCGTTATTACTTCCTCCCATTGTTTCACTTTCTGCGCTCTGTCACTGTGTTCATCGCATTTCATATTCCAAATCGATATCGAGATCCATTTTCAAACACACGTCAAGCCCTTCCAAAATCACGCACGGCACTGCGGTACTCGGTGTGGCATAACTTGCGTCTCGCCCCGCACCTACGCACGGGGGTGCACGTTTCTCCGCGCTTGAGCGCGTGATCTGCATGAACGCGCGTGGATGCATTTTCTGTGTGTTGGACTGTGCGTGTTTTCTATACAAACGGAGATACTTACAAGCAACGTTAGAACATGTATTCACGCAATATGCAGCGTGGTGCGTGGCAGTGTGTTGAGCGCCTTAGTAAGACATCCAAAGATTTCTACAGAAGATCATGGAGATTTAAATAGTCGTGAACCTATATTTTATTTGTATTTCAGTGAACTTTTTACATGTAACTAAAACAATGTGAATACTGGAATAACCATTAGTAAAATACTGTGTCGCAGTTTCCAGTACCCGTACATGGAACTAAATGAGATTGACGTTCCAGACCCACAATCTTTTAGAAAACCATGTTTCAGGAGCGTTTTGTTTCAAACTTGTAGCAACATTAATTCGGTTTGAATCAAAAAACTTATAAACATTACTGTTATAATCCTAATAATGTTGTATATTCAGTGCTTTTAGTTATTACACCACGTTCAGTACAAAACATTGCGAAAATAAACGCGATTTACTTACATTTTAGGATAATTTTACGCTTCATTTGAGCTCTAATGTGAAACGTTTTGAGTGAACGATTTATGGTGACGTCACCAAAGCAGCTTCGCCTTTACAAAATAAAGTAAGTTCAGGGCCGTGGTACAAAATGGCAGTGTAATATTATTTGAATATAGCTACAAGAGATTGAGGTTGGCCCCCTGATTATAAGTATACATGTTACCCATTTACAGTATTGATTTAGAAAGAAATATAATAATAAAGAAAATTTTAATAAATTAACATGCTATGCCATGGTTACTCTGCTTTTTTGTGTAAGTATGTATGTGTGAGTGTATTTTAGAGTGTGTTAGGGGAGTGGGTATTTGTGAGTGAGGGTGTGGATGTGTGTAGTTGTGTGTATGCGGGGTCTGCGTGTATGAGGGTTCGAAGGTGCGTTTAAGAGTGTGTGGTGAGTGTATGTGTAAGGGTGGGTGTTTGTGTGGGTATGTGTGTCTGGTGGGTAAAGGTGTACTTGCGAGCTTATAACAGTGATCTAATGATATAGATAGAGGGACGTTTATTGTATTAATTGTCATTTAATTTGTGATATTATACCGTTGATTTATAAAAAAAACCTTAAAAATGATAATAATAATACATAATGCTGGACATTTCATAAAGCGCCATCTAGCCCCAAACTAAGCAAAGCTTGTACGATGGAAATCAGATAACTGGTAGAATACTTATATACTTTTTTTTAGTAAATTTTTATTTATATCGACGACCTCCGTGGTGCAGTGGGGAATAGCCGGACGCATACCTGAGACGCAGGAGGTAGCGGGTTCGATTCCCGCCGCGGAATATATGTTTGTATGATCTACATATTTTTGTTCCGGGTCTCGATGTGTTACTATATATTATAAGTAGGTATTTACAAAAATTTATATAATTATTCTATCAGTTATCTGGTAAGTACTCATAGTACAAGCTTAGCTTAGTTTGGGGCTAGATAGTGCTGTGTGAAATGTCCAGCCATATTTATTTTTATTTATTTATTTATCTATAAAAAATACCAAAACCCGTAACAAATATCTGTAGACAATGCAAACATTTGTACCGCAGCGGGAAGCGAACCTGCGTCCTGCGTCTCAGCCGGCTATTTGCCCACTGCACCATTGGATGATAGTTTCAGAAGTTAAATCTTAGCTTACATTGATTTATCTATCCGCTGTGTAGGTAAACATAGTCAGACTCTTTTTAGGACTACATTCTAATCTCGGAATTTACCTACCTATAAATTTACCTAAACCATTAAAAAAAACTCCATACATCACAAAACCACTCACAAACACAAACCTGACACAACAAAAACGTTTTTAATTTGCTCTTGTACTCCATTTGTTAAATGAATGCATGTCATAATATTGTTTGTACATGAATGGAAGTTATATTGAGGATACAGACGGCAGACGCTTTCTCATGAAAAATAATTGAGTCAATTTATTGAGCGTCGCCCTGTCTAAAGGCTCAGTGACACTCGACATTGATGACGATTACCCACAGAATGATCGCTTTGTACGCAACTAAACAAATTTGTAACATATGTACTTGTAAGTAGTTCAGTTGAATGTTGGAAAGGTTAACTGGTGAAGGGCCTTTTATATTAGAATAAACCCAGCAATGATTAGTGATGATGACTCGTTTTGCACAGTATGTATTGTATATATGCTATAATGCCGTTTAATTTAAGAAAAATCTATGTTTAGATAACAGTAGGACTTATTATAAAGAGACCTCACACGTCTTCTCAGTGGTTTTCAATTGAGAAGAGTCAAGCCTTTGGACCGGGAGTCATTTGGGCTCGGGCCCAAGGGCCCAGTCTCCACCACCACCTAAATGAGCACACTAGAATATTTTTTTATTCTAGTGTGGACATTTGGGCACATGAGAAAGTTAGGTATGGTTGGCAAAAAAAGGTCCTTAATGACCACGAATTCACCTGATGGTAGGGACCAAGATGGAGTACGCTTGCTTAGAAATAATCTGGGTTAGAAGACTCCAGAAAGGTTTTTAACAATGACCCACCTGATGTTAAATATTACCATCGCCTATAACAAAGTATTGCCTCAAAATTGTTTAGTCATGAAAACGTAACAAACTCACAGACAGACAGTGTTACTTTCGAATGTATAATATTGGTATGGATATGGATGATAGGAAGCAGCTTTTAAAAACATTCGTCCTTCAAACAACAAGTGGTTTGTACTCACGCAATTTTTAAACCAGAACACTTTTTCTTTCCTTCCTTGTGGTTCCTGTCATAATGTAGGCAATATTGTGAATTCAAGTGGCCAGTTTACCCGCCTTCGGCCAACGGTTTAAGTGAAACAGACAGGCAGACCACTTAACCTTCGTCGTGTATTAAAGGAATGAACTCTCGCCGCCACTCAGCGGTGAAAAAAGTACACCACTTATTTTTCACTCGAGGTTTTGAAGTGTGGACTGGACGTTGAATGCAAATTAGGTCAAATAAACGGGCACCGAAATAAAAACAGGGTGTTGAGACTACACTTAGCGCAATGACTCTTCAGTGGATTTCATGAGTAATCACGTACTCAAAGCAATTCAAATTCAGTGGAATATTGTCGTCGAAGTGTCATTTATTACAAAAGTGAATAAATTACTAAATCAATGACCTTTGCAAGATGATTCCAGTGAACTTATTTCATTTTATTTAGGAGTTCCGTATTAGTCCTTACATCCAGTTAAGTTCAGTGTCTATTGATGGCTAGGGTCAATTCAGTGAGTCGCGGCAACTTACTGGTTTTACCTAGCAGTTCTTCACAAGATTGCTTAGAAGTTAAAGCAGTTCAGGTATTTGATGAAAGAAGATTGGTTTCGTTTAAATCGATTGAAGTTCCGATACTTCATGAAGTATAAACGATTAACGGACCGCAACGACTCACCCGCATTTTCCTTGCCGAAATAATGTTGGCTAATAACACAACTAAGCTCCTGCCTCCTAACATGAAACAGACAATCAACTCGCACGAAGAAACGCAACTCTTGTGCCAGCTTCGTAGGTCGTCAATTAATTTCGACTTATCTACAGATTTCACGTGATCATCATACAATTGTGCCTAAATATAGAGAAACTACAATTCTCACACGGAAAATATTATATATTTGATGATAAATATGCCATCTAAAATCTATATGCCTGTAACCAATCAGTGTGCGATAACGCAATGCTACGCCAAGAGAAATCACCTAATATTATAAATGCGAATGTTTGGACATTTGTTTGTTTGTTACTCAATCACGCCGTAACGGCTGAACCGATTTTGATGAAATTTGGTATATACGTAGATTATAACCTGGATCACCACATATACTACTATTTATCCCATAAATCAGTTCCCATCTATAAAAACGGAGTTTCAAGTCAAGTTGCAACAGCGAGTTTAGTTTTATTTCTAGGTAACCTAAACATTTAGTAGTGCAACGCGTACGAAGTCGCGGGCATCCGCTAGTATAAATATAAATAAAACTTATAAATAAACTAATTTATGTAAGTACTTAAACAGAAACATAAATAAATATTTTCCTTATCTATTTTCATAAACCGACTTAATTTTTATGCATATTTCGACGCAAAGAGGCTTTTTTAAGCTTAAACGTATAAAGGTACCTTATATCTATTTGTGTGTCTGTCCTTGGCATCGTAGCTGCCTAACGAATGAACCAAATTGAAAGTGTTTTATAAGCGACTTAAAAAAATGAGAAGATTCTCAATTCGTTGCCTGGACCAATTCGAGAAATTCTTTTTTTTGTTTAAAAGGCTATACTTCCCAGGTGGTCACATTGGCACCAAGTTAGGATCTGATGATGTGATCCCAAAAAAATCGAGAACAACCCTCATATTTAAGACAGACGCATAATGTGTTTTATGTTGTTTCTATAAAAAAAACTATTCAAGTATTTGTTTATATGAAAGGAAACTTTCAGATTGGACCCATAGAAATTGCATCAAAATCGGTAAAATTGTTTTTTTTTCGCTTTAAATGCGATGCACATTGTGCTTAGTGAAAGCAGGAATCAGTAGTATTTTACAAACGTCGGGATAACAAATAAAAAATGTACATACGCGATAAATACCCGTTTTAATCAATAATTATTAAAGCAGGAATCAGTTAGTCTAAAAATCGGATATATCATTTTTTTATAACAATTAACTTAACAATCAAAACTTGTTACATTGAGTTTTAAATCTACACTGGAGTGCCACTTCTATTTATCAGTGCTTTTAAGATCCTAGTGGTTGTCGTAGCTACTTGCCACATATCGGTATTTATCTCGGCGGGTTAATTTTCCGGGTGAGTCGGCGCGGTCGTCGGATTCAATCAGAAGCAACAACGTAAGCAATCTCGACTATTCGAAACGATTGCCGCTGTGTTGAGAGCTGAGACGAACTGACGAGTGGTCTGAGCACCCTCTCTCGAACTGCTTATTGTACGGTACTTGGAGTTTGGTTGGACGATGCGGTTTATCTGGAAATAGTTCTGTTTGAAATTGGATTAGATTTTTGGTTCTGAATTGAAATTGTATTGCTACTGGGATGACGAGTAGAGAGTGTGGTTTGGCTTACTATCAAATGCACCTATACCTACTAGTCTGCTTAATTATATATCTCAAAGATATTATAAACTGTTAATACTAACTAAAAACGTCGTAGTATCGCTATAGATATTATTATGTGTTTGTATGTTTATGTATATTTTTATATTGTTTTAATTGATGTAAGTATATTATTGTCAATTACGGTATGTATACATTTATGTATGTTGTGTTATTTTATTGTAAGTAATCAGCGCTCTCCTAAAATGTAGTTTTTGTTTTGTTAATGTAGGTACACCCCCCTCCATTATTGTAATATTATAAAAATCCTCTCCATCTAAAGTGATAAGACAGCCCATTTTACTTGTTGCTTTGGGAATTATTTATCTTTAAATTTATTTCTTTTGTGGTGTACAATAAAGTGTTTTCATTCATTCATTCATTCCTGCTTTAAATGGAATGCGTAATAGTTCTATATCTCATTGGATATCAATATTTAAAGTAGGTGGATTGGAATATATTTAAAAAAAAACAACATACACGTGGTTTTACAAAACCCTACAGAAAAGTTCAAAATCGATCGTGTAGGTAGATACTATCTACTCATTACATTTTAAGTTTTCGTGTCGTTATCAGATGCTATAAACATATAAGAAATATTTATTACTAGCTGTTGCCCGCGACTTCGTATGCGTTACATTGATAAATATGTAGGTAACTTTAAAATAAAGCTGAACTCGCTGTTGCTACTTGACTAGACACCTTGACTAGAATCAGTATCCAGGTTATAATCTACAAATATACCAAATTTCATCGAAATCAGTTCAGCCGGTACGACGTGATCGAGTAACCAACAAACAAATGATCCTCTCCATCCAAAGGTTGTCTGGAAGAGATCGCTTTGTTAAGCGATAAGACCGCCCATTATGTTTATATATTTTATTTGTTTTCTTGTTATTTTTGTATCTGTTGTGTTTAGCTTGTAAGTATAATAAAGAATTTTCATGCATTCATTCAAATAAATAAATAAACATCCGAATTGTCGAATTAATAATTTTAGTGTGCTATGATATTGCAATGAGTAATATTGATTTTAAGACCCATAAATAACAGTGCGCCTGTGAAATAAGGCAATACTCATTTAAAACCGAAATCATGATCCTATGGAGTTAGGTTTAATTCAAAATGAGGACATGGCACAAGGATTAGTATCTAAGCCAAAACAATTTAAAAAACCGGCTAAGAGCAAGTCCGACTCGCGCATGAAGGGTTTATCTATAAAAACGGCAAAAAATCACGTTTGTTGTATGGGAGCTCTCCTTAAAAATTTGTTTTATTCTGTTTTTAGTTTATAGCGACAATATAAATACATCGTCTGTGAAACTTTCAACTGTCTAACTACCACGGTTCATGAGATACAGCCTGGTGACAGACAGACAGACAGAGAGCGGAGCCTCAGTAATAGGGTGTCGTTTTACCCTTTGGGTACGGAACCCTAAAAACGAATTCATGATACCATGTCAGTTATAGACAGTAGCAACCAGAAGTTGTAAACTAACAGTGGGAACCGAGACATTGGAACATAAATAATGTAGAGAATCATAAAACGACCTAACATTGTAAAAGATCTGACATACGAGGCAATGGTGCACGTGGCATGTTGCGATATAGTTCTAAAACTTAATTTATGTTTGATCGGTTATGACCAAAGCGCATGTCAAACATTGAACTACCTAATGTAAATACTAAGTTATTAGAAGCTAAAGACCAAGTCTTAAATTTTAGATTACTTAATAACATGTAAAATACACATGTTCCTAAAATTTAAGTCAAGTTTCGGTCTTTTTTTTGGTCTCAATTAACAAAAAGTGAATGCGTGTGGGTTTCATTCCTTTAATATAAACGCGAAAGAAATGTGCTTATCCGAAACTCTTTGATTGCAACAATCGACAAGAGGCAAATAATCTTATTCAGTTGACGATTTTTTGATTAGACGAGGACATAAGACATGTATATTTTTTCTAAACCTTTATTTTATTTTTGAAATTTACTTATAACAAAAATGTTCATGTAAAATATTTACAAATGGGCAAAGTGCCTATAATAACAGAAATAATAAACCATACATATTTACAAGATTTAAATAAATAATAGCTCAACTGCATAATATATTATTGTCATTATATATTGTTTTATTTCATTTTGGCAGAGTATTTTATTGCTAATTTAATTTATCATAATTGTTACAACTTCATAATACCTAGTTTAATTCTATTTTATTCTATTTTATTCGGGAAGGAACTAAGGGATTCTAATGTCAATAATTTTTATGAAAAATAAATATAATTATGTAGAGATATGATATGATTATTTTTATGAAATGTCACAACGGCATGCCGCAATTTTTAACCCATCGTCTGAAAATCCACCCGGTAATGTTTTTACAGCGCCATATTATTACCGCTGTGAACACTATCAGTACTAGATAGAGTGAAATCTGTGGTTTATAGCGG
Organism: Philereme vetulata; assembly: GCA_918857605.2. Classification (NCBI taxonomy): domain Eukaryota; kingdom Metazoa; phylum Arthropoda; class Insecta; order Lepidoptera; family Geometridae; genus Philereme; species Philereme vetulata. Next base: position 7,679,871 of record OU975457.1, on the reverse strand, counting down.
TATAAATGAAGCAATTAACACCAGTGAGATTTACGCCGACCAATTTAAAATGACCGGTCCAGTTATTGTTTTTTGATTGTACTCCATACTCCATTATACTCATTACTTTGTATGGAATTTATTAAATTGTCACTACAAATAATAAATATCACAAAGCATTTTTCATCAATAAAGTAGATAAATTTGAATTAACTTATTATGTTAATTTTGCTGTTGACGCGAAAATGTTGGTCATAAATTACGCAAAATGACGTATTTTAAAAGATACTCAATAAAAAACAAATAATTATAGACTTTTCAGTGTTAAACAAACGTTGACTCTTATAAGGTATGCGTATTTTCAACTGTAGATAGTGAAATATAAATAAAATCTCCTAAACTTAATTTAATGAATACTTTCAAAATTTTAAAACCATATCAAAAATTTTCAGCCTAGACAGGATAGTCTAGACGGGACGTTCCCATCTAGCCTGGAAATTTTTGAGATGGTTTTAAAATCTTGGAATTTTTCCGTATGTCTTCGGATAACGCTATAAAAATAAAAATACTAATGAATACTGGTCCTGAAGGGTTAGTTTCGCAAAATTATCAACGGAGTAACAAACTTCATTAGACATATGTTAGGTTATGTTCTAACCTTAGCCAAACCCTTATCCTGTACCTAGTTCTTTTCTTAATTAATAGAGAATCAATTTTCGTAATACATTTCTAACCCATGCCACTGTCCCAAATTGGAACGCACTCTAAGTATTAAATATAGGTATTTAGGTGTCTGGTTGGATAGAACTATGTCTTTGGTGCCGCATATTGAGTGTACAGTGTGCCGAATTAGAAAATTAATGTACATTTTTAAGCAACTTCGTAACAGCGCTGACATTCCTTGCCTGAAAATGGTTTACTATGCTCTAGCTCAATCGGTTTATCCTACTGTATAACTGCACGGGGCGGTTCTACTAATACTCTCATGTTGAGAGTGGAAAGAGCCCAGAGAGCTGTATTAAAGGTCATGACTTCTAAATCTAGACTCTTTCCCACTGCTACCCTATATTCGATCTGTGAAGTTCTTACAGCGCGACAACTATTTGCCCTAGCGATAGTTTTGCGGAAACACGGTGAACTTTCTTTCGATCCAGTTTCGAGCTCTGTTAACCGTCGCTCTGATAGGGTTTGCAGCATACAGCTCCGCAGAACTGCCTTAGCTGGAAGACACTACTTTTATATAAGCTGTCCTTTATACAACAGACTCAACAAAGCTATTGTCATTTATCCGCTGTCATTCCACAGATATAAAATTAAATGCAAAACCTGGCTTCAGTCACTAACGTACGATGATACCGAGAATATTTGATCTCTCCTACCTAGCAAAATTAACAACACGCGAACACGTATGCACTCACTCACTCACACACAAACTCGCGCTCACACCACACAAGTACACCACACAAACACACCACACAAACACTCACAACACACATAGTTACGCACACGCAGTATTCAACTTAAAATCATCATATTTAGAATAAACATTTACTTGTATCGACTTGTTTTATGCTGGAACATTGTTCGGTTTGGTTTTGGAGGAGGGCGCTGACACTTCTACTCAGTTTTTTTAACTTTTGCAGTTGTCAACGTTTTCATTTGTCTTTTGTACTTTCTTTATGTTCCAAATAAATAATAATGAATTTTGAATGTTTTTTTTTAATTTCTGACTGTATTGAGTCACTAGCTGGTTGGTTTAGCTAATGCTATTAAGTAACTACTTTGACTTCATGAGCCACGTTTGTTCTGTGATAAGAGTGTAACTTGCGATAAGTCCCCAACATTGCCTATCCCAAGTTCAATCATAGTTTCGTAGTTGTTACCTTGGCATGTCTTCTATTAGTACTATTATCTATACCCTGAGTAATACTCTACTGGAAGTTGCAGCCTCGTTATTCAGACGTTTGTAACCAACACGACAGCAGGGTATTCATTTGCTTAAATCGAGTCGACTCTCGTCGCGTTCTTTAATGAATGCAGCTTACTATCTGTTTTGGATGTTTGTATTCCATATAGGAGGTATTACCGCCTTTTATAGACACGTTTTCAGCAGAACCCTTGGCAGGACCGAAACAAAAGAGAGCTTTATTGATCGGGTCAGGAATACCGACCTTCGCCAAACCGGCATAATGGGATTGGACAGGTTCGTATGCATTCAGAACGTTGGGCGAATCTAGTCACCCAGTGGATACCGACGCAGCCGTGGTAGGCCCAGAAGAAGGTGGGGAGACGACTTGGATGTATTCAAACCAGATTGTTCAGAAATAGGTATGGACCATGATGGATGGCCGTTTCCAACTTTCGATAGGTTCACCTCGACCTTTGCCAGCAGCGGAAAAAAGTTGATTAATTAAACAAAACTGGTATTTTATATCGATTTTGATGGATATATATTCTGCTGTTAGTAGATTTCGTAATAGGTGCATGTGAATTCGAGAAAATTCAGATTTTTTTGATAGATTTTTTACTTTTTTATGTCACCTACCGCTGGTTTAAGATAAGTACCGTTTGTTATTGTTTTTCTTTCTGTAAGGTTTAAAATATGAATAACAAGTTTTTAACTGATAGCTACTGATTTCGTCGTAATAACTTTTTACTTAGAAAACTTTCGTGATTGATTTCAATCATTATTATAATTACGGGACTTATCACGTACCGTTTTATCGGTGTTTCGACCGACAATGTTTCGGTTCAATTCATGAACCTTTATCAGGGTGAGTGCGATCCGCTCCGAATCTCGCCTCGGACTACTTCAGATTAATAACATAATATTTACCTATTATTTCATTATTCATCCTAATAACTTTTTTACTTTCAATGATTGGTTTCTTATTCTAAACCATGTTTCTGCCAATCATATGCAATACACAAATGGATTTTTTATTCAAAGGTGTACACTAACACTTAAATCCGCGAAGGAAAAGATCGTGAGGAAGCTAAGTTAGCTTGGCACGTATTGAACAATTATTTTCTGCGGATTAAGGCTTACTAAGCTGAGCGGATACTAGTAGTATAGGCCCTGGGCAAGCCTACTCCATCTAAAATGCTGTGTCAGGAACTACACCGGTGGCGATTTTTACCCAGCTAATATTGCATCGTGCTATCAGTTCTGACTGATTGATGTGTGTTAACCTCAGTTTTATTTGGCTTTACGTTACGCCTTGCAAAACTTTGCGTTCTCTGTGGATCACATCAGGCGCGAAGTGGTGGTCTCAACATGAATGAGCCCTTCCTCATACCCTCTCCAAAGTTTCTAATTATCATAAAACTTTATGAAATGTGTTCCACGATTGTTGGCGTGTCATAATTCGCAGCAGATCTTGACCACTCGTGTGCGAAATCAAAATATAACTCGTAGCTAATTTAATTTTAATGCACTATCAACACCTTCCTACTTTTCTTCAGACGTCTAACCAGAAATAATTGCTGACTTGTGGCCGACTATTTCGTTCAAAATTGGTGTCGGATTATCACTCACCAAGCGCACTCGTCTTAAAGAAAGAAGAAGAGAAAGACAACTCACGAATCATCTCATCATCATCTCATCATCATCTCCATCACTATACTATCAGCCACAGGATATCCATTACTAAACATAGCTTTCCAGAGCAACCGATCTTGTGCGACCGGCAACCCTGGCTCCCAACCAGTAACTTTTATTAGGTTGTCGTTCTAATTAGTAGGAGGTTTTCCATTGCGTAATTTTCCCCTTTCTTCGTTTCTGCCCCAATCACCATCAGATCTTTGAGCACAACTTCATGCCGACGTTAACGCGTAGTAAATTGTCGTTTCTATTCTTTTCTACAACTATGATCATAAGGATCAGAGGATTTGTTCGATAAGCAATAAAAAAAGTGAGATTTGGAACGTCTGATTATTTTTAGTATGCGGTAAGTCTTGTACCCAATATTCGGACTTATTATCAAGTAGGTTATTTACCAAAAGGTAAAGCTATCGCTACTCGAGTTCGTAAAGATATATCAGTGTGTGATTACATCTTATTGTCGGAAGTAAGATTATCGAAAAATTTCGGATCGGTCGAGATTCGTAGCTTATTAGGTACGGAAAGATGGAACAGAATAGTCACCGCATTCAGTGAAATGTATTTTCGAACAATGTTATAATACAATTTTATCTGCCTCTAACTTTTCGCAATGACTATTGACAATCGATCGTGGATCACTTCTTCATTTTAAGTGCATGTTCACTGCATTTTAAGATAATGCCCTGTCGGTAGTGAGCTTAGCAATTTTAGTCAGTTATAATCTATCTAGATATAACTTGATGTAATAAATAGGAGGTCTAAAATAAATTGCTTTAAAACCATGCAAAATTTTAAATATGGTAATAAAATCACTGAGTATGTAGGTAGATACTGGTCAAAATTATTATATGTTATTACCTGCAACCTATTTTGTAGTTATGTTATAGTTCTTCTTCTTATTAGCGTGGAAATAGTTTCAATTTCTCTCATATTATATGTACCTCCTTGGCTACATTAATAACGTCGATATGATTTAGACGGTGTGTAGGTAAAGTGCGAGTTCCCCCTTCTGCCCCATTTTTTTCCGAATATTTCTTTCAAAATTACATATAATTTAACAGCATTCTCAGTTTGTTTTTTTTATGATTCGTCTTTAAGTTTTAGAATTGTATTTTTTTTATTTTAATTTTGAGTTCTATTGTAGTACCTATTTTTCTTTTCTATGTTGTTGTCTCTAACTTTATTGTTAATGCTGTGCATGCCTGTTATTGGCATAGATTTTATAGAACTGTTTTGAAAGTGTTTTGTTATTTTGTATTAATTATGTATGCTAAAATAAAAGTGAATCAATCATCAGAAGACCTAAGCCCTAACGACCTCCTATCACATAGCCTTATCACAACCAACCACTCGGGATGGACCATCCAAGCCAATGTTTAAACGGCTTACAAAGTTAATGGTTCAAGAAACAGAGAAAAGAGGTGAAGGTGGCAAAACAGCGGTTTAATTAGGTTGTTTTCTGCTCACCACTTTCTTGGTTACCTTTTGAATGGATTGCAGGGTTATGAACACTATTTTCAATAAGACATGCAACTATGCCGACATATATGGACACTCAAATACTCATCGTAAAAATGGTAATTTGTTGGTTTTTGCTCAATTACTAGTTTTAGGTAAACTAGCATGGGTTAAGAATTGAGTGTCCTAATTACAACAAGCCTTACCGGAACGAAACGGATACATCTTATGCCTTTTTAGGGTTCCGTACCGAAAAGGTAAAACGGGACCCTATTACTAAGACTCCGGTGTCTGTCTGTTTGTCTGTCCATCTGCCACCAGGCATATCTCATGAACCGTGATAGTTAGACAGTTGAAATTTTCACAGTTGATGTAATTCTGTTGCCGCTTTAACAACAAACAGTAAACAGAATAAAATATATATTTAAAAGGGGCTCACATACAACAAACGTGATTTATTTTGCTCATTTTTGCTCGATATTGACAACGGCAAATAAGGTAGACGCTTGAAATATTCACAAAATATTAGTTATACTCGTATATTCACTTTAAAAATAAATAATTAAAATAAAATAAAACAAATATTTAAGGGGGGCTCCCATACAACAGACATGATTTTTTTGCCGTTTTTATACAAAATGGTACGGAACCCTTCGTGCGCCAGTCCGACTCGCACTTGGCTGGTTTTATTTTAATACTATTTGGCGATGGAACAAATGGAACATAGTTGCTTATGACCCACCTGTTGTTAAGTGGTAACTATCGCCTATGACAAAGTATTGGCTCGTAGGTCACGCTCCTTAGATACATGCCCTACGATGCACTGTCCTGCGTCTATCAACTTGGCATAAAAGTGTAAAGCCTCATATCATCACCATGTGTTATTACGTATATAACATCTATTGATAGGTGCAGTGGGAGAAACAGTGTGGCAAAAGGATCCAGTGCGTCTAGAATTTAAGAAATTGCAGAAAAATAATATTCATTGCATCAGAATTACCAGCTCTGCGCTGGTTTTGGTCCACCCTCACTATCTGTTAGGCGGTAAACCGCATATTTATGACACGCATTGCACACATATCATACTCATCACATATTTAGAATCATATGTCCACGATCAAATAATGCGTTTAGCTCGGCAGGGGAGTTGTTGTGCATAAATCATTGCGAAGTGAGATCGGGCACGATGTGTGAACTCGTAAATCAGCCGTGTAATGAGGCACGGTCATAGATTGAATAATACTATCTACTAACGTAGAGACGTTTCACTCGGTCAGTATCATCATCTTCATACCCATGCCAGCTATACTAATATTATAAAGAGGAAAGAATTGATAGATTAGGCGGCTCCGCAACAACTGGACTGATTTAAAACATTCTTTCATTGTTGGGAAGCTACACTATCCTCGGGTGACATAGGCTACTTTTTACCCAACTGCGCAGAAGGAGAGTAATGGTTTTATTGAAAAACTATGCGTGCGAAGCTGCGGATTGATCAGCTAGTTCTATATAAGATGCAAACCACATAAAAATGGCACGGATGAACGTGAAGTAGGTGAAAGTGTCACGTCACTTTGATTAGCCCGAGAGCTGATGACTATTTTGGGAAGGCGTCGCGTCATAGTTTAAAACCGTCAAAATAATCGTGGTTTTTTATATCTGGATGTTATTAATGCTAATCACAAGATTTTGTTTTTCTTTGCAAATATACTTCGCAGTAGCGGAATAACCGAAAACGCCCTGCCCGACTCTCGACTCCAGATTCACTAAATAGTTACTTAAAGTATTATTGCATTATTGCAAAACAAATCGGCGGGATTAGCATAAAAATACTACTTTTTCCATATTGCTCCATCAGTCGTCATCGCTTACTCTTTTCTTATGGCAGCTACATACGATCACTTTTCACTGACAGTTAAAGCTGCGAAAGCTATACCTATAGTTTTTGAACTGATGGAATATTTTATTTTTGAACTGGCATGACAAAACTGTTCAGTTTAAGTGAAATTCAAATATCAAATAATATCCACAGCAGTAGGTGAAGTCAGACTGTGAATGAGGGTTTTTATTATAATTCATATGCTCGCGTTTGACCACGATCGCGTTTGATGGTACTAATCAATGATGCAGTCTACGATGAAACACAATTGCCCAGAAGAAACCTTTACTCACGACATGAACACCCATTTCTTGATGTTGATCTTATCTCCCATTTTTCCTTGGTCTGTCTCTATTTTGATTAGACATCCACATTTTTATTCATCTCATTAGGGTTCCATACCTCAGAAGGTAAAAAAGGAACCCTTATAATATCACTCTCTTGTCCGTCTGTCCGTCTGTCTGGGCGTGTATCACCACTGATTTTCTCAGAAATGCGTGGACCTAGCAAGTTGAAATTTATACCAGATACCGAGGTTTATAGTCCCTATTAGTTAGGTGTATGAAAACCAAGGTCCCGACTCAACGCGATAAAACGATATGGGCAAATTTCGATTTTCGCGAAATCTTGTAAGTACTAAATTTACCTTAATTTTCAACTTTTCTATTTTTGGGAATTTTCCCTTTACTTGTGTTGCTTGCTTTTAACCAAAATTGACAATTCTAAGACAGGAAGTACCCTATAGGTTTTGGGTCGCACGCAAACCTATATGGTAGTTCCCGTTGACCTAGAATAACGAAATTTGGCAAAAAGTAAGGTCTTACAGCACAATTAAAGGAAAAATTCCACTATAAAAAAATAGTTGAAAATTAAAGGGTACATACATAGTTGACGCCAATTAAGATAGTCTTCTGAGTTGTATGGGCGCTCATACAATTTGGAGGAAATAAGATAATAAATAAAACTGTGCTATTGAATAAAATAAATATGTAAGTGGAAAGAAATATGTATGTGAAGTCCCATACAACAGACATGATTTTTTTGCCGTTTTTATAGATAATGGTACGGAGCCATTCGTGCGCGAGTCCGACTCGCACTTGGCTGGTTTTTTCATATGTAATCAAACGACGCTTAGCGTTATAAATATCAACATTTAAGCTATATTCACTCGTGAAGCAACACCAATCAAGTTTATTACAATTAAAACTGTTTCAGAGTAAGACTGACTTAGGTTGTCTATCATAGTATTGTATAAATTAATCGAATCTTAGGTGGATTTACTCGAGAAGATTAACTGCTTACTTGTTAAATTATCTTAGTAAACATAATTAACATGATTATGCCAGGAATAGTATTGGAATATAAGGTCTTGTTACCACTGAAGCGTGGAAATGTGTGATATCAAATGTTTCGAAATTTCCATCTGTCACAGCTTGTTTATTGATTGTTAGATAAGGTGCAACTGGACTTTACAATACTTTACCTTACAGATTTATGAGGAATATGAACTTTTACTTATGGGACTACGTAAGCCATATAAATTGGGTACGTTTTCCTTTTGCATTATTTTATTGGTTAAGGGCTAGCGCCTGATCCCTACCTCACCTGATGGTAAGTGATAGCGTGGTAGAAGATGGAGTACGCTTGCCTACCTTTATATTTTGGAATTGAAGACTCTGAGATTATAATGGTGAATGAAGGTGTAATTTTAGGTAATTTATGGTTTATTACAAAATAAGGCATTAAATTACATTATAATTGGAGTTCTTAGTCTGTAAGGGGTTAGAAATCGTAAACAATTTTTGCAACACAATAATAATTAATTTCAAAATATGTAGATTATGAGTAGAAGCAATGGTTCTATAACCATGTGGATAATTTATATTTAAATTGATGAATCAGTAAAATAATATTAAGTTTAACGTTAGGGCTCCCACATTGAGTCGAAAATCCAGCTGGCTTCTAATAAGCTGGGTATACTTTCAAAGGTGAGGCATTACTTCACACCGGAACAGTTGCTTAACCTATACCAAGCACCCGTCTAATCATTTCTGGAGTACTGCTCTCACCTCTGGGATGGATCAGCGAAATAACCAAGAGCTCTCTCTAGGGGCTCAAGATTCAATTGAGAGAAGAGTCAAGAAGCTCAATTGCAAATCGTGATTCGATAACAGATGCAAGGCCCCACAGCCTTGATCATCGTCGAAAGGTTGCAAGCCCCTCGGTTTTTTATCAGATGCATTTCGGAGAGTGTGGAACTTTTCAAATTTAATCCCACCATCTCCATTATATCATCAGACAAGCCACCGCTCCGCGGTGCGCCACCGCTACATGGTAGACATACCTCCCGTACCCACAAAGCGGTACTCATCCATCTCTATTATGCGCACCTCCAAGGAATGGAACGCCTTGCCTGAGTCTGTGTTTCCTCATAACTACAACCTAAGGGTCTTCAAGTCACGAGTGAATACCTTTCTTCCAAGCAAGCGTGTAACATGGTAGACTGCATTATCACCTACCATCAGGCGAGATCGTGAACAAACGCTAGTCCTTCACACTAATATTATAAATGGGAAAGTTTGGATGTTTGTTTATTTGATTACTCAATCACGTCATAACGGCTGAACCGATATCAATGAAATTTGGTATATATGTAGATTATAACCTGGATAATCACATAGGCTACCTTTTATCCCATAAATCAGTTTCCCATGGGATAAAAATGGAGTGTTAAGTTAAGATGCAACAACGCTTTATTTCTAGGTTACCTACACATTTAGTAGTGGAACGCGTACGAAGTCGCGGTGTTGCCTGCGACTTCGTACGCGTAATTCATAAATAAAAAAAAGGAAAAAATGACGTTTGCATCCTAAAAAGTAAGCTTTATGAGAAGGGATATCAAGTAAATACACAAAAATATGATAAAAAATAGATGACTTTACACAAAAACAAACGACAGTTAATAGGTGTCTGAGTATGTTCTGCGACTGTAGAATCAAATCAGAAGAGAGTAATTTGACAAAATACTGAAACTTAATTAGGGTTAATACGTTGCCTATGAAACCCATTCGCATGAGACGTACTAATTAAACTTACGTACCTATAATAGCGTCTTAGCGCTCTACTAGCTGTACTAGTGTGTTTATAATAGCGTCTTAGCGCTCTACTAGCTATACTAGTGTGTTTATAATAGCATCTTAGCGCTCTACTAGCTGTACTAGTGTGTTTATAATAGCGTCTTAGCGCTCTACTAGCTATACTAGTGTGTTTATAATAGCGTCTTAGCGCTCTACTAGCTATACTAGTGTGTTTATAATAGCGTCTTAGCGCTCTACTAGCTATACTAGTGTGTTTATAATAGCATCTTAGCGCTCTACTAGCTGTACTAGTGTGTTTATAATAGCGTCTTAGCGCTCTACTAGCTATACTAGTGTGTTTATAATAGCATCTTAGCGCTCTACTAGCTGTACTAGTGTGTTTATAATAGCGTCTTAGCGCTCTACTAGCTATACTAGTGTGTTTATAATAGCGTCTTAGCGCTCTACTAGCTATACTAGTGTGTTTATAATAGCGTCTTAGCGCTCTACTAGCTATACTAGTGTGTTTATAATAGCGTCTTAGCGCTCTACTAGCTATACTAGTGTGTTTATAATAGCATCTTAGCGCTCTACTAGCTGTACTAGTGTGTTTATAATAGCGTCTTAACGCTCTACTAGCTATACTAGTGTGTTTATAATAGCGTCTTAGCGCTCTACTAGCTGTACTAGTGTGTTTATAATAGCGCCTTAGCGCTCTACTAGCTGTACTAGTGTGTTTATAATAGCGTCTTAGCGCTCTACTAGCTGTACTAGTGTGTTTATTTGCTACCTCTAGCAATGTATTACGAATAAGATGATTAAACTAGATGCATGATATTATACTGAATCTAGACCTGTACTAGTACAAGGTGTAAATGTTCTTGTAATTATCTATTTGCATACTGGACTTGTACTAGTTAGACAAAGCAATGGTACAGAAAACATATACTGAAACTAGCTGTTGTCCGTGACTTCGGACGCGTTACACTACTACATGTAAAAAAAAACGTTTATTTCCCCATCACAAATAGGTTTTACAAAAAAATATAAAGTAAGTTTTAGTAGGTAGGATTTAGTTAACGTATTAATTTCATATATAGTTGTGTAAGCCTAATTATAAAACCTGTTTCGTGAGGGACTGGTGCCCGAGATAGGTTAAGAAAACCTGTATTACAGGTCACCAGTGCTCTCTAAATGTGTAGGCAAATGTCTACATGTGTAGGTAACCTAGAAATAAAGCTAAACTCGCTGTTGCAACTTGACTTGACGCCCCATTTTTATTCCTTGGGAACTGATTTATGGGGTAAATGGCCTATGCCTATAGTGTTCCAAGTTATAACCTACGTATATACAAAATTTAATGGAAATCAGTTCAGCCGTTACGGCGTGATTGAGTAACAAACAAACACACATCCAAACTTTCGCATTTATAATATTAGTGTGATCTGATAGTTTTTGATTAGGGCGATCATCCGAAATTGAATACTATCCTTGTATACTTACTATCCTTATTATAAAAAAAAATATAAATAACTGTTTTGGGCGTGTTTTAAAAATTACTTAAGGGCCCTGTCTTCTGTTACCCGTTTCATGCTAATATTTCGAATAAGTCTGTGGCTCGGTTGATAAAGAGAGATAAACAAAAATAAATACACCCAAAGTTTGGCTCATCAAAACTTAAAAGATCGAAAAAAAAAAATTAAACATATCACATTCGTCAAATAAATTAATTTGTAACTCGCGTTCTCGTAAAATGAGCAATTGAGTAAACTATCTAACCCTGTTTTCACCCAAAAAACGAGTCGTAAAGTTTTTAACAAAAATAACACGTCTCCTTTGAAATGCTTTTAAAAAATTTTAGTATATTAATATAGAAAGACAGAAAGATATAAAGACAGAAGCATAGAAAGACAGAAAGACAAAAAGACACAAAGACAGAAAGACAGAATGACAGAAAGAAAGAAAGACAGAAAGAAAGAAATAAAAAAGACTTTAAAAGAAGAGATTAAAAAAAAAATAACGAATAAAAACTGCGCAATTTTACGCTTCAAAAGATGTCGTTTATTCGAAAGTAGAGTGTTTATAAGTTAAAATTCACATACTATAACAAAGTTCAACCTTTTATTTACATATAAAAAAAACTAGAAGTCCATTAATTATTATAATATGATTTTTTAAAAATCACATATAAAATGATGAAACGCAACGCGGCCACTGGCAGTCTGCGCCGAGCGCTTTTGGAGGGAGGATGTGTCGCTCTTTGTCACGAGCACTATACATAGTTACGTATATATAATACTATAGGCAACAGCATACAATTATAGCGCGACCGAGTGATTTGATCTGTATGGATACTTACAGATCTATAAAACTCATTGACATCATTGTTCTCCCAGATGCCCCTCGTAGGGTAAAAATGTTTGGTATGATCGTATAGAGGGAGTTTTGGTGAGTTGGGAATAAATCCTAAAAACCCCGCTTTTGTCCTCCATTCGCTCCCATCCACCACGTATCTCGGAAAGTATAAGACTTAGAGCATTAGCGCCAAAACTAATGTTGCTCAAGACATTTTTTTATATACGAATATAAAAAAAATAGATCTTTCACACAAAAAATAATTGTCCCATACAAAATATTTTTGTGCAAATACCGTAAACCGTATATTTCGTTTGCCGTAACTTTCATACTGTTTTTGTAGGGAGCCAAACGGCTTGTGGGTACTGTGAAATTTATATTACTGTATTTTATTTATAGGTGGAGGGGCATGAGATAACTAAATTTTCAAGTTTATGCGACATCCATCACCATCATCAGTTTGAAACGTCCCTTTTTTAGTTTTTGGAGGGGCATAAGGCAACTTTCTTAGTAAATGTTCATGTTTATGTGACATCCATCATCATCATTTTGAGACGTCCCATGTTTTTTTTAGATTTTGGATGGGCATAAGGCAACTTTCTTCGTAAATTTTCAAGTATATGCAACATCTACAAGGATAACTTTAAAACGTCCAATATTTTTTTAGTTTTTGGAGGGGCGTAAGGCAACTTTCGTAGTAAATTTTTAAGTATATGCGACATCTACAAGAATCACTTTGAAACGTCGAATATTTTTTTTTAGTTTTTGGGGGGCATAAGGCAACTTTCTTAGTAAATTTTAAAGTATATGCGACATCTACAAGGATCACTTTGAAACGACGTCCAATATTTTTTTTTAGTTTTTGGAGGGTCGTAAGGCAACTTTCTTAGTAAATTTTCAAGTATATGCGACATCTACAAGGATCACTTTGAAACGTCGAATATTTTTTTTTTAGTTTTTGGAGGGGCATAAGGCAACTTTCTTAGTAAATTTTCAAGTATATGCGACATCTACAAGAATCACTTTGAAACGTCGAATATTTTTTTTTAGTTTTTGGGGGGCATAAGGCAACTTTCTTAGTAAATTTTAAAGTATATGCGACATCTACAAGGATCACTTTGAAACGACGTCCAATATTTTTTTTTAGTTTTTGGAGGGTCGTAAGGCAACTTTCTTAGTAAATTTTCAAGTATATGCGACATCTACAAGGATCACTTTGAAACGTCGAATATATTTTTTTTAGTTTTTGGAGGGGCATAAGGCAAATTTCTTAGTAAATTTTAAAGTATATGCGACATCTACAAGGATCACTTTGAAATACTTTTTTCCTCAGCAAATTATTCAATTTATGTAAAACTTTGCACACCGGTAAAACTAAAATAAAAATTCCAGACTATACTAAAAACGTTCTGATCTGATTATGGAGTCAAGAGCTGTTCCGTGGAACTCCTCAGCAAGTTGTCCGATTGAGGTCAAACTATGAATACCCGTAGAATTATAATAAAAATACTTTACTATTTTAAAAACGCTCTGATCTGATGATGAAGTCAGGAGCTGTTCCATGGAACTCCTCAGCAAGTTGTCCGACTGAAATAAAATTTTGCACATCGGTAGAACTAAAATGAATATTTTCGACTACACTAAAAACGCTCCGATCGTATGATGGAGTCAGGAGCTGTTCCATGAAACTCCTCAGCAAGTTGTCCGACTGAAATAAAACTTTGCACATCGGTAGAACTAAAATAAATATTTTCGACTACACTAAAAACGCTTCGATCGTATGATGGAGTCAGGAGCTGTTCCATGGAACTCCTCAGCAAATTATCCAATTGATGTAAAACTTTGCACACCGGTAGAACTAAAATAAAAATTCCAGACTATTTTAAAAACGTTTTGATCTGATGATGAAGACAGGAGCTGTTCCGTGGAACTCCTCAGCAAGTTGTCCGATTGTGGTCAAACTATGCATACCGGTAGAATTTAAATGAAAATACTTTACTATACTAAAAGCGCTCTGATGTGATGATGGAGTCAGGAGCTGTTCTATGGAACTCCTCAGCAAGTTGTCCGATTGAAGTAAAACTTTACACACCAGTAGAACTAAAATGAAAATAAATCACAAAAGTTATCTAAGTAAATTTGTTTCAGATAGATACTTCGTTTTATTTTTCCTGTAATCTTTGTTGATGTTCCTATCAATCATGGTAATTTAAGATTGTTCACACTCCAAAACTATACGACAAAAAACAAAATAAAAAATTGTTTTGTAATGTCTAAGTTACCTAAGACTTTTTATATGATACCAAACTGAATGTTATCCTACATACTTAGGTAAATACTTAAATGCAACTGTAGGTCAAGTAAGTTGGTTATGAATTTCGTGGCGATGTTATACAAGTGGTTCGCCCTGAACTAAGATCTCGCGAGTCTCAAAAAACAAAAAAAATACTCATAATTTTTGACTTGTAAAATAGTGCCACGAAATAACAACCACAGACTTACTTGAGCTACAGTTTTATTCAAATAACAAGTAATGGGAGTTCATGTAAATTGGTTACTATTATAGGGGTAGAAATTGCAGTTATTCTGGATTGTAGACTTTTTCTTGTATTTGTGTCACTTAAACTACACGAATACCAAATTTCAGCACTGTGAGGTTACTGGTGTATCCTGTGAATTTTGTCAAAGTTCAGTAAACTCAAAAACTACAAAGATTAAGCTATAAATAAAAACGGGCTCAAAACGTGCTAATGAAGAACTTTTTTTATAAGACGTCCCATTTGACCTAACAGACTTGCAAGTTCTTAGTTCAAGGAGAACCTATTGTACAACAGCGCCACAAAAGACATAACCAACTTACTTGACCTAAAGTTGCATTGAAATTACAAATTACGGGAGTTCATGTTAATTGATTATCTACTCGTTTTAGGTTAAATATTGCAAGTATTTTGGATATCAGACTTTTCCTTACATTCGTGTCACATAAGCTACATGAATACCAAATTTCTGCACTGTGGAGTCACTAGTGTACCCTGTGAATTTAGTCAAATTTCAGTTTTTATTACGACTAGTAAATAAAAAACTACGACGAATAAACTTATAATAAAAACGGGGTCTGAATGTATTAATAAAGATCTTTCATTTAACGTCCTATTTGACCTGATAGTCTTATTTTTGTTTGTTTTCACCGCTTTTGAACCCCAATATCTCAACAACCCCCCAACATTTTTAGCTGATTTAATCAAACCAGGATTTTGCCAACACTACATGCCTATATATTATCAAAGTTCACGATGATCGGATCAACGCTTCGAAAGTTACCCTTGGACAAACAAACATACATACACAACGCCAATTTGCTCAAGTAGATTTAGAAACTTCGCTTTGCTCGATCAATTAGTCAAAGATTATGAATAATATTTTTTTTTTGTTTTGTGGAAGACTGACGAGATCTCAGTTCGGGGCGAACCACTAGTTATTTTACTTGTAGAAATCTTGTCAGACCATTATAATCTCGGAGTCTTCAAGTCCAGAGTGAACACGTTCTATCTAGGCAAGCTGGCTCCCTCTCACACCTTACCATCAAATGAGTACCTAAGTGGTCAAGCGCTTAACCAATACAATTAAAATATAAATACTTTAAACTACAAATGAAGATAGGTACGAAGATACCAAACACACTATAAATTAACATTTTCATTTGATCGACATGACAAAGGATCAACATTTCTTGTCCTATAGTGAGGTGTATAGGACACAAACTCACACATCCGCAAGCCACGCAGCAAGTTCAACGGCCGGCCGGCTTCGTAAATATCTAAAATTGACAGCGTCAGATTTTGGAATGCCCTCTTAAGGGGGCACCGGAGGGACAATCGCCCATACCACACGTACTACCAAGATCATTTCTAATTGGAGCATATTTCTACCTTAATAAGGCATTATTTTAATTTGAATAGTATTTATCTAGGTTCCCAACCATATATTAGGTCAAAATACTTACCTAAAATGAAATAGAAGCGTATCGCATTCTGCATGATTTTACGTCATAAAAGACCTGTTTTCAACATAATTGTTTCGTATTAAAAACAACAACATCTTACGTATCCTAGTCATGGGAACATAGATTATATCGCCTAGTTACAGAATAACAACACAATGAGAAAAATACAACAAGTTTTCAGTCATCATTTTTGGTATTACGGAACACGGTCAAAATCTAATTAAATTTAGAATCGTTCTATTTCTATCACTGTCGCTCTGCGTGGCTAAACTTCGTCACTAAACAGGGATAGCGATATTCAGGCCGAAGTTTTTGACGTGGCCGAATTGAAGTTGCGCTCAGTGTTCGCCGGCGCGTTAACACTTTTTGCGAATTTATTAAACACATGATAAGCAGTGTTTAATTTATTTTGTGATAAGACCCTATTTGTTAAACAAAGTTGTTGATGGAAAGGTTATCTGGAGAACTTCAATACCTTTGCTTTACAAGCGCAGCCATCACCTAAATTAGTTCTCCCGCAGATTAGTAAAAAAAGGTTTTCCTCTTTGGCATAACCAAGAAATGGAAATGAATATTATAAGTCATTTAAAAAGGATAAATTTTCTAAATAGTCGACAAGTTTACAAAATTGCCCTGCTTTTTAGGGTTCCGTACCCAAAGGGTAAAACGGGGCTCTAGTACTAAGACTCCGCTGTCTGTCTGTCTGTCCGTCTGTCACCAGGCTGTATCTCATGAACTGTGATAGTTAGATAATTGAAATTTTCACAGATGATGTATTTATGTTGCCACTATAACAACAAGTGCTAAAAACAGAATAAAATAATATTTAAGGGGGCCTCTCATACAAGAAACGTGATTTTTTTGCTCGTTTTTATTGATAATGTTACGGAACCCTTTGAGCGCGAGTCCGACTCGCACGTGGCCGGTTTTTTGTATTTTAGTCCAATAATGATGTTAAAGCAAGTCATTTAAATATCCCGCGCAGTATTTCACGCACGCATGCGCGACTAATCGGTGAGTGAACTGTTGAACACATCTATTCCAACTCCTCCGTTCCATTCAATCATTCCTTTCCGCTCACTTTGTGTCCGCGTCTCCCAGCGTAACCAGGGCGTGTTTTTCCTTACATCCATCGTGTCCTCAAACCATATCATCACAGCATTTAATCCACCATAAATCAAGCACCTAACAAAAACGGAGTGCTACCATCACCAACAACCAAGGGGCGCCCCTCCGACGAAGAAACAGTTTCCAGCCGGCTTCGAGATTTGGTGACTCCCATATCCTTTCGAATTCCTTCCACATCAAATATACAGTCCACTTTCTCTATCAATTCAAATTGCAAACCTTAACAAATGAATTTAGAAATATATTTTCTAATAAATTGCAGTGTCGTTACTATAATAATAGATAGGTTTGTAAGAATTTTCATCAGTCTTTTATTCTGTATATTTAAAATCTTTAAAGTAACTAACGTTTGACATGACCCATTGAAGTATTTAAAATGCAAATATTGCCAAAGTTACTTTCTAGAACTATCGAATGCTCTCAATAATTATCTCCAGAGAGTCTCTAAGACCAACTCTCGCTGATTTCATAGTAGGGTTACAATGCTAATAAATTCTGTGATTTTTGTCAGAGTCCTCGCTCGCCTCAGATGCCCAATCTAAACATGCCTGCAAATAAGCAATGAGATAGAATGAACACCGCGCGTGTTTTAAGGCTTTTTCCCGCAGTAATATATTTTCTGCAATGGATGGTATTGAATTATTTCTTCGCGTAGTTTAGGGTTCTTGTAGCCCTTGCGGAGGTTTCAACTTGATTGCGGTTGCTATTTTGTTGCATAATTTAAGGATCAGTTGTAAAAATGTCTTTTTATTTGACTGATTTTACGCCATTGGCGTAAAATACTGGCTTAGCTATGTATTATAGGCGCATCTGTAGTTTTTATCGTATCATAGATGTTTTATGAGTTACCAGCAAACCCACCCTGGCTTCTACGGGGTAGTAGGTAAGTACTATTTGTTTTACTATTTTCCCATTATAAATAAAAGGTCTATGTCCGTCTCCAAATGCAAGGAGTCTCTGTACTAAATTTCATCCAGACGTCGTCGTTAGAGACAGACACACTATTAATGAATTGATTATATTTATTAGGATGTCATTCTTGGGAATAAGATACCTCTTCGTTATAATTACCACACAAAAACAATATAAGACTAAACTAAAGCGGTAATACAATGGGCGGCCTTATCGCCAAGAGCGATCTCTTTCAGGTAACCTTAGGCCGGTATTGTTTTAGTGCAACTCTTTTTATTTTCATTTTATTCTTTCCATCATTAAACTCAGGTCATGGGTTTGAAAGCCAATTGGTATGTACAGAATACAGTATACACACGAACCATAGTTTTCATTCTAAGTACGGAGGTTTCACTTTAATATCAATCTTACCATGTCATTGTGATAAATTATGAAAATCTGCAGTGCAGCCCCTAGACTCCTAGCAACGCAGAGCCGTTCGTATCGTCGACGACCCAGTAGTATCTAAGGATCTGGAGCCGCTGAGTCTGCGCCGTGACATCGGAGCGCTCAGCGTTTTCTATAAAATATATAACGGCGAATGTTCTGAAGCGCTGCTAAATTTAATCCCTGCGTCCCACTTCTACCATCGCACCTCCCGCAACCGGCAACGAGCTTACCCACATATTGTAGATGCGTGGAAGTCTCACACGGTGCGTTTCACTCGCTCGTTTCTTCCACGCACCTGCAAGATGTGGAATGACCTGCCCCCGGAGGTTTTTCTGGTGGGCTTCAAAATGAACGCCTTCAAGAGAGGTGTAAATAGGGTATTAAGTGCTAGGCAACGCGACTGCGGTACCACGAGTGCTGCAGGAGTTTATAGGAGGTGGTGCCCACTAAACATCAGGATGCCCACCAGCTTGTGTGTCTACAAGTTTAATACATTAAAAAAAACCTAATCAAATAAGCTCTGTCTTTAGTACAAATAGCTATATAGAGTGTTTGATAATATACGCACAAAAATGAAAGGGTTATTTTGATAAGCATAATAAATATATTTGTGAAGTGTTTTCCATCATCATCATCATATGTGAAATTTATTTTGGCATGTATAAACAAACTCTTTATTAAACTTATGTTATGCTATTGCATAATGCTTGCCATCTAACTACAGATACTGTATTGGTGACGTCTCGAGATATCTCTTGTTGTCCCTTTCTCACCTATAACCCGCAGCCATTGCCGAAAGAGATATCAAATTGGACTTTATTTTTGGATGTCGATTGCAAGTGTAGGCAGTAAGTTTTATATCGAATTAATCACTTAAACTTAGTCGATTTTCTTTAAAATTTGATGATACAACTAGTAGTTTTTTTTTCGAGAACTATTTTTTTATGTTTTGAGAAACCGTCACTTGAATTTGACGACCTCCGTGACGCAGTGGGCGAATAGCCGACGAGACGCAGGATGTAGCGGGTTCGATTTCCGCCGCGGAACAAATGTTTGCATGATCTACAGATGTTTGTCCCGGGTCTGGTTGTTTTTCATAAGTATGTAAAAAAAAGTACATATATAAGTATTCTATCAGTTATCTGGTTCCCATAGTACAAGCTCTGCTTAGTTTAGGGCTAGATAGCGTTGTGTGAATTGTCCAACAATATTTATATTATTTTAATATTTATTAATATCGTCAGTATATTACCAAAAACCATGTATAGAAATTGACTCTATTGTTCGCATCTTTAACCAATCGTAACACGCAGGCTACTACATCAAAATATGCTTTTAAACATAACCGGTTCAAGTGCACATGCAAACCGAACCATCCCTTATAATCGTCGTAATAAAGCTGAAATTAAAGCGCCGTTTCTTTCAAAGGGGTTGTACAGTAACGACGTTCTATATTAATTGAGTTAGTTAGCTATAATTATGGGTATCAGTATTTAAGCTGGCATCATCAGCTTAATGATCGGATTTCAGGAACGCTTAAGGCTCTTGAGGTAGTAACGAGATTGGTTTGATAATGAGATTCATTTGATAAATTGATTTATTTATACGTACAGCTAAGGTGTAAGGGATAGAACACGCTGACATATTGCTATCTTTGAACGATAATACCAAAGTAAAACAAAAACGTTACGAGTATGTATATTTCTTATCGCGCTGACACGCGTGACATCAGTCAAACCAGAGTTTCAACGTTAGACACGTTAAAAATTAGCGCGATTACCCCCCTGTACACGTAAAAATAAAATTAATCATTTTCCACAGTAAATTCTGTCTAAATAAGGTTTTTGGTATGACCCAGCTGAGCAAAAATTAATAATAAATAAATATTGCTGGACATTTCACACAGCGCTATCTAGCCCCAAATTAAGCAGAGCTTGTACTATGGGACCCAGATAACTGATAGAATACTTGTATACTGTTTTTTTTGCATATACATACATACTCATAATTTATAGAAAAACACCCAGACCCAGAACAAATATCTGCAGATCATGCAACATTTGTTCCGCGGCGGGAATCAAACCCGCTACCTCCTGAGTCTCAGCCGGCTATTCGCCCACTGCGTCACGGAGGTCGTCTAAATAATTGTTTAGCATAATGCTGAGCCATACTCCTTTTTTGACAGAGGGCTCATAGTGTCTTCAATGTGTTGTTTTGTTATGATTGAGATATTGTTTTTGTATGTTCATAGTACTCGTATGTAGTATCTGGATGTTTGTCAGTTGTGTCGAAATAAAGGATTCCTTTTTTCTTTAATTTTCGTCTAGACCTTTAAGGAATAATACTCGTAGTTCAAATATTTCACTCTATGAAATTTGAAATAAGAGTATTAACAGCCATTACTATGCAGGTTAGGTAAAGAGAACATACAAGACAATATAAATAGATTTTACTTAGAAAACTTTCGTGGTTTATTTCAATCATTATTATAAATACGGGAATTGTCGTTCGAAACACCGAAAAAACGGTACGTGATAAATCCCGTATCACACTAATATTATAAATGTGAAAGTTTGTTTGTTACTCAATCACGTCGTAACGGCTGAACCGATTTCGATGAAATTTGGTATACATGTAGATTATAACCTGGGTTACCACATAGGCTACCATTTATCTCATAAATCAGTTCCCATGGGATAAAAATGGGGAGTCAAGTCTAGCAGCGAGTTTAGCTTTATTTCTAGGTTACCTTGACGACCTCCGTGATGCAGTTGGCGAATAGCCGGCTGAGACGCAGGAGGTAGCGGGCTCGATTCCCACCACGGAACAAATGTTTCATCATCATCATATCAGCTGTAAGACGTCCACTGCTGGACAAAGGCCTCCCTCATTGATCTCCAGGAACTGCGGTTGGAAGCGGCCTGCATCCAACGCCGACCTGCGGTTCTTACCAAGTCGTCTGCCCATCTTGTAGGTGGACGTCCTACGCTGCGCTTGGCGGTCCGTGGCCTCCATTCGATAACTTTCCGGCCCCATCAGCCATCTGTTCTGCGCGCTATATGGCCTGCCCATTGCCACTTCAACGTGCTAATCCGTCGGGCTATGTCGGTGACTTGAGTTCTCCTACGTATCTCCTCATTTCTGATTCGATCCCGTAGAGAAACCCCGAGCATAGCCCTTTCCATGTTGATGAACAAATGTTTGATCTACTTATATTTGTTCCGGGTCTGGTTGTTTCTCTATATGTATTATAGGTATGTATTTACAAAAAAAAGTATATAAGTATGCTATCAGTTATCTGGTTCCCATAGTACAAGCTCTGCTTAGTTTGGGGCTAGATAGTGCTGTCTGAAATGTCCAGCAATTTTTTTTTTTAATTTATTTACCTACACATTTAATAGTGTAACGCGTACGAAGTCGCGGGCAACGGCTAGTTTATAATAATAAAATAAAGTATGTTTGAAAAGCATCATATTACAAAGGTTTTCCATATGTATATATATTTAATCCAAGGAAACGCTATGGTAGTACGCTATACTTATGCTTCATTTGCATTTCTTTCTGTTTATTGTAACTTAGTGTGTGGCTAAATTCCTTATGCATTATTGCACATATTAATTTAATATACGTACATTTTTATTAACCCGATGCTTTACCGCGCATCTCGCTGACACGGATAATCATTTATGGCGTTACAAGTACTTTAAATCATATTTTACGGTCGGTTAAATGCGAAATAATATCTTTACGACCATGTTCCCTGTTCCTTGTGTTGCCATCTGTAATAATAAGACTATACATCTTTGGGGATGTAAAGTGTTGATGGAAAACAGGGCGTCACCTGTTATATTAAGCCTTGTATTCATTAGGAGACAAATGTCCCGCAAAACGTGTTGCCAGACATCTTGTATCGCGATTATTTCAGTGATAACAAATGAGAGACGAAATGTCTCAAGACGTCGCAAGATGTCCGGCTACATCACACGATATCTCTAGCAACACGGGTTGCAGGACATTTTTGTCGTCTATTGATTACGAGGTTTTAAGAGTATATATACTTGGGGTTATAAAGTGTTGATGTTGAAGTGGGAACGAAAACAGTACCTATGTGTTGACAAAACATACAGGAACAGTAGTAGTCATTATGTATAAAATAATAATAATGTTACGAGATGAGTGTTCGACATAAATTAAGTAGGGGGTGTTATAGGTAAATCCAAATAT
The DNA here is from genome assembly GCA_918857605.2 of Philereme vetulata. Lineage (NCBI taxonomy): Eukaryota > Metazoa > Arthropoda > Insecta > Lepidoptera > Geometridae > Philereme > Philereme vetulata. Next base: position 7,656,823 of record OU975457.1, on the reverse strand, counting down.
TAAGTTTGAAACATGCGCACTTTTTGCAAATAAATAAAATAATACCGGTGCGAGTCGGACTCGCGCACGAAGCGTTCCGTATCATCTATACTATACTATAATATATATAATAAAGAGGAAATATTTTTTGTCTGTATTCAATAGGCTCTGAAACTACGGGACTGATTTAAAAAAATCTTTCACTGTTGGGAAGCTACTCTATCCCCGGGTGACATAGGCTACTTTTTACCCAACTGCGCAGAAGGAGGGTAATGTTTTTATTGAAAAATACGCTTGCGTATCTGCGGATTGGTAAGCTAGTTACTTATAAAAACGGCAAAAAAAATCACGTTTGTTGTATCCCGTAAATATTAATTTCATTTTAATTATTTATTTTTAAAGTGAATAATATAACTCAATAGTATGTGAATATTTCAATCGATTACCTGTTATCGTTATCAATATCAAGCAAAAACGAGTAAAACAATGAACGTTTGTTGTTTGGGAGCCCACCTTTAATATTTATTTTATTCTATTTTTAGTATTTGTTGTTATAACAGCAATAGAAATACATCATTTGTGTAAATCTCAACTGTCTAACTATCACGGTTCATGAGATACAGCCTGGCGACAGACAGACAGACAGCGGAGTCTTAGTAATAGCAGAGACTAGTAATATCAATAGACTGTCAATGTCCATATAAGAAATCGTAGCCCGAAAAAAGCTCAAAATCCCTTATTATTTGTAGATGGCGCTGTCTCATAGCCTGGAAACTTCGTAGCGGCCATTGCACCTAACAAATATAAATGAACTTCCACTAAAACACACCAAAATATTTTAATATTTTTTAGAATAAGTAATATTGTCTATAAAATAAGATTTAACGATTTTATTTTATATTGATGATTTACCACTTTCATATGCTTAATCACAGATGGCGTGAGAAGGTAGCACATCGTTTTTACCTAGATGGCGTTTAACACAAAAATAACACAAAGTCCGAAAAAAAAGGGAACGAAAGAGAACCGTGAACTGACTGACGTTGACAGCCAGGAAGCTTTTTTTTTTTTTTTTTTTTTTTTCGAATGGACTTATCTCGCTGTTGGCCTCTGAGGCCGTTGCAGCTTAACCGAGCTTTTGGCGAGCGCAGATGGCGCTCAGCCCTTTAATTTTATTTTTGGTGAGGCAACTAGCGCAAGGGCACCACTTAGGTACGAACCTCGGCTTGGGCTGTTGCCGGAACGGGGATAGGAGAGAAACGCCCGGGTACGTGCTTGTACCTCGTATAGGCGGCGACTGAAGGGACTCGTCGACCTCGCCGGCGAGGTCGGTGTATTTGTGGAGTGTTTGCTCTGTCTAATGTGGATGACTCACCCGCATTAGCGGAAGTGATTTCGTCATCCGGGTCTCCTAGAACGTGTCTCGGTCGACGGAGGGTTTTTCGGTGCTCGGACGGTTCAGTCGAATAGTCCGGAATGGTATGTACCAAAGGATTCGGATGGTAACAGCCAGGAAGCAAGCAAAGTCACGCTTTTTGTACCTAATTTTGTTACATGCTGTGTTGCCAAACCTCACTTTTCAAAAGTCGCGATTTTGTTGTACATAATGTATGTACATATTGTGTACGTATTGAGTTCATTATTTTAGTACATAGTTATGTTTCCAGTTCAAATTAATAGAACGTATTATCTTGTAGTAGGTATGCATTTGCCGGGTACTTACAAATTAATTTATTTTTTTTCAAAAAGTGTTCTACTTATCTGTACATCACTATAAATAATATATGTATTCTTATTTTACAAATATGTAGGTATTTCCGCATTTAAGTGATAATGGTACGATCATAGACGTATGTAATGAATAAAAGATATCCTATCCTTTCCTAAAAAAATCCCTATTTTGACGGAAACTTTCATGTTCTGGCAATTCTGAGAAAATGTGCGCAAATCTCTAAAAATTGCTAAAGATACTAAAGTTTTAACGAAACTGAAGAGCGGCAACCTCGCACAACGTAAAGATCACAACGTCGCAATAATATTATCGCGCACGTGTAATTGGAAATAGCGCCATCTATTTTTCTTCGTACGAGCGGTAGTAAGCTAAAGGTTGGCATATATTTAAGGATCTGTAACTCTTAGCGACATCTCGCGTCCTATAGTGTGACCATTAGTGCTGTGCACTCCCTGAGGTATGCGCGGCGAGGTGGGAGGCAAAGAAAAAACTGCATGAGTTCACATGAGATCATTACATGTCGGACATATCTTACGATATCAGTTTGCATTTCTAAGGCAAGACTTGTGGCGGGACGATGGTCGGAGGCTATCTATCTGTAATATATTATACTTACTTAGTTGATTAAAATGTAACTTAAATATACTCATATTTTATTAAAAATATGCAGGTGATAAATAAGAACTAAACTTATAATTCAAAGGACTTGTTTTATTGAACATTTTTTTTATTTACAAACAATTATATATTCTAACGAAAGTTATTCTGACATAGATTCTGTTTCAACTTCATCTTCCATTTCATATCACGAGATAACGCACGACCCATCTTTGAATATTTATCCCGTGTGCGTCTGACATAGACCGTCCGATACAAAAGCTACCTATCGCCGTGAGCGGTGACGGCAGACTGATAGATCGGAGCGGCCGACACATCCCCCCCGTCTCGCCGCGCGCATACCTCAGGGAGTGCACAGCACTAATGGTCACACTATAGCAGGTAATCAAATATCGAGTTACATTATCTTGTTTGAGACTGTCAGTCTATTTAAATTATATTGGTCTGTGGTAATGGGGTCCCGTTTGACCCTTTGGGTACGGAACCCTAAAATACACCTGATTGTTTTTCTTGAGAGTTCTACCTTTCAGAAGCATTCCCTGTGTCTTGAATAGCAGGAACTACGATTATTCTAAATAATTTCTATATCGATAATCTTAATTTTACGTTGCTGCAATCACTAGTGCTGCATCTAATAAAAAGCAAATAACATAATGAGCGTAAAAAATAATTTGTGTACCTTTTTGAACGATCACGGACATAGCCCTTAGTGTTAAAAGGCATTACTTTCGCCTGTCAGTGTTATAATACAAACCCTAAAATTAAAATTGTTTCGGCTGTCACGGTTAACACATCAAATGACATAAGATCTTAAATCCAATATGCATGGTGTTGGATTTAAGATCTTATGACAAAGAGATAAGGAGCCAATTCATTTTTAAAATCAATATGGAATACAGAGTGTGACGATTCCGACTGTGTTGATTGACAGGTTGACAGCTCTTTTATATGGTAACAAATCTTAGTCAATATTTTTTGGACATTGTATTTTTTTAGGAACTCCGTGGTTTTTGATAAATGAAAATAATTAGCATTCAACGCGAATGATTAACATTTTGTTCCTGGAGCTTTTGCGTACACTGTTTGTAAGGGCAGTTGCAGGATTTGTTACTAATTATAAAAGCAATGTCGGGACATTTTATAATTTAATTTCCAGAAAGTTATCGAGGTTTGTTTTTAACAAACATACGCACAAATATATACATTTTATGAATAAATTATGCGAGATGTAACACAAAGGGCAGTTACTAAAACCGTATAACGACAAACAAAAAATAGGGTATTAAGTGCTAGGCAACGCGACTGCGGTACCACGAGTGCTGCAGGAGTTTATAGGCGGCGGTGACCACTTAACAATAGGAGGCCCGTCAACTTGTGTGACTACAAGTATAATATAAAAAAAACTAACTTGTGTAGGGGACTTACTCTAATTAGATATTCACTTGTCATATTTGTTTTTTTTAAATTGTATGTGTCTGTATTGTATCGGGGATGAAGCTGTCTTCTGTAATACAGTTTTTTTAACTAAAACAGAAGACAGAGAACTCTCTCTTCTTTGTACCAATGTTTTCTATGAAATAAATTATTTGTATTTGTACTTCTAAGTTTAGACCGGCTTACACAAAGATCCCTGAACGTAATATTCAGCGACTAAACATGTTTAAATTTGACGTATTTGAATGATTTGACAACACCGCCACTAAATACGAAAAGGCGTCGTTGCGCAAGACTGCCTTAAGATTTTGACAAAAGAGTTGAGCCAGACGGAAAAGTGCCTATGTTGTGTAAAAATTGTCACATTTGATTTTCTTACCGATAAGTCAAAAACGTGAAGGGATCTTTTTAAAATGATAAAAAACCAAAAGTATATTTCTCCAAAAGTTAGCGTTAGAATAAGAATCATTAAAAAAAAGGCCAAGTGCGAGTTGGACTCGCGCATGATGGGTTCCGTACCATTATCTATAAAAACGTCAAAAATATCACGTTTGTTGCATGGGAGCCCCCCTTAAATATTTGTTTTATTTTAATTTAATTAATTATTTTTAAAGTGAATATATAACCAAATATTCTGTGAGTATTTCAAGCGTCTACCAGTTTCCGTTATAAATATCGAGCAAAAACGAGCAAAAAAATAACGTTTGTTGTATGGGAGCCCCCGTTAAATATTTATTTTACTCTGTTTTTAATATTTGTTGTTATAGCGGAAACAGAAATACGTCATCTGTGAATATTTCATCTGTTTTACTATCACGGTTCATGAGATACAGCCTGGTGACGGACGGACAGGCAGACAGACGTACAGACAGACAGCGGAGTCTTAGTAATAGGGTCCCATGTTACACTTTGGATACCTACAGAATCCTAAAAAATAGCTTGTAGCTTTACCGGTTCACTAGGACTGTTATACCTCGAAAAAAGCGTTTACGGTCAATCTCAAATTTCCACCCTCTATTCTGACATAGGGCGTCTACCAAACTTTCCGATTTTTCCAAAATAAATTACTGAACGCGGAAATTATTGTCTCAGCTGAACAGGTAAATAAATATGAAATGTTTATTTGGCAAACACATTTAAAATTGTGTAAATGTCTGTCTGTCGCCCTCCGGATGCAAGCCGGATGTAGCCCGGGTCGTGTCAACGGATTTGCCTGGCTACACAAATATGGGTAGGCTTTTGCTTGATAACGTAAATCCTGATATATTCAATAAATAAATACGTATCCCATGGGTTTAATTATAGAAAGTGCATCACAATATTTCTTACCCAATGTTTAAATGAGCTTTTAAAAATATACCGAGTAGAAGAAGTGTAGGTACTAGTTCTGATCTTCTTTGATTGAGTTTAAGCTTTGACTTTTTGACTCTCAAAAACTTCGTGGGTTGAAAGACAAAATAAACAAATTTTACCATCAGTAGGTACAAATGTTCAATATCTACTCGATTATGATATACTAGCTTCAGTCCATGGCATCGCACGTTTGGTTTGTCAATAAAAAATATCCTATGTCTCAATCCAGTTTCATTCGGTATGGTGTGAAAGCGTAACAAACTCACTTTCCCATTTATAATATTACTAGCTGACAAATCCGCAGCTTCGCACGCGTAGTTTTTCAATAAAAACATTACCCTCCTTCTGCGCAGTTGTGTAAAAAGTAGCCTATGTTACACAGGGTGAATGTAGCTTTCCAATCGGACCAGTAGTTTTTGAGTTTATTCATTACAAACATACACACAAAAAAACAAATCTTTCCTCATTATAATATCTGTATAGACTAGCTGACAACCGCAGATTCGCACGCGTAGTTTTTCAATAAAAACATTACCCTCCTTTTGCACAGTTGGGTAAAAAGTAGCCTATGTCACCCGGGGATAGTGTAGCTTCCCAACAGTGAAAGAATTTTTTAAATCGGCCGAGTAGTTTCGGAGCCTATTCAATACAAACAAATCTTTCCTCTTTATAATATTAGTATAGATGTATATATTAGTATGATAGTAAAGAATGATGGGACCTTATTTTAGTTTACCATGGTCGTAATAAAACGAGAAAGACAAGTTAAAAATAAATAAAACATTTTATTCAAACCAACACACAAATATGCTTAAAGAAATACCACTACAACATCTTTTAAAAGCTGTGCGTGGAAATGAAATGGATTAGAAATATCACTAAACAATGCTTCCAATTCCACGACAGATTAAAATTAATGTAATTAAAATTTTATTATAAGCGACGACCGTACATAACTCATCATGTCACAATAAGGCCTAAACTGATATCTTGAAAAACTATCAGCCGTTTATTTATTTGACAGATGCCCATCCAGTATTACATAGAGTTGTTTCACAACTCAAATAAGTTCACTTTTGTAGAAATAATTTATTAGTCCTTAGCCTTAGCCAGATAGAGAGTTTGTTTTTGAATGTGTTTACTGAATTGGCAGAAAAACGGGTTTTATTAGTATCTTTAAAATATAGACCCATCAGAAAACAATGTCCAATCGGTATGTAGCAGTTTAGGAGACTATTGTTTTATGTATATTGATATTACCGAAGAAGTTCGGTCAAAGTATTAATAAATCATATCGTAATGAACGTATTATGTAATACATCTAAGTAGGTACTGAGACTCTTCAGCCAAAGATCATCTGTAGCGCGTATTGAGAGAGGTCTAACAGTGAACTAATGCGATGATGTTAATGATTTTTTCATTATGTGTCATTCACCCCCACCACACATGAAAGTTTAATGAATACTTACGTTTTTACGGTGCTTTTAGGTAGAAGTCAGACGGTAGTTGAAAGTTGAATGCAAAAGAAATAGTGGAACGAATGTTTACAGTAATTTCTTACGTACAAATAGTTTAATAAAGAAGAATACTTTCTGTTACACTTATGTTCTTCTTAGGTTTAAAAAACACTGTTTCTCGTGTGCTGCTTGGAGATTCGAGTGATCATGAAGAAGCAGGGTTTGTAGCACGCAGATCTATAAAGCTACGTACATATGTAGCGGAGAAGTAGAGGCGCATACCCGCCGTAACAATGTTAGTGGCGCGCCGCTCCATGAAACAGGTAACTGGAATCTACTACTGCCGTCCGAGATAGTGTAGTTCACTGTGGTTTCTCAAATCTTGGTAGCTGTATGTCATAACCAATTAATTGAGTCAATGAATTTTACGAATGTAGACAAGGACAGGTAGACAAACAAGAGTGAAAAGAAAGATTTTATCTCTCAGAAACGTCGTAGTATCGCTATAGATATGTATGTATGTATATATATATATATATCATCATCATCAGCCGGAAGACGTCCACTGCTGAACATAGGCCTCCCCCTTAGATCGCCACAACGAGCGGTTGGTAGCCGTTTGCGCCCAACGGCTCCCCGCGATTCTTACTAGATCGTCGGTCCACCTTGTGGGGGGCCGGCCTACGCTGCGTCTTCCAGTCCGTGGTCTCTACTCGAGAACCTTGCTTCCCCAACGGTTATCGGTTCTACGAGCGATGTGGCCTGCCCATTGCCACTTCAACTTGCTAATTTTGAGAGCTATGTCGACAACTTTAGTTCTTTTTCTTAGTTATAATTAATTATTATTTAATATTATTATTATATATTTAATTTGTTTGTTGTATATAGATAGATAGATAATTTCTTTATTGCACACCATTAAAAATAAAACAAACAAAAGAGAATACAAAATTAAATCAAAGGTACAATGGGCGGCCTTATCGCTAAAAGATCTCTTCCAGGCAACCTTTATTTTATATATATTTACTTATGTATATTATTTGATTTTATTGTAAGAGATCAGCGCTCTCCTAAAATCATTATTATAAATACGGCATTTATCACGTACCGTCTTATCGGTGTTTCGACTCTCCTAAAATGTAGTTTTTGTTTTGTTAATGTAGGTACACCCCCCTCCATTATTGTAATATTACAAAAGTCCTTTCCATCGAAAGGTTGTCTGGAAGAAATCGCTTTTAAACGATAAGACCACCTTACTTGTACTTGTTGCTTTGTGAATTTTTATTTTTATGTCTGGTTCTTTTGAAGTGTACATTCAAGTATTTTCATTCATTCATTCATTCATTCAAGGCCGAGAAGATATTCTATTTATGTAGTATGGTCGAAGATCATCAAGCACCAGGATGAGTCTTGAAGGTTCTGGAAGAAATCGCTTTCAGCAATAAGACCATTGCTCTTATTTTGGCGAGTTTTTTGTTTATTTACAATTTTTGTTTGTTAATTTCAATGTTGTATACAATAAAGAGTCGACATAACTCTAAGTGTAATTATTTGGGGGAGAACATTGGCAATTTGTTGTTATGTGAAACGTTACAAATGAATCTTTTGACATCAATAATTTGTTAATCGACCGAGTTGATGATGATAGAGTTTACGATCGATTGAAACGGTATTTAATTGAAACCAATGCAGGTTAAGTATCCGCTCACTGCTCTCGTCATAGTTGAAGTGCTTTAGAAGGGGTTGTGCAGAATTCAGCAGTAGGCGATGGCGGAACATACCATGAGTATTCATCCCATCGGATTGTATCTCTAAGCACAAACTCATCAATGGCAATTATCGTGTACTTGGAACTATAGTAGCAACAACAAGGAAGTCACTATTGACAGTTACTTTTTACTTTTTCCTTGTGGCTTTACATTCTATTTATTTTCACCTACGTGTGTTAGCTATTCTGTGCAATAAGCATTATAGATAGTCTTTAGGTTGCTTCGGTATGGCTTTTTTGCAGATTTAAAATCCCTAAAGGATTCTGTACTTACTTCAATTTCAACCGTAGACTACCCATATTAATAACTTCAAAGCTGAGTATTTTAATTTATTTATTAAGGATTTCCAAGAGTACACATACGTTATAGTTACAACATAAGTTCAAGACAGTTACAGAAATTACTAAGAGATAGAACATACTTCTAAACATTTTTAAGAATAAGAATAAATTTATTTGTCTTCTTATAAAACAGTAGTACACCTACCTACTTGATTTTCTTAATAAGTAAACTATAAATAATGTAACAATCTTTTATCTTAAGTAAATCTACTAAACAATGAGGGTAGTTAGGTAAGTATACAGTTGAAGAACTTTACCTTCCGTGCTAGTTTACAACTGTGTTACGGCAAGGTAAGGATTCTCGTCCCATGTACATACGACTCATTTTTGAGTACAGTTTAACAGATAACAGTGGTATGGTACTGCAGGAGTACACAAATTGATACAGTAGTTATTGTAGTATACGACAGAAAAGCAGATTTTAGATAATAATATCAACAGCATAAGTACATATTTTATCAATATAAGAGCGCTTACTATATTTTAATCAGTTTTTAAAGAAAATGACCACTGATACCAGTATAAACATGCAGGTACGAAAAGAAAACTGTAATAATAATAATGCTTAGATATGTCGACTAAAAACGAGTATTTGCGAAAATAAATAAAATAAAAAAAATATAGATAAAAACACACACACATAACAATTAATTAATTCTGGATAAATAACAATCACGGGTCATTTAGTCAGCTTGTATAAATGCTTAATTATTTATTAAATATAGACAAAAAAAAACAATCAATCTCAAAACAGTTTCTTTATTTCCTAATTAATGACATTAAATATATTATATTTTATCATATAGATACCTCCCTGAGTAATTGAATATCTACTGAGATACAGAGTAATACTGTTTTAGTTATTTCTTATAATTGCTTAGATTGTCATAATACTTTGATAATAGACAAAGTAGAGTCAAGTAGAGATTGATAAACTGGGTTTGTAACCAGTCATTGTCATAGACAGTGTATATACACTTGAGAGCAATAAAATCGCACATCCGCACATTTTTACTTAAAAGTTAAATTGTTTTTTATTTGGAGCTTACAGCAAATTAAAATCAAATTAAATTAAAGTGCATAATCTAGGCATTCGCAGAACTGATAAAGGGTTGACATTTACCTTTAAAAACAATTCATTAGCAACAAAACAATAGACCCCCTTATGTCGCTCGATCCAGGTAAGGCCGGCGGCGGGATTTATCGCAGGTATAAAAGAGTGCATATTGAGGGAATGGTCATCATTTGCATACCAACGTACAGTGTGAAAGGTTCTCTATTGATATTGGCTTTTTTACTAAACATGCATTTTTGTTATTGATCCACAAAAGCATTTTTATGTAATGATTGAAAGACAAATCAGATACCACTGGATAGGTATTAAAATAGACTATGAATCTGCATTACAGAAACATAATATTTTTTGTTTTTTTTTAGTTATGTCAAAAAATCATGAATGTGCGATTTTTTTGCTCTCAAGTTTATATTAATGGTGTCATATGTATATGTTTTACAATAGATGATTTACAAAAAAAAAATGGTCCAAAACATGAGCCCCGTTGGGGCAATACATTAATACATCTATACTAATCTTATAAAGAGGAAAGTTTGTATTTTTGTGTGTATGTTTGTAATGAATAAACTCAAAAACTACTGTGCCGATTTCAAAAACTCTTTCTCAGTTGGAAAGCTACGTTCACCGTGAGTGACATAGGTTATATTTATTACTAGAAAAGATTAGGGATCCTTACTAAAACATAAGTAACGTAATCCAAGGTGTAAAAAAGTGCCCTAAAACGACTTTCGTCGCATGCGCTGCGGAAACTATTGATGATAGAACAAAAGTATGTTCTACAATATTAAAGAACATATCAATATCTACAAAAAACTTCGTAATATTATAAAGAGGAAAGATTTGTTTGTTTGTTTGTTAGTATTGAATAGGCCCCGAAACTACTGCACCGATTTAAAAAAATCTTTTACTGTTGGGAAGCTACACTATCCCCGGGTGACATAGGCAAATTTTTACCCAACTGCGCAGAAAGAGGGTAAGGTTTTTACCTAAACTAAAAAAAAACGAAAAACTACGTGTGCAAAGCTGCGGATTGGTCAGCTAGTATTATATAATTCAGTTCATATAATCACACTAATACTGTAAATGCGAATGTTTGGATGTTTGTTTATTTGTTACTCAATCACGCCGTTACGGCTGAACCGATTTTAATGAAATTTGATATATACCTAGATTATAACCTGGATCACCACATATGCTACCATTTATCTCATAAATTAGTTCTCATGCAATATATATATATATATATATAAAGATGGAATGTCAAAGTAAATATATGTATTTTGCACCCCAGAACAACGCGGGCGAAGCCGCTAGCATCAACTAGTTCAATTGCAATTTTCATACAAAATTACTTTAATCGGAAAAAGTAATTATGATATTTTAAAATGCATATCATACATTCCCGCACTGACTACGACACTCTTCACTGCTCGTGGTCACTTAACCAATTTTCAGTTATTTTATAACCATAAGAACATCTGCCAGGACACAACCTTCCGTGGCCAGTTTGGAAATCCTTGAACTGACTCCGAACTGAGATCGGCCGGCGCAGGAAGAATCTTTGTAGATGGGGAATGTGGGACGAGTACGGGGAACCCCGCCAGCGCATGGTCCACATGCTTAACTGTTGTTTGTGCTCTACCATCTGCACAAAGGACAACATTAACTATGCCGGTGTAGTAACATCATTATACTACGGCCGTTCAGAGAATGCGTTCCTGACACGTCGCGATTGAACTAACGACGTAACTTTGTAATGGCGTTGCAGTTACGATATAAATATTATTGCTGGTTGTTTACCGTTTTAACAATTGATGAGCATTAAAACGACATCATTATATCATATAATTAATGTTATAATTTTGTGCCAAACTGAGTGTCAAATAACTTGGTAAACAATATTTTTCTAAATCTAAACTGCGCTATTACAAGGTTATGTCAGCGCTTTATATTTGTAATTAATTAATTACTAATTTAAAACGAAAATAATCCTAAAAATAACGCGGCGGTTCATTTTGGAGGAACGGTAACGAACTCAGTGTTATGTTGTGCCCATCACTAGTCGTGACTAACTGATAGGTGTCAGGAACGCATTCTCTGAACGGCCGAAGTATAGCTACATCTATGTATAAGAAAATGAATTATAGTCATAATTTTTTTTACGTGAATTTGTGCAATATTTTAATAGTTATTCTGTTGTTCGGGGCGGAGACAAACCCAAGAAATAAAAAATCATAAAAATCGGTCCAGCCGTTCTTGAGTTATAAATGGTGTAATTAGTTACACCCGACTTTGCTTTATATTAAATAACACTAGCTGACCCGCCGAACTTCGTACCGCCTTGACATGCATGTGACCCGGGCTGTCAATGTCCCGGTAGAATTGTCAATCGATCATCATTAGGTGCATATATGTATGAGAAAATGATTTTTTGCATATATTTTTTGCGTGAATTTTTCGATATTTTACTAATTATTCTGCTATTCGGGGCAAAGACAAATGAAACAAATCAAAGATCATCGAATTCGGTCCAGCTGTTCTAGAGTTATAAATGGTGTAACTAACCCTACCAACCTACCTATATAAGTACGAGTATATATAGTAGTATATATAAATATGTCACCCCGGTAGAATTGTCAATCGGCCATAATTAGCTGCATTCTATGTATGAGAAATTTGATTTTCTTCATAATTTCTTTTTGTGTGAATTTTTCAAATATTCTTTTATTCGGGGCGGAGACAAATCCAACAAATCAAAAATCATCAAAAAATGTCCCGCCGTTCTTGAGTTATAAATGGTGTAACTAACCTGACTTTGTCTTATATACCAAGTCAGGTCATAAGTATTGTCACACAGTAAAAACTTTTCTTTTAGAATGCTGGCCACAAAAAAGTTTATAGAATTCGAATTTCGAATTGTTCATGAAAATAAAAATGTATACTTTTTAGAATTTTACTCATTTTTAAATATGGAGTGGAGGCTTAAAGAAGACCGTGTTGCAGTTATTGCGTTGCATCGTTGCGGTTACGCGCCAATTGAAATTATTGACATACTGAAAAATTTAAATATAACCAAAAGATTCGTTTATCGCACCATCAAACGATACAATGAAGACTCTAGTGTAGATGACAGGTCAAGAAGTGGTCGCCCTCGGTCTGTTAGGACTCCAGCAGTGATAAAAGCTGTGAAGGCGCGAATTCAAAGAAATCCCAAACGTAAGCAGAAACTGTTGGCCTTTCAGATGGGGTTAAGCAGAACCACGGTGAAAAGGGTGTTAAATGAAGACTTAGGGCTTCGGGAATATCGAAGAAAAACAGGACATCGTTTGAATGCTCGTCTAATAGACCTAAGACTGAAGAGATGCCGCGCTTTGTTGAAGCGGTACGCGGGAAAAAAATATCAGGAAAATCTTTTTTCGGATGAAAAATTTTTTACCGTAGAAGAGAGCTACAACAAACAAAATGATAAGGTGTACGCACACAGTAGTGAAGAAGCGAGCAACCGTATTCCGCGTGTCCAACGAGGTCATTTTCCATCCTCGCTCATGGTATGGTTGGGAGTTTCTTATTGGGGCTTAACAGAGGTACATTTTTGTGAGAAAGGTGTAAAAACGAATGCAGTTGTGTATCAAAATACAGTCCTGACGAACCTTGTGGAACCTGTTTCTCATACCATGTTCAATAACAGGCACTGGGTATTCCAACAAGATTCGGCGCCAGCTCATAGAGCGAAGAGCACACAAGACTGGCTGGCGGCGCGTGAAATCGATTTTATCCGGCACGAAGACTGGCCCTCCTCCAGTCCAGATTTGAATCCGTTAGATTACAAGATTTGGCAACACTTGGAGGAAAAGGCGTGCTCAAAGCCTCATCCCAATTTGGAGTCACTCAAGACATCCTTGATTAAGGCAGCCGCCGATATTGACATGGACCTCGTTCGTGCTGTGATAGAAGACTGGCCGTGCAGATTGAAGGCCTGTGTTCAAAATCACGGAGGTCATTTTGAATAAACTTTAGTGTCATAAGAATCTATGTTTTGTTTAGTTCATTTTGGTATATAAATGGTTACATAATGAATAAACTTGTTTCAATTATTTTATATTAAACATGTGACAGAATTTATGACCTGACTAGGTATATAGATAATAATATAATATACTAGCTGACTAATCCACAGCTTCGCATGCGTAGTTTTTCAATAAAATCATTACCCTCCTTCTGCGAAGTTGGGTAAAAAGTAGCTTATGTCACCCGGGGATAGTGTAGCTTCCCAACAGTGAAAGAAATTTTTAAATCGATCCAGTAGTTTCGGAGCCTATTTAATACAAACAAACAAACAAATCAGTCCTCTTTATAATATTATTATATAATATATATAGATAATGTGATAGTAAAGTGAACCGTTTACTCGAATGATGAAAAAGTTTTGTATATCCTAGAAGTGTATCTGTCTAAAGTGACTTACAGCTTACCGGAGGGTATACCTACAATACCGTATGAAGATACCGAGGTAATCGTATTAGTCGCTCGGTTGGTTTTTGAAGTTGTAAGTGATTAGAATATTCGCTGCAAATAACATCAATTGGAAATGAGAAATAAAGCATATTTTGGAAATTTGCTAGTATTTAATTGTTTAGGTGTTATACTTAAAAATAATATTGATGGATGCCAGACATGCGACCACAGCATCACTTCAACAGGGAGGTTGATCATTATAGAATATCAAATTGATTATTACCTCCGAATGATATCATACGCCGGGCTTTTTGCAGCGTCAACGTTCCAGCCGTTCTCGAATCGAACGGTCTGATACGTGACGATGGTAAGAGGCCTGCCGGTATTACTCTTATACCTTGGAAGAAGGGTAGGCCTTTGGTGTGGGACGCCACTTGCGTCGATACCCTTGCGCCATCAGATCTATTAGGTACAGCAGTTGGGGCCGTTGCGTCGGCAAATTCAGCCGAAGATCTCAAGCGGCACAAATATGGAAGTCTCGACAGAGCTTACGTATTTGTGTCATTTGGGGTCAAGACCCTGGGTCCATGCGGTACCGGAGTCCATCGCGTTTTCAAAATTCTTTCTGGGAGTCTGAAGCAGTTGAGCTATCTATAGCGCCGAGCTGTCGATCGGTGGCGAGGCATAATGCTGAGCTGGAACCCATTTGCTGCAGTAGCACATACACACCTACTTGCCTCTTTTTAATTTTTCCCTGACTACATTGTAAATTTATTATTTCATTCTATTGTTTCTATGTTTGTTGTATTTTCTGTGTTCTCTTGTGCTTTCTCTTTGATGTTATACCTTTTGATTGTATTGTGTGAATTTGTGTGTGCTATGGTAGCAAATAAATGTCTGTCTATGTCTATGTCTATGTCTATGTCTATAGATCGTTTGCAACGATCTTTAAATGATTTAACTGTTTTTTCTGTATTGTATATTATTTCTGTTATTAAAGGCATTTCTCTTTAAAAAAATATTACCTCTTATTAAAATTAGTATAATGTAGTTTTTAAGTAGTCTTTTGGAAGTTTTATTGGATAAAAAATATTAAATTATAATACTTGTTATACAGCCTGTTTGTCGTATAAAGAGTTATTTGGTTTCAACTATGTTCAGCTAGTGTATTATTTATTTAAAGAAGAAAAACCTTGATAATAAAACCCAATATATTTTGGTTGAAGATAAAGATACAATAAAGTGGTTTCCACGAGTAGCCACTGTGTAACGTAACTACTAGAGTACAGTACGAGTATCATCAAATATCATCGAATATTTTATTTGCAACAACACTTATTACAAAAATAACTACAAAAATAATACAGTATATCAATAAAAAATAACATAAAAACTTAAAGCTAGGTAGGTAGACAAATTGGTTAAAAAAAGGTCTCAACTCAGCGTGTGCAGGACGTTAGAACCTGCAGAAGAGCTTGTACTATGGGGACCAGATAACTGACAGAATTCTTATATACTTTTTTTTGTCAATACATACTTATAATATATATATACCACGGAGGTCGTCAATACTAAGTAACTCCGTCTCTCTGTATGTTTGTTACATTTTTAATTTCGATTAAATGTGGTATAAAGTTAGGCTATGACGACCTCCGTGGCGCAGTGGGCGTATAGCCGGCTGAGACGCAGGAGGTAGCTGGCTCGATTTCCGCCGCGGAATAAATTTTTGCATGATCTACAGATATTTGTTCCGCGTCTGGGTGTTTCTATATGTTATAAGTATGTATTTACGATAAAAAAAAGTATATAAGATTCTATAAGTTATCTGGTTCCCGTAGAAGCTCTGCTTAGTTTGGGGCTAGATAGCGCTGTGTGAAATGTCCAGCAATATTTATTTATGACATGGAGTACATAGGCTACTTTTTATTAACAAACTACGCATACGAAGCTACAGGCGAAAGCTTGTTTTTCATAAAGCAAAGAAATAGAACGTATTCCGAAACTTTCTGAGTAAATATAGAGTCGCAACAGACTCGCGTAGGTAAGATTTGTTAGGAGTTAACTTACGTAACTGAGATAAATCAATTTTATGCGACGCCTTCTGCCACAGTTCGATTTATGTATGTAGCTGAGCGTCCTCCAATATATATTCCACAGGTACATTGAAAACTCCAAACTTTTAGTGGAAAGGTAAAATAAAATACTATTTCTATAAAGAAAATGTATTCTTCGTCATGGAGAAAATATAAGTATAGAAAGAAAGAAGAAGAAAGTAAAAATCTTAATTCAGACCACCACAAATGAACACAGAAACAAATGACACAAAAATATAATCTAACTAAAAATTTTAAATGTGGTGGCGAAAGGGTCCTCAGCTCAGCATTTGCTACAGCATGTTGCCATACTGCAGCGCTGGTCTTCTGCTGAGGCCAGTGTTGACCTCACGGACACCCAGACATCTATACAACTATAAGATTTAAAACAATTACTTTACAATTTTCCAACATTATATCTAGCACCTTCTGCAGATCACTAACTCAAAAAAGTCATACAAACCATGACTGACAATTAATTAATAATTCGTGCCAAGCAATAAACAGAGTGACGACAGAGGAGGGTGAGTGGAGAGTGAGAGAGATACTACTATGGCTACCATGATTGGCTGATTTGTAGGGAAAAAACGTGGATTTTTAATTTTAACCTAAACACGTGCATTACACAAGTATGCTTCTGAACTGAAATAAATTTTAAGTCTTCATCCTAAGGTTGTCTGGAACAAATCATTTTAGGCGATGAGACCGCCAAAAGTATCTCTATTTCTTTTCTTAACTTATATTTTCCCACTGCTGGGCAAAGGTATCCTCCATGTTCCTCCATATCTCAAGACCACTCGCCACGACTCACCAGCCGTCTTGGAATGCATCGAGGTCGTGAGTCGTCACGCCAACGCGTGACGACTGTTGCCCATTTGTCTGTGCACCATACGACTGACCCGCCCAGCCCCACTTCAGCATCGCGTTGCGGATCCTGTTGATTCTCTTTACTCCTAACACGCTGAGTTTAATGGCTCTTTGGCAAACCTTGAGTCTGGACTTTGAGATACAAAAATGTGAATGTATTTATTTTTAATTTTTTAAGTATTTATTGTTCCCTGGTTTGTATATATTAAGTAACTTGTAACCTAATTGCTATTTTCTTATCAAAATAAAATTAAGGAGTAATAAGTATACAATTTAGGAAATCTTATAGTGAGTGGTTTGTCAATAAATACATTAGGTACCCTTCTGCGTAGTCAAAGTCAAATTAGGCTTATTGGGGCATACCCCAATCTCAGTTTTAATCTATCCGTATACCAAATTTCATCGAAATCGGATTAGCCGTTTAGTCTTGAAAACCTAAAAAACGGTCAGAGAGATAATTACTTTCGAATTTATAGTATTAGTATGTATTCTTTACTCGTACGTAAGATATAGATACAACGAACCATTTCATAATATTTTTTATAGTGTTATCCCAACAATTAGCGGAAAATTCTAACATTTTTAAATCCACCTCAAAAACTTTTCAAAACGTTAAGCTTGAAAGCGTAGCACCGTATTTATGACATTAATTTAAATCACGGGTAGTTATAAAATGGTATTGTTGTAAAATAGTTTTTTTCAAATTCAGTACCATGATTTTTTTTAATTTTCAATCTACCTCAATTTCATGTCCTAAAATATCAATGTTCAAAATATCAAAAATTAATTCATCATGTAAGTAGGTACCTGTTAAACTGACAAAGCAGTATCAGCGCAAAAGCGCCGCCGATTTACGTAAATTTCTTTTATTGGAAATGTATCTTATTACTGATTGAATATTCTAATAATTTAATACGATTCTACATAATGTGTTTTAAATTAATGTCGTGAATGCGGTGACAGAGTGTATGTGTATCATTTTGAACCATTACATTAGGAAAACAAAAATAACAAAAATTATGGTACACATGGACATTATCAACAGAAACTCTATTTATATACCTTGCTTAAATAAATATTGCTGGACATTTCACACAGCGCTATCTAGCCCCAAACTAAGCATAGCTTGTACTATGGGAACCAGATAACTGATAGAATACTTATGTACTTTTTTTTTTGTAAATACATACTTATAATACATAGAGAAACAACCAGACCCGGAACAAATATCTGTAGATCATGCAAACATTTGTTCCGCAGCGGGAATCGAACCCGCTACCTCCTGCGTCTCAGCCGGCTATTCGCCCACTGCGCCACGGAGGTCGTCGCTTACGAACAAGGTTTATAACTGCAACCCTTTATACCAATTTATATAAATATCTTAATCGGCCTCCACAATATTGACAGCCACTCCAATTATAGACACTTAAGACACGTGAACAGATAAGATCGCAAATGTGTTACATGTTAAGATAAATCATTCAAAATGACCCAATAAGTAAACACTACTTTCACTGGAAACTCGGTAATTGCGACCTTCGGAACAACTCAATGCAAGTTTCATCGGCGTATACGTGACTTGATTTAAATTTAAAAACAATCTCACCAGATTTGGTTTATTCTCGTAGGTTCCAAAAAAAACAATTTATGACGTTGGCATTTTTGGTTTTGTAAATGTTAAGCGCTCTTTATTCTTTACTAGTGGACCCGCCGAACTTTGTATCGGCTTGACATGCATAGGTATAACGCGGGCTGTCAATATAAGTCACCCTGGTAGAATTGTCCATTGTTGTCCCCGGCCATCATTATGTATGAGAAAATGAATGACTTCCACAAATAATTCAATACCAAAATTAGCCAAATCGCTCCACCCGTTCTCGAGTTTTAGCGAGACTAACGAACAGCAATTAATTTATATATATACATATATAGACAATATATCTCGGGATAACTCCTACCGAAGCATCTGTTTCAAACGATATTCATTTTTTTACATCCTCTTTGACGATATTTGCAGCACGCATTCTGTCAATTCTATGTCAAACGTCATAAGGTTAGATTATAAAAGCGCTAAGGTTAGATTATAAATAATTTTATATGGTGGTTAAGTATTCTTAAATTTTCTAATTTTGCGCGCAATTTTCTTAATTTTTTCTTTCATAAGAACCTTCTCCTGACAATAAGAAATACAACAAAAAAAGAATTGGCCAAATTGGTTCAGGCGTTGTTGAGTTATGCGCTTACCAACATATTTACCAATTCTCCAATACCGAGCCCGATTATTCCTACCTGACAATGATACAAGATGTCGTAAGTTTCACTTTCTTCCTCTATCCGAACGAAGGGAAATAGCCGATTTGACTTACCTGTTTAACATAGCAAATGACACTGTGGATTGCCCAGAGCTTCTGGAGCTAATAGGACTGCGAACTATTAAAGCTGCATTGAGAAATCCTAACCTTCTTTACGTTCCAAGGGTTCCAACCAATTACAGGCAAAATTATTTTATGGTGAGAGCTTGTCACTCCTTTAACTCATTGGCTAAGGCAAATAAAGAGGTTGATCTATTCAACACTAAAATAAACGCTCAAACGCTTACTTAGTGACAATTATTTAAATTTATTGATTAGGCACTTAACTGATGACGTGTATGTGTGTGTGTGTGATTATTGATACCTCTTCTTTTTAATTTCTTTCTTATTTTATGTGTTCGTCTACCTTACCTGTTTATATAATACCTACCAATCTCTTACCTTATCTGCGGTAACTTTTTATTGGCCTTCTTAGAATAAGTAGCATTCATTGTTGTTTATTTTCTACTCAAATACCGCTTCTGTAACCTAGCTGTAAGTTTTCCTAAAATTCTAAATAATAAAATTAAAATTTTTCGATTAATTTTTATATTATAGACTAGCTGACAAATACGCAGCTACGCACACGTAGTTTTTCAATAACACTGTACCCTCCTTCTGCGCAGTTCGGTAAAAACTAGCCTATGCCACCCGGGGATAGTCTAGCTTCTCAACAGTGAAATATTTTTTTAAATCGGTCCAGTACTTTCGGAGCCTATTCAATACAAATAAATCTTTCCTCGTTATAATATTAGTATAGACTGTTCACAAATAAATTAATGACAGAAACAGCTTACAAAATGGACACAATGCGAGCTTAACCCTAATATGAGTTTTCTTTCAGCAAACCTTTGAAGATTAAGATAGTTAATTACAGTCGTGGGTACGTGCACAGAAAAGGATATTGGAGTGCTCGTATTATTCTTTCTTGTCTATATGTATAGGCACTTTTATTATAACTTGTATTAAACTAGGTAAATTAAATTTATTTTCTCAAAATTATATTTTCTGTTAATTTGTTGACTTTTTCGGTTATAGTTGTAGGAAATCATGTATTATTTGAAATAAAAATAAAATGCTTTTTAATAGCTTGTATTTGAAGCTTGATATATTTATTTGTAATAAAATATATACTACCACTGCTAGGTAAAGATCTATTTTTATCATTTTGTTAAAAAAGCTTTTTGTTTCGTTTTGTTTTCAACTTCAATTTTGGAATAAACAGACGTGAACAGAGCGTTGAAGAATAATCCCCGAATTTGAACACAAAGAACAATAATTAGGGGCGATAATAATAAGGCAATTATTCGACGTCGCCTCGCTATGTAAATGATTATGATAATTTGGATGGAACGTAAATGGAGCAGAATTGCAGAGTCATGGTGGAGGCGGTTTTCCAGGCACGTAACCGGTGCGGTGTAGTGACGGGCGTGATGCAGCGGATACGCTGCGTATGGTACCGGAGTCAAACTTCACGCTGCCATTTAAACCATAGATAATTAGGTACCAAATGGTCTAAAAAAGTAAACGAATAATGTTTTTAGGGTTCCGTACCCAAAGGGTAAAACGAGACCCTATTACTAAGATTGCGCTGTTTGTCTGTCCGTCTGTCACCAGGCTGTATCTCCTGAACAGTGAGAGATAGACAGTTGAAATGTTCACAGATGATGTATTTCTGTTGCCGCTATAACAACAAGTACAATATATAACAGCATAAAATAAGTATTTAAAAGGGCTCCCATAAAACAAACGGGATTTTTTTGCTCGTTTCTGCTCGATATTGATAACGGCAACAGGTAGACGCTTGAAATATTCACAGAATATTTAGTTATATATTCACTTTAAAAATAAATAATTAAAATAAAATAAAACAAATATGGGGGCTCCCATAGATATACCAAACGTGATTTTTTGATCGTTTTTATGGATAATGGTACGGAACACTTCGTGCACGAGTCCGACTCGCACTTGACCGGGTTTTTAAACTTTCGCGATCACTGTATATAATTACTTATATTAAACGGGTATTTATCGTGTATTTACCTTTTTATTTATTATCCCGCCGACATTTCCACTATGTTGCAACCACCGTGGTCGCGGGCAGACTCATAAAAAATAAAATAATAAAGTAAATACGCGATAGATACCTGTTTAATATTAGTAAATAAAATAAAGTAATTATATTTATGTAAAAAATAGTCCGCTTTGTCTTACAAAACGTCTTTATAGCGAAGTCAAGCTTTTGCAGTCTTTTAAATTATAATGATTTAGGTCAATACAAATGTCTGATAGATATTTGTTATCGACTGAACCATTTTCTAAAAATAATCCCAATATTAGGTTTCAGACTGTCATTTATATCACAAGTATTTAGGTACGAAATATCGAATAGTATTAAGTGAATCAGTCGACCATTTTGCAAAAATATCCGCTCCGTGTTACGAAACTTACACATTTGTTATTATGTACCAATATTATATGGTACTTAAGGCTATATAAACCTAAAAATCACGCCCTCTAGGTAATAATAGTTTGATACACGTTTTGAGAAAATTGTTTGCTTTGTCTATGAATGAGCAAGCGAGCACAAAGTTACGATTATATATTTTTTTTGTTTCAGGTAAGAACGGTTAGCGGTCAGTTGACAAGTTCAACTGCACGCTACAAAATGCTTGGATGCCGTAACAAAAGGAATATGGTCAGGGAAAATGGGATATATAAAATTTTATATTACTCGTGCGCGATAACTTGGGACCTGCTAGGAATGCGACTCCCCGACCGCTTCCCCTGCACTTCCCCGATGGCGCCCGTATTGTACCGTTCGCATCACTCTTTTTTACTAGGGTTTTTAGTCTCGTACTGGCCTACGTCACGTAACGACGCGCTCTGGAATTCTTTTAGTTTTGTCAACCATGTGGACAGGCTTCGACAAAAGTATTGGGACGATGACCTCTTACAAGAGACGAATGAATCGCAATTAATTGTAAATTTATCGGATACCTCTTCGTCAAGTGATTATAGTGAGACTGAGGACGAAGAACAACCTCTAGAAGGCATAAATCCACTAAGTAGTGACGAAGATAAGATAATGTAAATAATAGATAAAATAAATGTATAAACTTAAACATTGTATTTTTATTTTATTCAAATAGTGTAAAAAAGATTAGATAAAAAGCAGCGTCCTCCCTGAGTAACATAATAAATTAGGTTAAAAAAAACAAAGACGAAGCCGCGGGCGGCTGCTTGTTATGTTCGATTTTTTGCGGGCGGTACAAACACGCCAATATGACGTCACCGCGCTCAGGTCCCAACTTATCGCGCACGGGTAATATATAGGTACCGCATTTTAGTAAGCTGTTGTAATGTTTTGGAATAATCGGTAAGTTCTAATTGTACAAAATTTTCTTAAAATGCTTTAAGGTGTGAAGCAATGCCACTACTCTTGCAACTTGAGCGTGTTCTCATAAAAAGCATAGTCTTGATATTTAAACCCGCGTGGGCGTCAACGTTAAGTCATATTTCAGTCTTTTGTGTCGAATATCTTTATTGCTTTAGCTATTCATTACAGTCCTATTAAATAATGTTTAAGTAAACTGTATGTTACGTCAGCTTGCAAGTGAACCCATCATATTTCCTCTTATTGATTTTGGTAAACTTTAAATCTTACTTACCCTTCTTCTCCCTTCTATATTAAGGAGCGTTTTGAGTTTCTCCACCAGGATAATGATCGCAATTTGCGTTCTTCAGATTCCCTCCAACTTAAAACTCCTGTCCATACGACAGAGTTTTATGGTCGATCTTTCACTGTAACAGCTGCCGTACGATTGTGGAAAGCTTTGCCCTTCTCTATATGAACATCCAAGTCTATTAGTAATTTTAAAACAAAAGTGCACACCCCTGTGTTGAAGTTGTAGCTGCTTCTTAATTCATCATAACCATTTTTATAGTTGCTTATTGTATTAAAATTAAATTTGTGTTATTACTAGTATTTTAGGTTTATAGTAACTAGGTCTGTTTTTAATTTTACATCGATGCACCGCCGTCGTGTGATACATTATCATCATCATCATATCAGCCGTAGGACATCCTTTCCTGGACAAAGGCCTCCCTCATTGATCTCCAGGAACTGCGGTTGGAAGCGGCCTGCATCCAACACTGACCTGCGGTTCTTACTAAGTCGTCTTCCCATCTTGTAGGTGGACGTCCTACGCTGCGCTTGCCGGTCCGTGGCCTCCACTCGAGAACTTTCCGGCCCCATAGGTCATATGTTTTGCGCGCTATATGGCCTGCCCATTGCCACTTCCACGTGCTAATCCGTCGGGCTATGTCGGTGACTTGAGTTCTCCTACGTATCTCCTCATTTCTGATTCGATCCCGTAGAGAAACCCCGAGCATAGCCCTCTCCATAGCTCGTTGAGAGACTCTGAGCTTATTCATAAGGCCAATAGTGAAGGACCACGTCTCGGTTCCATATGTCATCACTGGTAACACACACTGATTGAAGACTTTCGTCTTAAGGCACTGAGGTATGTTGGACGAAAAGACGTTGCGAAGTTTTTCAAACGCGGCCCATCCGAGTTGGATTCGACGATTGACCTCTTTCTCGAAGTAGGACCTACCTAATTGGACTGTTTGTCCTAGGTATACATACGCGTCGACAACTTCAAGAGTCAAATTCTCAACCATAACTGGGGCAGGCACGACATGGACATTCGACATAATTTTGGTCTTGTCCATGTTCATTTTAAGCCCTACCCGTTGGGAGACTCGATTGAGGCCTTCGAGCATCGTGCTGAGCTCTTCCATCGGCTTTGCCATGACCACAATATCGTCGGCAAACCAAAGCTGAGTGATGTATTCGCCGTTAATATTGATGCCCAGTCCTTTCCATTCCAGAAGCTTGAAGGCATCTTCCAAAGCGGTCGTAAACAGTTTCGGAGAGATGACATCTCCCTGTCTTATGCCTCTTTTTAAGAGAATCGCCTTCGAGCTCTGTTCTTGTACTCGGACTGACATAGTGGCGTTTTTATACAGACACTTCAACACTTCGATGTACCGATAATCAATACGGCATCGTTGGAGAGACTCAAGCACTGGCCATGTTTCGATCGAATCGAAGGCTTTCTCATAGTCCACAAACGCGAGACATAGCGGCAAGTTATACTCTTCGGTCTTCTGTATAACTTGCCGCAGCGTATGTATGTGGTCTATGGTACTGTAGCCTTTACGGAACCCGGCTTGTTCGGGAGGCTGGAAGTCATCAAACCTGCGTTTGAGACGGTTCGCGATGACCCTTGAAAACAGCTTATAAACATGGCTCAAAAGCGAGATGGGTCTGTAATTCTTAAGCAAGGTGTTGTCACCTTTCTTGAAGAACAGAACCACCACGCCTCCGTTCCATGCTTTTGGCGTCGTACCTTCAAGCAAGGCGGAATTAAAAAGCTTCTGAAGGACTTTAAGTACCGGTGATCCACCCGCTTTCAGAAGCTCTGAAGTGATTCCGTCCTCACACGGCGCCTTGTCGTTCTTAAGCTGCTTCAAGGCCATCCTGATCTCATACAGGCTGATGTCCGGAATATCTTCGGTATAATGTCGGGTCAGTTTGGCTCTTGGGTCGTTGGCCGCACTGCAAACAGGTTTAGTGACCGAATCGTAGAGCCGTCCATAGAACCTTTCGACTTCCTTTAACACTTCCGCTTTATTAGACGTTATACTGCCATCCCCTCTTCAGCTTCGTCATGCGGCTCTGCCCAATATAATTATCTCTCGAGTACACTTTGGAGCCTTTATTTCGCTCTATTGTATCTTTAATACGAGATGTATTATAGGTATGAATATCGTGCCGCAATGATTTCCAATTTTTGTATTGAGCTGCCTATGTGACTGAGCATCATCGGAAGACTGCAGTCGCAAAGAACCTAGTTCAGCCATGAGGTTAAGGGTGTCATCAGAGAGTTTCTGAGGTCTATTGGTACGGGGGGTCTTAAATAACTGGGACCCCACCGTATGGACGGTTTCTACGAACCTGTTATTGATCTCGTCCACTGATGCATCTACTTCTAGACAGTGAAAGCGATTTGCAAGTTCGAGTTGAAAGCTCTCAAGGTTTTGGATATCTGCGCGAGTGGGTCGGAGCGTAGACTTCATCAAACGGGACCTTTCAAGTTTAACGTTTATATTCAATGTGGCTCTAACAATTCGGTGATCACTGCCGGTTTTCACCCTGTGAATCACAGAGACATCATTAAATATTCGTTTCTTGTTGGTCAAGATGAAATCAATCTCATTTCTCGTTGAACCGTTGGGACTCATCCAGGTCCATTTCCTGTGAGGCGGCTTCTGGAAAAAATAATTCATCATAAAGAGTCCTTCTTTCTCCAGAAAATCGGCCAGCCTCTGTCCCCTGGGGTTTCGTTGCCCATATCCAAATTGCCCCACTCTCAACTCATCATCGCTTCTTATGCCTAGCTTTGCATTGAAGTCCCCCATAACAACAATAAAGTGAGTTTTGTTCGTATGTATGGCTCTGTTGATGTTCTCATACATAGACTCTACTTCTTCATCTGGGTGTGAAGAGTTCGGCGCATATACCTGAACGACCTTCAGCAAATATCGCTTAGATATTCTGAGTGTCAGGTACGCGACCCTGCTCGACATACTGTCGATGGTGATAATGTTGTTGATGATTGACTTGTGAAAGAGAAACCCAACACCACCTTGGGACTGTTGGTCGCCTTCCCGGTAGTATAGTAGGTTACCAGACTTGAGGGATATCGTGTCCTCGCCCTTTCTACGGACTTCTGATAACCCCAAAATGTCCCAGTGTAATAGAATAGAATAAAATAGAATAGAATAGAATAATCATTTATTTGGCACACACAAAATGAGAACAGTAGATACAATTTAATCCAATAAAACAAGTTCGACTCATGTGTCTGCGTACCAAAATGGCGTTCAGCTCAGCATAATGTTGGATGTTGAGCACCCAACGCTGATCTGTAATCTACTAATTTCTTCTTCCAGCAGTCGTCATAGGGTTTGGTAGCCGATCGTCTCCCGGGGATTCTTAGCACCCCTGGCCCCGCCGTTACCGTGACTGCTACCGTAGCCAGGATTAGCGGGTCCGCCGAGGACTCGGGGCCTGGTTTTATATTGCAAATCTATCCTGAGGGGGTTGTTGCCATACTCGCCACGCTTGGCAGGCGGGTTGGCGAGCGCAGTATAAGGTGTTGAAAACACGAAAAGATACTGCTGTCCATCTTTCGGAGGTATCCCTTAGCAGATTCCTACTGCATCCACGGGCAAAAACGGAGAGGCAACATTCTACTGCCGGCGCCCCACGGCATATAATCCTGTCATGATACACTATAATACTGTAAATAATATACTGACACATTATAATTCTGTCCATACAAAGGTTATCTGGAAGATATCGATTTTAGCGATAAGACCGCCTATTGTACTAATTCTATTTGTAAGAATTATGTTCTGTATTTTACTTTGGTGTACAATAAAGAGTTATCTTATGTTATCTTACTCGTCATATCGCCTTTGATCGTATGGTCAAAACGCCGATTTTAGCGTTCTGGCTGTCAATGACTTCTAAAATGTTTAGTATGCTAATGAGCACAAGGACTAGTTTCCTATTACCTTCAGTCTCAAAAGGCCTACTTACCAATATGTCCAGTGTGCTAGAACGTCCAGTATCAGAAGGTCCACTTACCAATATCGCCAGTGTCCTAGAACGTACAGTATCAAAAGGCCTACTTACCAATATGTCCAGTGTACTAAAACGTTCAGTATCAGAAGGTCCACTTACCAATATGTCCAGTGTCCTAGAACGTTCAGTATCAATAGTTCCACTTACCAATATCTCCAGTGTCCTAGAACTTCCAGTATCAAAAGGTCCACTTACCAATATCTCCAGTGTCCAAGAACGTCCAGTACCAATAGTTCCACTTACCAATATCTCCAGTGTCCTAGAACTTTCAGTATCAAAAGGTCCACTTACCAATATGTCCAGTGTCCTAGAACGTCCAGTATCAAAAGGTCTACTTACCGATATATCCAGTGTCCTAGAACGTCCAGTATCAAAAGGTCTACTTACCAATATCTCCAGTGTCCTAGAACTTCCAGTATCAAAAGGTCCACTTACCAATATCGCCAGTGTCCTAGAACGTACAGTATCAAAAGGCCTACTTACCAATATGTCCAGTGTACTAAAACGTTCAGTATCAAAAGGTCCACTTACCAATATCTCCAGTGTCCTAGAACGTCCAGTACCAATAGTTCCACTTACCAATATCTCCAGTGTCCTAGAACTTTTAGTATCAAAAGGTCTACTTACCGATATATCCAGTGTCCTAGAACGTCCAGTATCAAAAGGTCTACTTACCGATATATCCAGTGTCCTAGAACGTCCAGTATCAAAAGGTCTACTTACCAATATCTCCAGTGTTCTAGAACTTCCAGTATCAAAAGGTCCACTTACCAATATCTCCAGTGTCTTAGAACGTCCAGTATCAAAAGGTCCACTTATCAAAATGCCCAGCGTCTCAAAATGTCTAGTCATACATTGTAGAAGAAAAGTTGTCAAATAAGACAGGAGTTATCCAAAATGACAACAAATGACTAAAACTTACACAAAATGTCACATACCGTAATAACTCTGGAACTACTCATTCTAGATTTCCCGTTACTAGTATGAAAGGTATTGCAAGGTTCAAAGTTTTTGAAGATCCCGAGATATGACGATTTAAAGTTTGACAACTAAACTTTAGATGCTCATATCTCGGGAACTATTCATACTAGAGTTGCGATTCTAGTCTCAAAAAAATATTAGCACAAATCGCTTAAATTAGATATCATTGTCTCATTTAGGTGATCAAAAGTCTTGGCACGAAGTCGAGTTGCGAGATTTCTCTCGTTTGTTTGAGACTCAATTTTTTTCTAAATCAACTATTTTTTGTTGAATTTACTCGCGATACGAAAACTAGAGCATAGAGGTACTAAATCTTTTTAAAAGTTTGTTTAAGATTCGTTTAAACTTTAGGTGTGCTTTACCAACTTTTATTTAAACTTTGAAGTTCTTTTGAAAGGATAAGAAGCGTTCGATCGAAAACCGACATCTCTTCTGCAAAGAATTTCGTTATTAATGTTAAGAAATAGTTAATTTTTAAATTTTCTATGAAGTGATCTCTGAGAAATTTATAGGGTGCTTCAAAATACCTACATATGAAAATGAATAACATTTTATTCAAGATGATTGAATTTCGGTTTTAATATTTCTAATAAACCGGCCAAGTGCAAGTCGGACTTGCGCACAAAGGGTTCCGTACCATTATCTATAAAAATGGCAAAAAATCAGGTCTGTTGTATGGGAGCCCTTTAAATATTTGTTTTATTTTAATTTAATTATTTATTTTTAAAGTGAATATATAAATAAATATTCTGTGAATATTTCAAGCGTATACCTGTTGCCGTTATCAATATCGAGCAAAAAATCACGTTTGTTGTATGGGAGCACCACATAAATAATTATTTTATTCTGTATTTAGTATTTGTCGTTATAGCGGCAACAAAAATACATCATCTGCAAAAAATTTACTAGTGTAACTATCACGGTTCATGAGATACAGCCTCGTGACAGACAGACAGACAAACAAACAAACAGGCAGACAGCGGAGTCTTAATAATAGGGTCCCGTTTTACCCTTTGGGTACGGAACCCTAAAAACAGTTTTTGTATCTTAATATTTCATTTTCATGGGAGCTTATTAATTTGTACCAAATTGCAATATGATTGGATAACCGGAAGTTATTTAAAATTAAAAGAATTTACCGTCAGACGGTAGTACTTAGTACCTATAATACTTAGTAGAGAGTAGTCTTCAAGTGCAGAGTGAATAGGTTATTTAAAGCCAAGCATGCTCCATCTTCGAATACACTATCACTTACCATCAGGTGAGTTTAGTGTTCTAGTGCTTAACTATCACCAATAAAAAAAATAAAATTCAATACAATAACATCTTTCATCATCATCATCATCAGTCGGGAGACGTCCACTGCTGAACATAGGCCTCTCCCTTAAATCGCCACAACGAGCGGTTGGTAGCCGTTTGTGCCCAACGGCTCCCTGTGATTCTTACTAGATCGTCGGTCCACCTTGTGGGGGGCCGGCCTACGCTGCGTCTTCCAGTCCGTGGTTTCCTCTCGAGAACCTTTCTTCCCCAACGGTTATCGGTTTTACGAGCGATGTGGCCTGTCCATTGCCACTTCAACTTGCATAACATCTTAACAACTTAATGATTATAACGGGTATTTATCGCGTATGTAATTTTTTATTTGTTATCCCTGTGTTGTGGCTGTGTTGCAACAGTCATAGTCACTGGTTTGAAAAATACTATCTTTACAACTTCCAGTTATATATTTATACTAACTACATTGTTGCCTGTGCACAGTAGTCAAAATTAGACCGTGATAATTTTTTTGTAGCTTAATTTTTGCATTTTCAGCTTCTCTATACAAACTTTAACTATGCCATATCTCATACTCCTCTGTGCGCGCAATTAGCTTAAAAAGGGGTAGAAAGTTTTCCCTTCACGTTTTTATATATAGATGGACCAGATTTGATCGTGAGTCTAAATAAAAGTGGTATTTTTGTTCCTTTTTAGGGTTCCGTACCCAAAGGGTAAAACGGGACCCTATTACTCAGACTCCGCTGTCTGTCTGTCTGTCCGTCTGCCACCAGGCTGTATCTCATGAACCGTGATAGTTAGACAGTTGAAATTTTCAGAGATGATATATTTCTGTTGCCGCTATAACAACAAATACTAAAACAGAATAAAATTAATACTGAACGGGGGCTCCCCACGTGGTTTTTTTGCTATTGATATGCGATATTGATAACGGCAACAGGCAGACGCTTGAAATATTCATATAATATTTAATTGTATATTCAATTTATATATAAATAATGGAATTAAAATAAAATAAATATTTAATGGGGGCTCCCATAGAACAAAAGGAATTCTTTTGCTCGTTTTTGCTCCATATAAATAACGGCAACAGGTAGACGCTTAAAATATTCACAAAATATTGAGTTATATTATTGAATTTAAGGATAAATAATTAAATTTAATCCCATACAACAAACGTAATTTTTTAGTCGTTTCCATACATAATGGTACGGAACCCTTCGTGCGCGAGTCCGACTCGCACTTGGCCGGTTTTTTACTTTATCTGCCATCGGCTCTTTAGCCATAATCAGATGTGGCCTGAGTTAATTTTATGTGGGATGCGATTCCAATAAACAGCAAGGTTTTATTTATAGTGAACTACTTAGTTCGTCTGGTCCAATTCCAGTATATGCCATCTTTTTAGGCGAGTTACATTTCAGTTCGAAGTAAACCTATACCAATTGTATGTACCTACTAAAGATAGATATTTACAGTAACGGACCAACTGGTGCTTGCTACACAACACACTTCATATCCGCATGTTATTCCTACACCGCAGCGTGCATGTTTGTTCAAATTGCCCACTATTACAAAGAAAACCAATAGCCCAGTTTCACGCCACTGGTTTTATTGAAAAGCTTCGCTATTCCTACAGCCTTTTCCACAATCACTACAGTTATTCCCAGATACTACTTCTTATATACATTTTGCAGTGTTAAGCTGAGGTTTGTTGAAACACCTTTTATTCCTTTAACTCGCAACTAAAAAAAAACATTTTACGAGCTTTCATGCGATTGCCTTGTGTTTGTTCTCAATGAAGTAGTTAAAATACCGTGTTACGTTCATTAGGTACTTACCAACTAACTGTCATAATGCGGTCTCATTAAAGTTTTATGAACAATATGTGCCATGTTAGATTAAGTTTTACTCGTGTGGTTCTGAGTATTTTAGTAAGAAAATAAGAAGTTTATGCTTTTGTCCATAAGTTATACTACTATTTTTATACTAGCTGTTGCCCGCGTCTTCGTTCGCGTTACACTACTAAATGTGTAGTTAGTAACCTAGAATTAAAGCTAAACTCGCTGTTCCAACTTAAATTGACACCCCATTTGTATCCTGATTGGAACTGATTTATGGGACAAAAGGTAGCCTATGTGGTAATCCAGGTTATAATCTATGTATATACCAAATTTAATCGAAATCGGTTCAGCCGTTATGACGTGATTTAGTAACAAACAAACAATTAAATAAACAAACATCCAAACTTTCACATTTATAATATTAGTGTGTTGATATTTGGTAAAATAACTAATTATTTTTAAGTTCTTCTATTTTATACTAGCTGAATAATCCGCAGCTTCGCACGCATAGTTATTCAATAAAAACAATACTCTCCTTTTGCACAGTTGGGTAAAAAGTAGCCTACGTCACCCGGGGATAGTGTAGCTTCCCAACAGTGAACGATTTTTTTAAATCGGTCTAGTAGTTTCGGAGCCTATTCAATACAAACAAACAAATCTCTCCTCTTTATAATATTAATATAGATAGTATAGATTTATTTTAATGCCCCACTGCATGACAAAGGTCTCCCTTCCTTCCTGATGAGATGGAGTCTTACGATAAAAATGGCCCCAATATAGCTCAAGATATAATATATATGTGTCGAGACAATGCATTTTTGAAACCTATAGGTAAACCGATATATTTATAAAAAAAATGTTATGAATAAAGTAAAACTGCCACGTCTGCCACGACACTTTTCAGCATCGTCTATATCTGCTGTGTAAATGCGTAAATACTTGCAGATGCAAGTGTAATTATGATATTCTTACCATCAGAATTTATATTTAATATAATGGCTGTAGAGGGGTCGGACATCCGGCAGTGAGATGGGTGGACGACATCGTTAGAGTCGCGGGCCGTCAATGGGTGAAACTATTTGTGGCGGATGCCACAAACTTGGGGAGGCCTATACCCAGCAGTAGGTGAAGTCCTGCTGTGGATGATGATGATATTAATACAAACCTGTTCAAAGTAACGATAGGTTTAAAGTATAGGAATATTACTTAATATGAATTTCATATAAAGTTTTATAGAGTCAGTAGGACGATTGAAACGAATTGTTATTGTTTTCCCTTCCTTTATTATGCCGTTAACTGCACATCGAGCTACACTCCCATCCGCCTACGGGACCGTTCACCCACAATACACCCACATAAATAATAAAAACGGGTTACCGGCGCCGATACGTGATTACTGGTACTAGTTGCCGGTGTACAGTGGTCGTATTAATTTATTAGCCTAATTTTAGCATTTGTCCCTCATTTTCCATATACACATTAACTATGCCAAATTTCACAATAATCCATGCGTGCAATGAGCTATAAAAGGGGTGCAAAGTTT
Source organism: Philereme vetulata (assembly GCA_918857605.2). Taxonomy (NCBI): domain Eukaryota; kingdom Metazoa; phylum Arthropoda; class Insecta; order Lepidoptera; family Geometridae; genus Philereme; species Philereme vetulata. The sequence continues at coordinate 7,623,939 of OU975457.1, read as the reverse complement.
TCTCTTAATGATTTAATATATAGATTCCGACTAGAGAATTACGATGCGGAGAATGATCACACCTATGTGGGTAAAGTTGCGATGTTTTGCGCATCGAATCGCCAAAGGGGTTTGATTGGCTACTTTTTTTCTTCTTCTTAGTCGTAGCACTCTTGGCAGAGTGGTCGTGGTATTCATGTCAGGGTTGTGGCGCGCTTAACTACTGAAGTAAAAACACCGGAGTATTAATTCTTGACGCTATTTAATTATTCGAATGCAAATACAGGTTATAAAATGTACTGAAGATAGGAACAATTTTAAGCTATTATAGTAGAACTTGCTTTTTAAGGACATGTGATCTTGTCGGCTGCCAAAAGAGAATTGTCCGCGTAACTCGCTGTAGCTATGAAATCATATCCGCCGCTTTAATAAAATCAAGAAAATTATTTCTCTGGACACAGGTTGTCGTTTGTGATTGGCTCTTGTTGATAACCAATCCCTACGACTCACGAGCTGTTTGCCAACATAAAAAAAATGAATCAGGCTAACATTATCATGTTGCCATTAAAAAAAAAGAAATTATTGACTGTCAAAGTCAAAATCACGACATTCGGCCGTCCGAAATCGTGCGACCTCCCGGCGTACGAAGACAGCTTCATAGCAGTTAATTATATTTTACATCCCTATAAAGATTGTAATGTATATTTTTTTTATATAATACAACCTTATTCATTAACACAAATCATAATAAAATATAATTATATTTGTACAAATTAATTAATAACTTTACTCTAATGCTTCTTATTTTACAAAATGTTACTTATTATAATTTTATGCATAAGCAAACTAAATTAAAAATCAAAATTAAAACTGAAGGAGCTACATATAGCAGATATAGAATAGATACCTATGAATGGCAATTAACTAAAATGCTTACTATAGTAAAATATCTGTATTTTAAGGTATACACGTTTTCTTATATCATTGTTCCATTCGATATTAATGTTCTTATAATTCTAAATTGACAATACTAATATCATGACATTCTGTCAAAATATGTGGTATTTATTTTACATAAATTACTTAATTAACTTTCCGTTTTTGCAGCTCAGACAATGGGACCTCCTCTTCACTATCATCACCACTCGTACTAGAATAATTATCATAGCTCGTGTGTGCGTGGAGCATTGGAGAATTTATATTAATCCAAGGTCTCATTCTGTCAGCTGCAACAACGGTTTCGAACACTCTGTTGTTCTTATTAAAACCGTGTACATTCGTTATTTTATATCTATCATTACCTATAGCTTTTACAATTTTATATGGTCCGATAAATTTTGATAAAAGTTTTGTATTATTACCACTGTTATAAAATTTAGTTCTGGTAATTTTAATTAAATCTCCAACTTGAAATACAGGAGCAGGAGTTCTATTAGCATCATGTTTGCGTTTTTCCTTTTCTTGACTTTTATTAATATTACTAGATACTTTATCTCTTACTTTTTGAAGATTTACAGGAGTATTTGTTTCAATATCAAGCATATTGGTTAAACTATCACGCAACCTGACACCAAATAAAGCCTCTGCTGCTGTCTTTTGGGTAGTTCTATTGATAGTATTATTGCTTCCCCACTGTACACTTCCTAACCACGTGTCCCAGTCACGTTCGTCTTTATCAGAACCATATTTTGTTAAACCATTTAAAATGGTCTGGTTAAACCTTTCGGCTTGTCCGTTCGCTCTGGGACACGCAACAGCGTTTAGAACATGTTTGATGCTGTGCCGATCACAAAAACTTTTAAATACCGCAGACGTAAAAGAAGTTCCGCAATCCGAAACTATACGAGCTGGCAAACAAAAATCATAAAATATATTTTCTAGGACTTTTAGCCTGCTTTTTGTTTTTGTGTCCTTCACCGCTTTAGCGAAAACATATTTCGTAAATCCATCGACAGCTGTTAGAATGTGAGCATTGTCTTTCCTGCTTTTTACGAATGGACTAAGATGGTCGACATGCACAGTATGAAAGGGTATGCTCACTTACAAATATCCATAGAGTTTTTGATTCGCCAAGGTGACCGATGTCATCATGATTAGACTTGCATATCTGCAATCTAGCACTACGAGGAACAACAAGACAAAACCTATCATCTACCTTCCGGTACACTTTGTGGTTTTTGATCACGTAGTGCAATTTGATATCTTTTACTTCTTCATCTGTATCAGGCCTAAGAATTTTAACGATACGCGAGATATCGGGGTCTTTCAATTGCAAGGTTGAAAGCCAACTTTCTTTTTAAACATTGTATACAGTTAAAGTAGATTCGTCTGTCTTATCAATCCCCAAGTTAGTGTTACGACTAAGAGCGTCTACGTGAGTCATGCGAAAGCCTGGCCGATATTCGATATTGAACGTAAACTCACTTATTTGGAGCCACGATCTAGCAATCCGAGGTACAAGTTCTCGCTTTGTGAGTGTTGTTCTGAGAGCATGACAGTCAGTATCTACTTTAAAACAAATCCCTAAAAGATACACCCTAAATTTTATTAATGAACACACAACAGCCAAAGTTTCGAGCTCGTAAGAGTGAAGATGTCGATCTTCGGGCGTTATTTGCCTGCTAAAGTAAGCTACCGGTTTTATGACGCGAGGGCTTTCTTGCCATTGCGTCAATATGCCACCTACCCCAAGAGCACTAGCATCTGTGTGTAGTTCTGTGTCTAGCTTAGGATTGTAAAGTGCCAATATCGGACGGTCTATCAGCTTATCTTTCAATGAATGAAATGCGCGAAGCTCCAGGTCAGTCCATTTAAAAGTACTGTATTTTTTTAACAAATATGTCAGAAGCCTGGCAATTTCCCCAAAGTTCTTTATAAATTTTCTAAAGTATCCGGCTAACCCTAGAAACTGACGAACTTCGTGAACGTTTTTGGGTGCAGGGAACTTTTTGACGGCCAATATTTTACTTTCATTAGGTCTTATTCCATTTACCGAAACTTCGTAACCGAGATAATTTATTGAACTGTCAAAAAATCTACATTTTGATAATTTCAGTGTAAGATTGTTTTCTCGAAGTAATTTAAGGATATCTTCTCTTCTAACCTATCAAATCCTTGTTCCAAATCTGCCGATGCCACTAGGATGTCATCTAGATATGCCAACGCAGATTCGAAACGTTTAGAGCCAAGAATATCATTAATTATTTTTTGAAATATTGCTGGAGCATTAGCTAGCCCAAACGACATCCTTTTGAACTCAAAATGACCATCAGGTGTTACGAAAGCAGTTAGATGTCGACTTGCCTTTGCCATAGGAACCTGGTAGTATCCAGACACGAGATCTAATATAGTAAAAAATGTATTACCACTAAGGTTAGTTAACTGATCATTAATGGGAGTGGGAAGCAATTTTTTTTGTTTTATTGTTAAGAGCTTGAAAATCAACGCAAAGTCGTTGTTCTCCCGTTTTCTTCCTAACCATTAAAATAGGGCTTGAATAATTGGAGCTGGATTCTTGAATGATATCATGTTTTAGTAGTTCATTGATTACTTCGCAAACTTGTCCCCTTTCGTAAAATTGGGATCTGACGCAGTCACGGAAACGAGTCCTACTGTGTAAACCTCGACAGCATCAACCACCGTTAGTTTTTAAACTGTTATTACTGATAATACAGTTGTAGGGGTTTTTGTAGAAAAACAGCCTATTGTTGTCTTTTAGCACAGTAACGAATGGCAGCTCAGTCAAATCTTGCCCTAGTAGTAGTGGGGTGTGTAGGTATTTATCACTGACGACAAGTAATTCAATTTGTGCTTCAATTTCATCTACTTTTACGTTTACCATTGTTTTGCATATTGGGATAACTGTTGAATTGCCGAATCCCTTTGTTGCAGGTAGGTTTGAGAAACATTTTTGAGAATCTAAATATTCAGCGTCTAATTCCCGTATCAGACTGTTATAGCTTCCAAAGTCAATATACGCGGCAAAGTTTCGACCACAATTTCAGCTTTTTTTGAAATACTTGTCGTTCGTGTTATCTTGGCTAGAGATATTTAACGTTTTACGCTCTGCAGTTTGAACGAGCTTATTATCTCCCCGTGAACTTAATGGGAGAAGCTTACATGTCTCTGAATCATGCCCCACCCTTTGACATTTTTTACACCTTTTAATGGGCTTCGGGCAGTTGTAAAAAGGATGACCCTTATTGCTACAGTTAAAACAACTAATCGAGCTATAATCTTTAGCACTAGATGACGCCGGACTAGCGCTAGGACGATTCGCGACATTCTCAAAACGCCTTTTATTAGGAGGTAAAACATCACAAGAGCGTTGAGAATTCAGAAAATTCAGTAAGTCTTCTGGTTCTTTGCAACTTAAGGCTTGTGCCCCATTTCTAATCGATTTGTCCATCAGTCCATGTATAATACAATCTACGGCCTTTTTACCACTAATTCCGCACCTATTTATAAGTGTTAGTTTTTCATAAACATATTCTCGCAAATTTTCATTATTACGTGAGGTGTAACCTAGCATTTCTTCGAGAAGCCGACCATAATTTTGCTCATTTGGAAATGCTTTTTGTAATTTTAAGTGCCAGTCGGCCCAACTGAAAACTACTGATGGAAGAGCCTCAAACCATTTTTTTGCAAGTCCAGTCAGTTTTTGCAGAGCAAAATGTATGGTCTGCTTTTCGTTCCATTCGTATATAACCGCACATTCGTTGACTTTCCTGATCCAACTTTCTATACTTTGACTCTTGCTAACTGGGTCAAATTCAGGTACGACATTGTTCAAATGATTGTTCGATAAACGGTGAGATTTCTGCACATCTGGATTGATTAACGAAGTTAAAAGTTTCAATACCTCATCAGCGCTTAAGGCGGACTCCCTTCGCTTTTTCCTCGATGGGCTGCGTGATGGAGAGGACGACTCGTCGGGCTCTACTGCAGGTCCCTTTGGGTTTACTTCCTCTACTATCCACTCTGAACGAGTCTAGTTTTTTTTTGTGCACGCAGTCTTCCTCGCCGTGGGACATCATATGTGGGGATCTCCAATTCGTCCGAGCTCATACCCTCGAAAGAAAAAAACAACATTGTGTGAGAAAATTCAACGATGGATGGACACTGGATATATTTTGTTTCTATGCGTTAAACTTTATGTCAAGTCTTTAATAAGTCAAGTCTTTTTATTATAAATAGCAAACATACAAATCAAACAAATGTATCAAACCAATTTTATTTATCCTATTACTTAATTAAATAAGAATGTATAGTGTTTGAAGTAAAGTTTTAACTTTTACTTAATAACTAACTTCCGCTAGTGGATTTATTCGTGTAGTTTGTCAGTAAAAAGTAGCCTATCTAAATCTATATATCTATCTACCAAATTTCAAAAAAATAAGCTTTTACAACGTGAAAGCATAACAAACAAACAAACATACAAACTCATTTTTACATTAATAAAATAAGTAATTAATTTACATTTGGCAAATAATTATTTCTATTCATCAGTTGGCAAGACCTAAAATAAAATTTATAACCGACCAATGAATTTAGCTCACTGAACACACTTGGTTCACTACGAGTTTCTGCTGGTGGTAGGGCTCTGAAAGGAGTCCGTCTGGCTAGCTACCACCTTCCTACTAGAATCTACCGTCAAACGCCGAAACTTCTAGCGTACGCGTGTTCCGGTATCAGTGTAGGAGAGCCAGTGTCCCCCACAGGTAGAGAGTACTCCTGTCATTACTGGGGACCGTTGGCTTGTCTTAGCAAGGGCCTTACTGAGCCCTTGTATAAGCCATGTTTGCCCTTATTTCTGGTTGAAGTACTCTTTACTACTTTCCCTTTTTATTTTGTTTCTCATGGCCAGTCAAAATAAAAGTAAAAGTTTACCAGCGGCTTCAAAATCCACTCTCAGAGTTGACCTCTGCAACATCCGCGGATTACACTCGAACTTAAATGCTGTTCATCATCATCTTGAGACAGCCAAGCCTGCCCTGCTCTTTTTGACGGAGACTCAAATCTCCTGCCCGGCTGATACATCTTATCTCCTCTACCCTGGCTATATACTAGAAGAGCATTTTCTCCGGAAAGCTGGGGTATGTATGTACGTTCGGGAAGATGTTTGTTGTCGCCGTCTCAACGGCCTTGAAGCTACAGATCTGTCGTGTCTTTGGGCCCGCGTCGATTACGGGGGTCGAACCCGTATTTACGCTTGCCTTTATAGATCACATAGTAGTGATTCAGACGCAACTCGACTATTTGAGCACATCGCTGAGGGGATAGAGTGTGCACTCGGGCAGTACTCCAATGCAGAGTTGATCGTTCTCGGGGACTTTAACGCTCACCACGTTGAGTGGCTGGGTTCCCGATACACTGATCATACTGGGAGAACTGCCCATGATTTTGCAATCTCTCATGGCCTTACCCAAATGGTCTCCTGTCCAACTAGGATTCCTGATGTTGATAACCATGTACCATCCTTGCTTGATCTTGTGCTGACTTCACATCCGGATAAATACCAGGTCTCTGTGGAGGCTCCTCTGGGATCCTCTGATCATTGCCTGGTAACCACGTCAGTGCCGACCGTTCGTCCTAGTTTATCTAGTAAACCCGGGAAACGAAGGGTTTGGCATTTCGGAACAGCCGACTGGGATGGATTACGCGAATTCTACGCATCCTACCAGTGGAGGAAGCTATGTTTCTCAACGGACGATCCAAACACTTGCGCTGACTCCGTCGCTGATGTCATACTTCAGGGTATGGAATGTTTCATCCCCAACTCTGTAGTGCGTGTTGGTGGCCGGAGTCAACCCTGGTTCAACCGGGCTTGTGCCGTTACAGTCAGCAGCAAATTGGCTGCCTTTAAGAACTGGACTGTAGCGCGTGAGTGCCAGGATCCCGAAGTTTCCCGTTTGAGGAAAAAATTCAATGCTGCCTCCAGACAGAGCAAAAAGGTCATGGCTATAGCGAGGAAGCAGCACATCAGCAGAATTGGCGACCAGTTAATGGGGTATCCTTCTGGAAGTAGAGCCTTCTGGTCTCTTGCCAAAGCTGCTGAGGGTAACTTCTGCCAGTCCCGCTTACCATCTTTACTCAAGTCGGACGGATCTCTGGCCCATAGTGCAAAAGAGAAAGCCGATCTCCTTGGATCTCTTTTTGCCTCCAATTCGACCCTCCTCGACGGAAATGCTGCAGCACCGGTTATACCTCGGTGTCCGAGTTCCATGCCAGAGGTACGTTTTCATCAGAAAGCGGTACGGAAGGAACTCCTTTCCCTTGATGTGAGAAAGTCGAGTGGGCCGGATGGCATTCCAGCCATTGTGCTCAAAAAGTGTGCTCCTGAGTTGTGTTCTGTCTTAACGTCCCTCTTTGAATTGTCTTATACCACTGGTATCGTGCCGTCTTCTTGGAAAGTGACCCATGTCCACCCAATCCCTAAAAAAGGGGATCGAACCAATCCGTCTAACTATCGGCCTATAGCAATTACTTCCCTACTCTGTAAAGTGATGGAGCGAGTAATTAATACTCAGCTTCTTAGGTATCTTGAGGAACACCAGCTGATCAGTGACCGCCAATACGGCTTTAGTCATGGGCGATCAGCTGGTGATCTTCTAGTTTACCTCACTCACCGCTGGGCGGAAGCCGTCGAGAGTAGGGGGGAAGCTCTAGCTGTTAGTCTAGACATCGCGAAGGCGTTCGATCGGGTGTGGCACAAGGCGCTTCTCTCGAAGCTTCCCTCATACGGCCTCCCCGGGGGACTTTGCAGCTGGGTCGCCAGTTTCTTATCCGGGCGGAGCATAAGAGCCGTTGTAGATGGTTCTTGCTCGGACTCAATGCCCATTAACTCTGGAGTACCCCAAGGGTCAGTGCTATCGCCCACACTGTTTATTCTTCACATCAATGATATGCTGCACATAAGCGGCCTTCATTGTTATGCGGATGACAGTACGGGTGATACTTTCTACACTGGTCGCCCTAATGTCTCTCGGTCGGAAGTGGAAGACAACAGACAAAGACTTGTGTCTGAGGTTGAAGGCTCTTTGGAGCGTGTGTCAGATTGGGGTAACCTTAATCTGGTCACCTTTAACCCAACCAAGACGCAAGTCTGTGCGTTCACCACAAAGAAGGCCCCTTTCACAATAGCTCCACGGTTCCAGGGCATTCCTCTCCCCGTCTCGGCGAGTATAGGGATTCTGGGAGTCGAAATTTCTAATGAGGTCCAGTATGGGAGTCACTTAGAAGCAAAAGCTGTGCTCACCTCCAAAAAACTTGGAGTCCTTAACCGTGCCAAACAGTATTTTACGGCACAACAACGGCTATTGCTGTACAAAGCGCAAGTTCGGCCGCACGTGGAATACTGTTCCCATCTTTGGCACGGAGCTCCAAAGTACCAATTGCTTCGTTTTGACTCCCTTCAGAGAAGAGCCATTAGAATAATCGGTGATCCCAAACTCACCGACAAGCTGGAACCGCTGAGTCAACGCCGTGACATCGGATCGCTCAGTGTATTCTACCGCCTGTATAATGGGGAATGTTCTGAGGAGCTATTTGATCTCATCCCGTCGTCGAGATTTTACCACCGCACTTCTCGACAACGTAATAAAGCTCATCCACATATAATCGACAATTGGGTATCGCGCACCACACGCTTCACGCGATCTTTTCTACCCCATACTTGCAAGATGTGGAATGAGCTACCATCTGAGGTTTCCCATTAGACTACGACATGGCACGCTTCAAGAGAAATGTAAAGAGGTTTCTTCAGTGTAGGGAACGCATCGACAATACCCCGGGTGTTGCCGGTGTCAATAGGCGACGGTGACCACTTACCATCAGGTGGGCCGTAAGCCTGTTTCCCCACAAATAACATAAAAAAAAAAGAGTATAATGGCAAACTAAAACTCTAAATTAAACGCACTTGGTTAACTATAGCATACTTAGCTCTTTGAGCACACTTGGCTCACTTTAATGACATACTTAGCCCAATTAATATCATTTCAAATGTTATAGGCTTGATATCGAGTCAGCGGTATTCAAAGGATTAAATTGAACACACTTGATTTACTATGGCATTAGAAGACAGATTTAAATTTATCATACTAGTACTTATGGCCTACCGTCTAATAGTGGTATAATTAATTAATTTAGAACATATTTAATAGATTTTTTTTTATTTTCTTTTTATCAAAATAATCGGGTAAAAATACTAAATGTATTGAAATATTTTTACTGTATGTGCGACATTTAAACATCTTGATAAAATATAGACATTGTACATGCTCCGGAAATCCAGACATCGACCATCATCTGTAACACTATCAGAGAGTAGCTCTGACCCAATGTTTCGATGGAGTGATGCTACCCACAAATTGGTGTAGAAAACCAACATTGCAGATCAAACATGGATAGCGGTGTTCGCTGCCATATTTCTAGATTTCCAAAGCAGATTATGCCTACATAAAAACCGAATATTAAAAAAAAAATACAATCCGGTTAAGCCTGCACGATCGGATAGTCTTGGAATGATTCCGACCGGCCCGTGCTAGCAAAATCGGTCCAGCATTTCACTAAATCAAAAACATTTTTTTTTTTATACACAAGCTCCAACCATTCCACAAGTTGAAAAAAGTAAGCACAGTCAGATAATCTCGGTTTAATACCGACCGGTCCCTGCGAACAAACATTCAATAATGTAAAATAAGGTTGGTAACTTTATTTAAAGTAAAAATTATCCTAACGTAATTGTCTCCGAGCAATCACAACCGCCATGTTCTAAACTTCTTCTAGTAAATATGTAACAGTAAGTTAAATAAGTGGGTTATTCTATCGCATAAAAAAAACTATTTACGTACCATGGTTTATCCCACTTCTCAAGTGAAGTAAAAACACCGGAGTATTAATTCTTGACGCTATTTAATTATTCGAATGCAAATACAGGTTATAAAATGTACTGAAGATAGAAACAATTTTAAGCTATTACAGTAGAACTTGCTTTTTAAGGACATCTGATCTTGTCGGCTGCTAAAAGAGAATTGTCCGCGTAACTCGCTGTAGCTATGAAATCATCTCCGCCGCTTTAATAAATAAACCCCTACGACTCACGAGCTGTTTGCCAACATAAAAAAATGAATCAGGCTAACATTATCATGTTGCCATTAAAAAAAAGAAATTATTGACTGTCAAAGTCAAAATCACGACACTACCCTTCGCTAGTCTTCTTGCACCGCTGCTCTTCTGGCACATTCGTTCAAAGGAACATGTATGGCTACTTTTGGTAATTATTTAATATTTTAATCAAATCAATATCAACAATATCGTCAGTAAGCTGATGGAAAATTTGCTAGATGTTAGTTGTATAGGACTAAGTACTCGTGGTGATAGGACTGCAGCTATTTATGAAAGCATTTTGACAGTTATACGTTTGGCATTGGCAATTTACTTATAATTCTTGGTGGCCATTCTCGCAATGCTTTATCTGACACTGATAACTTTATGTGGGAAACCTTGGATTTTTAGATTACGATGACAGATAGAACCGTTATTCTATACAAAATACCTGCTGACAAATTGTGTTAATTTCAAAGACAGTGGCGTCCCTAAAACGTTCTAGATTTTTGATAATTCGTATTTTAGGCCAGTGCAAACCGATTGCGTGTCGTGGCGTGTGCGTAAAACTACGATACAACCGCTGCGTACAAGCTCACGTCGCGCACACAACAAGAGCAAGATTTCCGTTTGCGCCGGCTGCACCGGCCTTTAAGTATGCGGATTTGTACGGCAAAAACCTGCTTTCTATGTAAGTAAGATGAGACCGTTCTAGCTCCAGTTGCGTGGTCACCAATGATGCAAACATGCTTTATAGGCTCAATAAAAATATAATATATACTAACATCACTGTTTCAATTATTGAAATGTTAGGAAGGCTACACCTACACAATCCAAACAAAAACTTATAGATAATAAAATCCTGCCCATTCTAAATTGGGTCATATAAAGAATTCTATTTATTTATTCTAATAATTTGGGTCTATGAAGATTTAAAAAGTTGTTCTTTTTGAAGTGAAAACTTCTTTAGGCGCGTTGGGCATTTTTGAGATGGGAAAAAACCATTGAACTCGCGATACTGTTACCGACACCTTTGTATATAATTTGAGATGGAGAAAAAACCATTGAACTCGCGACACTCTTATCGACACCTCTGTATATAATTTTATTGGCCATAAGTAGGGAATGCAATACCGACTCGAGATTGCAAATTCGAGATCCCGCGGGATTAGAAATATCAATCCCGCGGGATCCCGGAATTTTCGGGATCCCGTCTGGTTTAAAAAAAATGTTAAATTCGGATGACTGAAAAAGCTAATAACTGCTTGTTTGTGATAGTGAGGTTAACTAAAATAACATATTACTCGAAAGAAAATAAAAATCTTTATGCTTTACTTTCTTTCTTACCAACTAAATAATTATCGTCACCTGTCGCTAATATTCGGAAATAGTCGGAATAGTTTTCTAACGCTGTTTGGCGTTCCTGCCGCTCGCGGCCGTCAGTCAGCGTGCCGCTTGCGCCCCGAGTGGACGTGTGTAGCGTCGCTGACCACTGCCGCCCAATCCTGTCAATCTCGAACGGGATCTCGTCATATGATGCGTCGGGATTGATCCCGAAATATTACACGATATCTCGCGTGATCGGGATCCCGCAGGATCGGGATTGCATTCCCTAGCTATAAAACAACCTTCTTAGTAAATTTTCATGTTTAAGCAAGATCATTTTGAAAGAACCAATTTTTTTAAGTGTAAATTTCTATAGGTGCGTTGGGCATTTTTTGAGATGGGATAAAAACTATTGAACTCCCGACACTGTTACCGTTACCGTTACCGACTCCTCTGTATAAAAGTATCTCGTAATTGTTCAAGTTTTCCCTTCCATCGGCACTCCCAGAGTGCCACTTTATTTTTATTGGTAGTTAAAATCTCCGATATTGTAGTTGTCCAACAACATATGCCAGAAGTGAGTTCCACTCCTTATTTGTACGTATACTCGTAGTTTTATCTTATCTGTGCTCATACTAACAATGCATTAGTAGTATTATAAATTCCTTCTACTTACAAATCTACAATCATTTACAATAAAATACAGAAGAAACACCGCACTTCTCGACAACGTAATAAAGCTCATCCACATATCAGTGACAATTGGGTATCGCGCACCACACTCTTCACGCGATCTTTTCTACCCCATACCTGCAAGATGTGGAATGAGCTGCCATGTGAGGTTTTCTTATTAGGCTATGACATAGCACGCTTCAAGAAAAATGTAACGAGGTTTCTACAGGGTAGGGAACTCATCGACAATACCCCGGGTGTTGCCGGTGTCAATAGGCGACGGTGATCGCTTACCATCAGGTGGGCCGTAAGCCTGTTTCCCCAAAAATAACATTAAAAAAAACAGTTGAATCATCTAAAGACCTTTGTAAACGATCTATTTAATAGTTCAACTGCTTTAGATCACTAGCAGGTGGAAGTGTCCCTATCAAATCTATGTTAAATTAATTATCTTCCTACCTAAATACTTATTAGTGATATTATTTTGTTCTGGACTGAGTGCTTCCGAGCTTTGATTTCTACGAATGTAAACTCTTTTTATGTTAGCATTATCCCTACAAACTTTAGTGGTTTTTAAGTACTGTTTTTATAGATTACTGTTTGCAATAAAAACTAAGGATTAAATAATTAAATAAAAATGGTAAATTTTTAAAAAATTTAATATATTATTTATTTCATACTTTATTCACAAAAATATAAATTACATGTACAAAAGGTGGGCTTAATGCATTTTCTACCTGCCAACCTCAGAGGTAACATAAAAGGTTGGCGCTAACTTAAAACAATATTAATTATTGGTACTTAATAAACAAAAGCAAGACAAATAACAATAAACTCCAATAGCAGTAAGAATAAATAGATAAACCTACTTGATATAATAAAAATAATACATAAAATATAAATATAAAAAAGATAAAAACACTATTACATATAAATACACATACTACGTTTTCATATATTTGAACAGCTAGTGGAGAACTTCTGCGAGAAATTACTGTAGACTAGTCGTCGTCTGAAAACCTTTTTACTAGACGCCTTTTTAATATGAGTAGGGAGAGAGTTCCATATACCAACAGCTACCACCTCAAAACAGTTGCCTCGGAAGGACGTTCAATGTTTCAGGGTAGCAAGAAGGAGATAATCAGTGGATCTAAGGTTTCGATCGTGGGTGTCAGAGAGGAAGGAAATTGGCATTTTAGATAATGAGGAGTAAAGGGGTCCATAAGGATTGAAAAAAAGACAAAAGAGCGATACTCAGGCACATGATCGTACTTACGGAGACCGTAGATGAACCTAATGCATGTATTGAGTAGTCGATCCAATTTGTTATGAAGGTCCTGATTAAGATCTAGGTACGATATATCCGCATAGTCGGTTAAAGGTAGGAGTAGAGAGTTAACTAGGGATATTTTAGTACTTGTCGGGAGAAAGTTTTTGAAACGGATAATAGAGTGGAGCGATGCAAAAAAATTGCGACACTTCCTTTACCTTTTTTCGTTTACCTGATCCTACTACTACGATGATACTATCCACTAGTAGCCCACTACAATCTATTCAGAAGTTCCATTGTCTAGCATTCGCCTCAATCATGCGATCACCTCCATGGTACTATATTATTGCATTGTCACCAAAATTAAATATGTATTCCAAATTTAAATGCTTAATAGTATATTATGATACAAGTGAGCTAAGTTGCTCATTAGACACGAGGCTGCGGTTTGCAGCCCGAGCCGCAGGCGAGGGCGTAAATTAGCCGAGTGTCTAGTGAGCTAGTTGCTCACGAGTTTCATACGCACTTTTTCAACACACTTGCGAGGAAAAACAGACATGCATTGCAAAAATTTTAATCGTTTAATTATTAAAACAATTGGTGAATGTACAATTTTCAAAACGATATTGGATTGTTTTTGATGGTGGTTTCACAGTTTGTCTTACATTGGTACTTGCCACTTCTTTAGTATCTTCATTTACTTCTTGTGTAAATGTCGGCGACAAAGGTAAATAATACAAATTACTGGAAGGAGAAGGCACCAAATAACTCATGCTACGAGATGTACATGGTTGTGGGTTACAGTACGTTTCGATATCAACACAATATTTGAGCTTAACCATGCTTCCTAACATGGAATAGATGCACCACAGGGAGCTGGGTTTGTATGTATTGGCGAGTTCAGAGAAATACTCCAAAACACATTTTCAGAAAATGACTGGGTTTTTTGTTGATTTTCCATTGTATGAAACTATCGTAAACAGCTAAGTACTTTGCTCTAGATTTTGCAGGTATTAGGCTTTCATTTGCATTTTGTGCTGCATTAAGTATTTCTGGTGGAGTTTAATCTATCAATTATTAATTTTCGGTACTAAAACTTGACATTTTAACAATTATTACCACACAGCGACAAATGCGATACAAACAAAAAAAAGGGAAATGGTGCACAAATTTTTTTTTTTGCTCGCGCCAAATGTAGGTTCATTGATTAGGTACATATAGCCATACAGCCTACTTCAAAATTATAATTTTAGTGATAAAATGCAAAGTTTTTATAACAAACTATTGTGAATTATAAGTAATTTGATAATATTAAATGTTTTTTCGTCTGTCTTGTCGTCATTTGGGATACATTTATTTATTCCAAAAATATAATAGGATTTTCAGCGGCATAAAACTTCTTTGGTGTTACAAAAACTGTATTACGCGGTTAAATTAAAAATGCTCTGTTTACTCGCATGTAATTTGCAGTTAGGTACTAACTTAACTTTGTAGGGATAATTGTATTATGCACCAGTGTGTTATATTATTACGCACGCATGTGTTATAGTTCGGTTTATGGCCATAATAACGATGTACTATGGTTCTCTTTACGAGCAAGTGTGTTGAAAATAATGTTTCGTGTCTGTGCTGTTGGCCGTTGAGGAGTTCCTCTTGAAAGCCAACCCTGAGTGCAGCAGACATGTCATGGTGAAACTTAGAACAGGATATTATAATTAAATGTGTACACAAAATTTCGTGTCTGTGCTGTTGACCGTTGAGGAGTTCCTTCTTCGGAAGCCAAAACTGAGTGCAACAGCCATGACATAGTGGAGCATAGAACGGGCTATTATAATTCATATTTATTTATTTGGAAAACCAACAGCTAAATATACATAATATGAAACAAAGTAAATTAAAGAAAGCCAATAATAGGTTTTCACGACTAAACACCATACTAAAACAAAATGTCAAGTGAACAATAAAATTAAATGCGTACACTAAATTTAATATCTGTGCTGTTGACCGTAGAAGAGTTCCTCCGTCTGGAGCCAATCCAGGGAGCAGAATTAGGTCATGCTATAAATATGCATTGTTCTCCAAAATGACCGTGTATTCCAAATTTCAGCTCAATCGGCTAAATATAACTGATTTAAAATTCAGTTGCAAGATTCCACCCGGACAAACATACATACATTGCAAGTTAATAAAAAGCTTGTAAAAAGTTTCATGAGAAATTTATCTCATCGCTTATTATCAAGTATTTTTACCGAGGCCTAGCCCAGTCATTAATGTATCTTTGTGTCTGTGGGATTGTGGCTTTCGCAAGGATGGATCGATTTTAGTGGGGCTATTTTGCTGGATAAATACGAATCGATCTAAGTTATTCTAATAAAGTAAATGTAACACATATTCTAACAACTAAGTAGTAACCAAAGCCTATAACAAAGTAATGCCACGTGGGTCACACCTTAGAAACGTGCCCTGCGATGTGCGACCTTCAACTTGAGACATGCAGGTGCTAAGTCACGTGTGCCTGTTATTGAACCTGCAATCTTACCCTCTAAACCGAAACACAGCAATGCTGCTTGGCAACCGAGGTTATATAGCCAAGTTCAGTTAATAAAGTCACCGTTATCATACTGCAAGCCAACTCGTTTAATCCAAGGCTTAGTAAGGACGGCGCCATGGCCCTTAGTAAACGTAATTTATATTTAATATTATTAGTCTAGTATCACACCGTTTTCTTGTTCAATGGAGATTGGATGACTGATATTAAAGAGAAACCAGCAATTAAGGTTAATACTTGTCAATAAGCTTAGGGTAGTATTTAACCTCACACCAAAATATCCATGTTTTTACAAGCTTTTATATAACTTGCAATGTACTCGTATGTATGTTTGTCCGGGTGGAATCTTGCAATTGAATTTTAAACCCGTTCCCCTCAACCGATTGAGCTGAAATTTGTTATATAGGTACGCTTATTTTGGATGAAAATGCATGCTTAGCTTTGTGACGTCATTCTAACTTTAATATAGGGGATCATCCAAGATGACGGACTAGTTATTTTTTCTGCATTAGCACAGTATGGGTATCAAATGAAAGGGCTTGCTGAGGAGAACACGAAAACTAATATAACGTCACATTAAATCCAAAATATGGGGGATCATCCAAGATGTACATATACTATAAATCCAATATAGTGGGATCTTCAAGATGGCGGAGGATGTTTTCTGGGTTTCTGAAGTCATTAACAGCTGAATTTTAACAAACGTATGCGTTGGTCGACTTCATGCTTTGACTGTCTTTGGCGAGACAGGCGTCAACAGCATTGGTTTTCAATTTAAATAGGAGAAGGATATTCCAAAATCAAAAAGCAGTTTGATGCTAGATGATATCCATCCAGGGTCTGATGATGAAACTGGAAGGTGGCCATGCGAACTGTAATAATACAACGCAACTAGTGTTGGGATTTTGCTTGCGGTTCTGATTATGAATTTTATAAAAGCTTGTTTTGAAAATGAATGAATGAAAATACTTTAATGTACACATTAAAAAAAATAGAAATTACAGACAAAATAGAAGACACAAAGCAAATAGTATAATGGGCGGTCTTTACGCTTTGAAACGATTTCTTCTTTTGACAACTTTTGAATAAGTACTTTTTCAACAAAAAAACTTATTTCAATTCTATCAAGAAAGAATAATTGCACATCAAAATATGCACTCCAAAAGAAAACAAACTTTCCATATGTTTTATCCGTCCTAAATTACCTTCTAACTATTTCAAATATATCCGAATGCATAACCTTATTTCGAAAATAATTTAAAATATAACACGTAACGTCCTAATTTTTGAAAGGAGAGTTGAAAGATTAGTTAATGTGATATGAAATTAGTATAATTGGTATGAATTATTATTAGATGTGCTTTATTTATTTTGATGTGCAATTAAACATTTACCATTATTTTACAGTCTACTCATGGAATGTTACAATAGATAATTCTGCCTATACTAAGTCTATACAGCGCCAACGCTAGGAATGGTTAAAAAAAAGGTAAACAGGTTGAACTGATTTAGATGTTTGTACTAAGTTTTTGTGCAAGTTCATACTATTTTTTTCCAGCCTACACTGTCCCACCTGCCGGGCGAAGGCTTTTCTTTCGTCTCGGTGCTGTGCCAAATCCTGCCAATCTCTCTGGAAGATGTGTACCTAAATATCGCACCAGGAAAAAATACTTTGTTTTCTTCTTCTTCGAGCCAACGATTAACTTCTCAATCATTTTAAGGATGAATAAAAATTTGCCACTTCTATTGCGTTGTCAGTGGCTAAGTTTAAGTCGTCCTTTGTGCTAGTCGTAGGGCACAGACGAGAGATAAGCATGTGGGTCATGCTTTGAATGGGTTCCCCGCAGTCGCCGCCAGTTAATGTAGGGTCCCGCACTACTATATCTAAATTCATATAACCAATTTACCAACGAGTCGCAGGCTTAAACTAGACTATAAAAACATATTGTAATTCTCTGACAAAGTCAAAACACCACTGACTACAGACAACATTCCTAACCATGATGAATGGTCTGTTGACGAATATCAATATTTAATCCATATTAACTGATAACTAGGGCCACGTACAGACAGGTTTATTCAACCTCCTGCTATCCAGACGCGTCCTTTGTTTCAATCCCGCACTGACAGTGACGTAGACGTACTTAACGTGTCTTCTCTTAGGACTTGTTATAGTAGACATTAGACACAGTATATGTGTGAAATAGACAAACAGGTTCATGTTGTACTAGAATTGTTTAAGAAGCTTTTGCTAATAAAATTAATCAAAGGATGAAAAAAAAATTTAAGTACGTTGTTTTTGGATTGCGGGTTGTATGGATACTAACAAAAAGGGTACACCTGAATGCCTCAAGTTGATTCGACGCAGGGCAGCGCATCGTAGGGTAAGAAAGAAGAAAGAAAGAAAGAACGAAAAAAACACATCTAATTGCTGCCACAGACAGTGTACAATAATACAATAACACAAACAATGGTGGTGTTGCGTGGAGACAAAATGGTCCCTGTCTCAGCATGGGTTGCTTCGAACCTTGTTGGTAAAATTCTATTAAATTGGGTAAATTTCTAATGTACGTGACCTACGAGGCAATTCTCTGTTCTAGGCGATAGTTACCATTTGACATCAGGGGGGCTATAAGCTTGTTCCATCTCCAAGTAGAATAAAAAAAAACATCGCCGCCTTCTCGCAAACTAGCGGCTATTTATATGAATTAATAAAATCATTTATACACAGTTTTTCTGCTGTGCTACAAGGCACGTCTCTTGTACAATCCTGCACTGTCAGGGAGACGTATCGTTGTCTTGCGGGTTCTTGTAAATCGTGAACATGTACGGCAGATTATTTCTTTTTGTTACTTTAATCTTGTAGCGTACTTTGTAGCTGAAAATAAAAACTTTAAAGATCACATCTTTTTAAAATATACATAATAAACAGTTGGAAAAGACCAAACGATCTATAGGTAGATCTGAAATCCATTATAATACTAATTCTTGAACGTGGTTGATTGCATTTAAATCGGATCTATAGTAGGTTCATAAGAAACTATTAATTATATTTCTCTGAAGCCTAGATATTGATTTCATTGTAGTTTCCATGATTGATGTTCAAAACAGATATTTAATAACGAATAACTGTAAATTTAATTAGAACATGAATCTACTAAGTCAAATCAAATGCAACTGTATCACAACTCTCGTAACTTTAACTACAATAAAATAGTTTAATTACGATCTAGCACCTTCAGTTTCGTCAAACTTGACATTGACAGGTATTGTGAAATTGCCTAGGTGTCTGGAGATCGTGGTCAAATGCGTAAGTAGAAAATTAGTGTTGCCGTCAAAAGTTAATTTCGACAATTTTCTTAGGCAAGATGTTGCCTTTCCATTAAATTTTTTTTACCAATTTTGTGTTTTTGTTAACTGTAGTAGGTCTGTATAAGTTTGAAACCTGAATTTGAATAGATTTAATTACTGGAAATGATCTTCTCACATCAAGTTCCACACTACTGGAACCATACTTTATTTCCACTAAAAACAGGAAATTTAACTTTATCGTCTGTAAGTTTGTGTGTCCCGATATTTCGCGAATAGAGTTATTCTTTTTTAAGAAAGATTTGTCATGATCATGTTATTTTTAAATATGATATTATCGTTCAAACTGCATTGAGTATATTAAAATTTAAGAATTTTGATATTTTTTTTTGACCATTCGTTGGTTTTAATTAACTTACAGTACTCTTCGTAGTGACAGGCTAACTGGCTAATAACATCTAGTGAAACTAACGTTGACTAATGACAGTTAGACGCACTTTACTTCTCTAAAAGCTTTTTAAGTATTCTGCCGGGGAACTTTACAGCGTATAACAAATGTTGCTCCGTCAACTTGTGGACTTGTGGACGCAGCTGGGTAAGACATGGCTCAGTATAAACTACTCATTGATTAGATGACAAAATATGGTCTATATAATTAAATAATAAATTTTTCTGGACATTTCACACAGCGCTATCTAGCCCCAAACTAAGCAGAGCTTGTATTATGGGAACCAGATAACTGATAGAACACTTATATACTATTTTTTTTTGTAAATACATACTTATAATATATAGAAAAACACCCAGACCCAGAACAAATATCTGTAGATCATGCAAACATTTGTTCCGCGGCGGGAATCGAACCCGCTACCTCCTGCGTCTCAGCCGGCTATTCGCCCACTGCACCATGGAGGTCGTCCACTGCACCTGATACTGTAATGAAGCCTGTACAATTCTAACTTTTCTTTTTCTAATGTTATTTTTGTTATTTTTTCATAAAAGGGTTGAATTTGAATTTTGTTTTGGAATAAAACCAAAATTGACCGCTCCTTACTAACTTTCCACTAAATATTTACAAATTTACTCTGTATACTCAGATAAACTGTTAGAAACAGTCCAGTTAGGTAGGTCCAACTTCGAGAGAGGTCAGTGGACGAATCTAACTCAGCTGGGCAGCATCCGGAAAAAGTGTGACGCCTTCTCGTCCAAAATACTGCACAACAATCCCTTACCGTATTTATGCACTAAACGTCATTAAACTTGATGTATTTGTATGATTTGATAACTCCTTAAATCATATTTAGTCACTAAATACGTTTAGACATCGTTGCGAAAGTCCCCAGGCCATTATTCTTTAATGAGTGTGTATTACCAGAGATGACAAATGGCACAGAAAGGTTGTCTCTTGCTATGGGCCTCATAAGAAGCCTCAAGGTCACTCACCGTGCTATGGAGAGGGCTTTGCTTAGTGTTTCTCTCTACGACATCAAATCAGAAATGAGTAGGTTCGTAGACAAACAAGGTCACTGACATGGCCTAGAGGATTAGCAATCTGAAGCGGCAGTGTGTAAGGAACATAGCTCGAAGAATTGACGGCTGTTGGAAGAATGGTTCTTGAGTGGAGACTACTATACGCACTGAAAAGCGCTGTGAAAGGCAGCTCCCCACTGGATGGAAAGACGACTTGATGAAGGTTGCTGGGAGCCGTTGGATACAGGCCGCACAGGATCAGATGCTTTGGAATCCTATGGAGCAGGCTTATTTTTAGCAGAGGACGTCCTTAGGCTCATGATGATGATGACTCATATAATAGCAGTCAAATCAAATAAAAATATTTTTGGTTCAATAACACGTAGAAATTAAAAATAACCGACCAAGTGCGAATCGGACTCGCGCACGAAGGGTTCCGTACCATTATCTAAAATCACGTTTGTTGTATGGGAGCCCCCTTTAAATATTTATTTTATTCTGTTTTTAGTATTTGTTGTTATAGCGGCAACAGAAATACATCATCTGTGAAAATTATAACTGTCTAACTATCACGGTTTATGAGATACAGCCTGGTGACGGACGGACAGACAGACAGCGGAGCCTCAGTAATAGGGTGCCGTTTTACTCTTTGGGTACGGAACCCTAACAAATAATTAACATTGGCCGGTGGTTGGCAACACACCTTTAATTTCGTAAATTAGTTAGTATTATCAAAACATGAATAGAACTAGATTAAGTTACGGAATTGGACCCAGAAGTAAATTGTTGCCTTCAATAAGAGTTGCTCAATACGACTCGGTATGTAAGATATCAACTGCAATTTCTTAGCTGTATATGGCTAAGGACAAATCTAAGCAAAAACAACGAGTGTGCTTAAGACCACGCGACTGAAGTAAAACTTCTTTTTTAAAATATTAATTTATAAAATTGTTAAAGAACGAAATTAAATAACAAAAAATAATCAAACGAACTACTGACTGAAATATATATATTTCATGCACTGACTATAAGAGGATGACAGAAAGAAAATGTGCACGCGCACTTCTCTCTCTTGCTCCTACAGTAATATACGAAACATAACTTTCTCTCTTTCTATCTTCACTAACTTATATCTCCCTCTCAACTTCCGTTCGCACTTTTCGTAATGCATTCACCAGCTTACTCCCCAAGTCAAGCGTGCGTAAAGAAGTTTTACTTACGCGGTGGAATTTCACTAGCGTAATTTTGCGTGGTCCTGGCTAGGAATGATGTTAGCATTTTGTTCCAGATATGGCACTTTAGAAACATTTTTACTTGATTTGATCCTAGCCAAAAAGGGTATCCTGTGTGTAATTCCACCATCATCTATGTTCTGTAGGGTTCCAACAATATTACTGCCTGATTAATGAACAATATTCATAAGACTTCCAAACAGTAATTTTTCTAAGTGAGTATCTGGAGTATTTGGTCAAAAGCTTAAAGGATTTGAGAATAGTGTTACGAGCTGAGGGTTAGTATTTCCAGAACCTTCTCGATGTTTCTTATAGTTAATAGAAAAGTGTAGGTATTTCGATTGACGACTATTTCTTATTCTGTGCTACTGTAGGTAAAAACGTAGCAAGTAGGTATATTAGACATAGACATAAACATAGACAGACATTTATTTGCTACCATAGCACACACAAATTCACACAATACAATCAAAAGGTATAACATCAAAGAGAAAGCACAAGAGAACACAGAAAATACAACAAACATAGAAACAATAGAATGAAATAATAAATTTACAATGTAGTCAGGGAACAATTAAAAAGAGGCAAGTAGGTGTGTATGTGCTACTGCAGCAAATATTCCGTACCAAGTATTACCTATTCTGTAACAGCCTCGGCGTAACAATAGCTTAGTGTGCTCTCTCAGTGGTAAAACCTGATATACGTAAGAAAGTAAGGACGATGAAGTCATAACGAAAAAAACCTTTTCCAAAGTCAGCCGATATAAAATGTAATACCATTAAAGCTTGTATTATACCTACGTCGAAGGTGAACAATGGTGAGCTAATTTTCAAAACGATATTGGATTGTTTTTGATGGTGGTTTCACAGTTTGTCTTACATTGGTACTTGCCACTTCTTTAGTATCTTCATTTACTTCTTGTGTAAATGTCGGCGACAAAGGTAAATAATACAAATTACTGGAAGGAGAAGGCACCAAATAACTCATGCTACGAGATGTACATGGTTGTGGGTTACAGTACGTTTCGATATCAACACAATATTTGAGCTTAACCATGCTTCCTAACATGGAATAGATGCACCACAGGGAGCTGGGTTTGTATGTATTGGCGAGTTCAGAGAAATACTCCAAAACACATTTTCAGAAAATGACTGGGTTTTTTGTTGATTTTCCATTGTATGAAACTATCGTAAACAGCTAAGTACTTTGCTCTAGATTTTGCAGGTATTAGGCTTTCATTTGCATTTTGTGCTGCATTAAGTATTTCTGGTGGAGTTTAATCTATCAATTATTAATTTTCGGTACTAAAACTTGACATTTTAACAATTATTACCACACAGCGACAAATGCGATACAAACAAAAAAAAGGGAAATGGTGCACAAATTTTTTTTTTTGCTCGCGCCAAATGTAGGTTCATTGATTAGGTACATATAGCCATACAGCCTACTTCAAAATTATAATTTTAGTGATAAAATGCAAAGTTTTTATAACAAACTATTGTGAATTATAAGTAATTTGATAATATTAAATGTTTTTTCGTCTGTCTTGTCGTCATTTGGGATACATTTATTTATTCCAAAAATATAATAGGATTTTCAGCGGCATAAAACTTCTTTGGTGTTACAAAAACTGTATTACGCGGTTAAATTAAAAATGCTCTGTTTACTCGCATGTAATTTGCAGTTAGGTACTAACTTAACTTTGTAGGGATAATTGTATTATGCACCAGTGTGTTATATTATTACGCACGCATGTGTTATAGTTCGGTTTATGGCCATAATAACGATGTACTATGGTTCTCTTTACGAGCAAGTGTGTTGAAAATAATGTTTCGTGTCTGTGCTGTTGGCCGTTGAGGAGTTCCTCTTGAAAGCCAACCCTGAGTGCAGCAGACATGTCATGGTGAAACTTAGAACAGGATATTATAATTAAATGTGTACACAAAATTTCGTGTCTGTGCTGTTGACCGTTGAGGAGTTCCTTCTTCGGAAGCCAAAACTGAGTGCAACAGCCATGACATAGTGGAGCATAGAACGGGCTATTATAATTCATATTTATTTATTTGGAAAACCAACAGCTAAATATACATAATATGAAACAAAGTAAATTAAAGAAAGCCAATAATAGGTTTTCACGACTAAACACCATACTAAAACAAAATGTCAAGTGAACAATAAAATTAAATGCGTACACTAAATTTAATATCTGTGCTGTTGACCGTAGAAGAGTTCCTCCGTCTGGAGCCAATCCAGGGAGCAGAATTAGGTCATGCTATAAATATGCATTGTTCTCCAAAATGACCGTGTATTCCAAATTTCAGCTCAATCGGCTAAATATAACTGATTTAAAATTCAGTTGCAAGATTCCACCCGGACAAACATACATACATTGCAAGTTAATAAAAAGCTTGTAAAAAGTTTCATGAGAAATTTATCTCATCGCTTATTATCAAGTATTTTTACCGAGGCCTAGCCCAGTCATTAATGTATCTTTGTGTCTGTGGGATTGTGGCTTTCGCAAGGATGGATCGATTTTAGTGGGGCTATTTTGCTGGATAAATACGAATCGATCTAAGTTATTCTAATAAAGTAAATGTAACACATATTCTAACAACTAAGTAGTAACCAAAGCCTATAACAAAGTAATGCCACGTGGGTCACACCTTAGAAACGTGCCCTGCGATGTGCGACCTTCAACTTGAGACATGCAGGTGCTAAGTCACGTGTGCCTGTTATTGAACCTGCAATCTTACCCTCTAAACCGAAACACAGCAATGCTGCTTGGCAACCGAGGTTATATAGCCAAGTTCAGTTAATAAAGTCACCGTTATCATACTGCAAGCCAACTCGTTTAATCCAAGGCTTAGTAAGGACGGCGCCATGGCCCTTAGTAAACGTAATTTATATTTAATATTATTAGTCTAGTATCACACCGTTTTCTTGTTCAATGGAGATTGGATGACTGATATTAAAGAGAAACCAGCAATTAAGGTTAATACTTGTCAATAAGCTTAGGGTAGTATTTAACCTCACACCAAAATATCCATGTTTTTACAAGCTTTTATATAACTTGCAATGTACTCGTATGTATGTTTGTCCGGGTGGAATCTTGCAATTGAATTTTAAACCCGTTCCCCTCAACCGATTGAGCTGAAATTTGTTATATAGGTACGCTTATTTTGGATGAAAATGCATGCTTAGCTTTGTGACGTCATTCTAACTTTAATATAGGGGATCATCCAAGATGACGGACTAGTTATTTTTTCTGCATTAGCACAGTATGGGTATCAAATGAAAGGGCTTGCTGAGGAGAACACGAAAACTAATATAACGTCACATTAAATCCAAAATATGGGGGATCATCCAAGATGTACATATACTATAAATCCAATATAGTGGGATCTTCAAGATGGCGGAGGATGTTTTCTGGGTTTCTGAAGTCATTAACAGCTGAATTTTAACAAACGTATGCGTTGGTCGACTTCATGCTTTGACTGTCTTTGGCGAGACAGGCGTCAACAGCATTGGTTTTCAATTTAAATAGGAGAAGGATATTCCAAAATCAAAAAGCAGTTTGATGCTAGATGATATCCATCCAGGGTCTGATGATGAAACTGGAAGGTGGCCATGCGAACTGTAATAATACAACGCAACTAGTGTTGGGATTTTGCTTGCGGTTCTGATTATGAATTTTATAAAAGCTTGTTTTGAAAATGAATGAATGAAAATACTTTAATGTACACATTAAAAAAAATAGAAATTACAGACAAAATAGAAGACACAAAGCAAATAGTATAATGGGCGGTCTTTACGCTTTGAAACGATTTCTTCTTTTGACAACTTTTGAATAAGTACTTTTTCAACAAAAAAACTTATTTCAATTCTATCAAGAAAGAATAATTGCACATCAAAATATGCACTCCAAAAGAAAACAAACTTTCCATATGTTTTATCCGTCCTAAATTACCTTCTAACTATTTCAAATATATCCGAATGCATAACCTTATTTCGAAAATAATTTAAAATATAACACGTAACGTCCTAATTTTTGAAAGAAGAGTTGAAAGATTAGTTAATGTGATATGAAATTAGTATAATTGGTATGAATTATTATTAGATGTGCTTTATTTATTTTGATGTGCAATTAAACATTTACCATTATTTTACAGTCTACTCATGGAATGTTACAATAGATAATTCTGCCTATACTAAGTCTATACAGCGCCAACGCTAGGAATGGTTAAAAAAAAGGTAAACAGGTTGAACTGATTTAGATGTTTGTACTAAGTTTTTGTGCAAGTTCATACTATTTTTTTCCAGCCTACACTGTCCCACCTGCCGGGCGAAGGCTTTTCTTTCGTCTCGGTGCTGTGCCAAATCCTGCCAATCTCTCTGGAAGATGTGTACCTAAATATCGCACCAGGAAAAAATACTTTGTTTTCTTCTTCTTCGAGCCAACGATTAACTTCTCAATCATTTTAAGGATGAATAAAAATTTGCCACTTCTATTGCGTTGTCAGTGGCTAAGTTTAAGTCGTCCTTTGTGCTAGTCGTAGGGCACAGACGAGAGATAAGCATGTGGGTCATGCTTTGAATGGGTTCCCCGCAGTCGCCGCCAGTTAATGTAGGGTCCCGCACTACTATATCTAAATTCATATAACCAATTTACCAACGAGTCGCAGGCTTAAACTAGACTATAAAAACATATTGTAATTCTCTGACAAAGTCAAAACACCACTGACTACAGACAACATTCCTAACCATGATGAATGGTCTGTTGACGAATATCAATATTTAATCCATATTAACTGATAACTAGGGCCACGTACAGACAGGTTTATTCAACCTCCTGCTATCCAGACGCGTCCTTTGTTTCAATCCCGCACTGACAGTGACGTAGACGTACTTAACGTGTCTTCTCTTAGGACTTGTTATAGTAGACATTAGACACAGTATATGTGTGAAATAGACAAACAGGTTCATGTTGTACTAGAATTGTTTAAGAAGCTTTTGCTAATAAAATTAATCAAAGGATGAAAAAAAAATTTAAGTACGTTGTTTTTGGATTGCGGGTTGTATGGATACTAACAAAAAGGGTACACCTGAATGCCTCAAGTTGATTCGACGCAGGGCAGCGCATCGTAGGGTAAGAAAGAAGAAAGAAAGAAAGAACGAAAAAAACACATCTAATTGCTGCCACAGACAGTGTACAATAATACAATAACACAAACAATGGTGGTGTTGCGTGGAGACAAAATGGTCCCTGTCTCAGCATGGGTTGCTTCGAACCTTGT
The DNA here is from genome assembly GCA_918857605.2 of Philereme vetulata. Taxonomy (NCBI): domain Eukaryota; kingdom Metazoa; phylum Arthropoda; class Insecta; order Lepidoptera; family Geometridae; genus Philereme; species Philereme vetulata. Next base: position 7,596,735 of record OU975457.1, on the reverse strand, counting down.
TGGTAAAATTCTATTAAATTGGGTAAATTTCTAATGTACGTGACCTACGAGGCAATTCTCTGTTCTAGGCGATAGTTACCATTTGACATCAGGGGGGCTATAAGCTTGTTCCATCTCCAAGTAGAATAAAAAAAAACATCGCCGCCTTCTCGCAAACTAGCGGCTATTTATATGAATTAATAAAATCATTTATACACAGTTTTTCTGCTGTGCTACAAGGCACGTCTCTTGTACAATCCTGCACTGTCAGGGAGACGTATCGTTGTCTTGCGGGTTCTTGTAAATCGTGAACATGTACGGCAGATTATTTCTTTTTGTTACTTTAATCTTGTAGCGTACTTTGTAGCTGAAAATAAAAACTTTAAAGATCACATCTTTTTAAAATATACATAATAAACAGTTGGAAAAGACCAAACGATCTATAGGTAGATCTGAAATCCATTATAATACTAATTCTTGAACGTGGTTGATTGCATTTAAATCGGATCTATAGTAGGTTCATAAGAAACTATTAATTATATTTCTCTGAAGCCTAGATATTGATTTCATTGTAGTTTCCATGATTGATGTTCAAAACAGATATTTAATAACGAATAACTGTAAATTTAATTAGAACATGAATCTACTAAGTCAAATCAAATGCAACTGTATCACAACTCTCGTAACTTTAACTACAATAAAATAGTTTAATTACGATCTAGCACCTTCAGTTTCGTCAAACTTGACATTGACAGGTATTGTGAAATTGCCTAGGTGTCTGGAGATCGTGGTCAAATGCGTAAGTAGAAAATTAGTGTTGCCGTCAAAAGTTAATTTCGACAATTTTCTTAGGCAAGATGTTGCCTTTCCATTAAATTTTTTTTACCAATTTTGTGTTTTTGTTAACTGTAGTAGGTCTGTATAAGTTTGAAACCTGAATTTGAATAGATTTAATTACTGGAAATGATCTTCTCACATCAAGTTCCACACTACTGGAACCATACTTTATTTCCACTAAAAACAGGAAATTTAACTTTATCGTCTGTAAGTTTGTGTGTCCCGATATTTCGCGAATAGAGTTATTCTTTTTTAAGAAAGATTTGTCATGATCATGTTATTTTTAAATATGATATTATCGTTCAAACTGCATTGAGTATATTAAAATTTAAGAATTTTGATATTTTTTTTTGACCATTCATTGGTTTTAATTAACTTACAGTACTCTTCGTAGTGACAGGCTAACTGGCTAATAACATCTAGTGAAACTAACGTTGACTAATGACAGTTAGACGCACTTTACTTCTCTAAAAGCTTTTTAAGTATTCTGCCGGGGAACTTTACAGCGTATAACAAATGTTGCTCCGTCAACTTGTGGACTTGTGGACGCAGCTGGGTAAGACATGGCTCAGTATAAACTACTCATTGATTAGATGACAAAATATGGTCTATATAATTAAATAATAAATTTTTCTGGACATTTCACACAGCGCTATCTAGCCCCAAACTAAGCAGAGCTTGTATTATGGGAACCAGATAACTGATAGAACACTTATATACTATTTTTTTTTGTAAATACATACTTATAATATATAGAAAAACACCCAGACCCAGAACAAATATCTGTAGATCATGCAAACATTTGTTCCGCGGCGGGAATCGAACCCGCTACCTCCTGCGTCTCAGCCGGCTATTCGCCCACTGCACCATGGAGGTCGTCCACTGCACCTGATACTGTAATGAAGCCTGTACAATTCTAACTTTTCTTTTTCTAATGTTATTTTTGTTATTTTTTCATAAAAGGGTTGAATTTGAATTTTGTTTTGGAATAAAACCAAAATTGACCGCTCCTTACTAACTTTCCACTAAATATTTACAAATTTACTCTGTATACTCAGATAAACTGTTAGAAACAGTCCAGTTAGGTAGGTCCAACTTCGAGAGAGGTCAGTGGACGAATCTAACTCAGCTGGGCAGCATCCGGAAAAAGTGTGACGCCTTCTCGTCCAAAATACTGCACAACAATCCCTTACCGTATTTATGCACTAAACGTCATTAAACTTGATGTATTTGTATGATTTGATAACTCCTTAAATCATATTTAGTCACTAAATACGTTTAGACATCGTTGCGAAAGTCCCCAGGCCATTATTCTTTAATGAGTGTGTATTACCAGAGATGACAAATGGCACAGAAAGGTTGTCTCTTGCTATGGGCCTCATAAGAAGCCTCAAGGTCACTCACCGTGCTATGGAGAGGGCTTTGCTTAGTGTTTCTCTCTACGACATCAAATCAGAAATGAGTAGGTTCGTAGACAAACAAGGTCACTGACATGGCCTAGAGGATTAGCAATCTGAAGCGGCAGTGTGTAAGGAACATAGCTCGAAGAATTGACGGCTGTTGGAAGAATGGTTCTTGAGTGGAGACTACTATACGCACTGAAAAGCGCTGTGAAAGGCAGCTCCCCACTGGATGGAAAGACGACTTGATGAAGGTTGCTGGGAGCCGTTGGATACAGGCCGCACAGGATCAGATGCTTTGGAATCCTATGGAGCAGGCTTATTTTTAGCAGAGGACGTCCTTAGGCTCATGATGATGATGACTCATATAATAGCAGTCAAATCAAATAAAAATATTTTTGGTTCAATAACACGTAGAAATTAAAAATAACCGACCAAGTGCGAATCGGACTCGCGCACGAAGGGTTCCGTACCATTATCTAAAATCACGTTTGTTGTATGGGAGCCCCCTTTAAATATTTATTTTATTCTGTTTTTAGTATTTGTTGTTATAGCGGCAACAGAAATACATCATCTGTGAAAATTATAACTGTCTAACTATCACGGTTTATGAGATACAGCCTGGTGACGGACGGACAGACAGACAGCGGAGCCTCAGTAATAGGGTGCCGTTTTACTCTTTGGGTACGGAACCCTAACAAATAATTAACATTGGCCGGTGGTTGGCAACACACCTTTAATTTCGTAAATTAGTTAGTATTATCAAAACATGAATAGAACTAGATTAAGTTACGGAATTGGACCCAGAAGTAAATTGTTGCCTTCAATAAGAGTTGCTCAATACGACTCGGTATGTAAGATATCAACTGCAATTTCTTAGCTGTATATGGCTAAGGACAAATCTAAGCAAAAACAACGAGTGTGCTTAAGACCACGCGACTGAAGTAAAACTTCTTTTTTAAAATATTAATTTATAAAATTGTTAAAGAACGAAATTAAATAACAAAAAATAATCAAACGAACTACTGACTGAAATATATATATTTCATGCACTGACTATAAGAGGATGATAGAAAGAAAATGTGCACGCGCACTTCTCTCTCTTGCTCCTACAGTAATATACGAAACATAACTTTCTCTCTTTCTATCTTCACTAACTTATATCTCCCTCTCAACTTCCGTTCGCACTTTTCGTAATGCATTCACCAGCTTACTCCCCAAGTCAAGCGTGCGTAAAGAAGTTTTACTTACGCGGTGGAATTTCACTAGCGTAATTTTGCGTGGTCCTGGCTAGGAATGATGTTAGCATTTTGTTCCAGATATGGCACTTTAGAAACATTTTTACTTGATTTGATCCTAGCCAAAAAGGGTATCCTGTGTGTAATTCCACCATCATCTATGTTCTGTAGGGTTCCAACAATATTACTGCCTGATTAATGAACAATATTCATAAGACTTCCAAACAGTAATTTTTCTAAGTGAGTATCTGGAGTATTTGGTCAAAAGCTTAAAGGATTTGAGAATAGTGTTACGAGCTGAGGGTTAGTATTTCCAGAACCTTCTCGATGTTTCTTATAGTTAATAGAAAAGTGTAGGTATTTCGATTGACGACTATTTCTTATTCTGTGCTACTGTAGGTAAAAACGTAGCAAGTAGGTATATTAGACATAGACATAAACATAGACAGACATTTATTTGCTACCATAGCACACACAAATTCACACAATACAATCAAAAGGTATAACATCAAAGAGAAAGCACAAGAGAACACAGAAAATACAACAAACATAGAAACAATAGAATGAAATAATAAATTTACAATGTAGTCAGGGAACAATTAAAAAGAGGCAAGTAGGTGTGTATGTGCTACTGCAGCAAATATTCCGTACCAAGTATTACCTATTCTGTAACAGCCTCGGCGTAACAATAGCTTAGTGTGCTCTCTCAGTGGTAAAACCTGATATACGTAAGAAAGTAAGGACGATGAAGTCATAACGAAAAAAACCTTTTCCAAAGTCAGCCGATATAAAATGTAATACCATTAAAGCTTGTATTATACCTACGTCGAAGGTGAACAATGGTGAGCTAATCCATTAGACAATACGTCATTGATCTTCCGAGTCAGGATGGAAGGTAAACTGTGCTTTCTTTAGGTTTGAAGAATTGAAAAGAATTGGATAAACTGGGTTTTCATCATCATCATCATATCAGCCGTAGGACGTCCACTGCTGGACAAAGGCCTCCCTCATTGATCTCCAGGAAATGCGGTTGGAAGCGGCCTGCATCCAACGCCGACCTGCGGTTCTTACCAAGTCGTCTGCCCATCTTGTGGGTGGACGTCCTACGCTGCGCTTGCCGGTCCGTGGCCTCCACTCGAGAACCTTTCGGCCCCATCGGCCATCTGTTCTGCGCGCTATATGGCCTGCCCATTGCCAATTCAACGTGCTAATCCGTCGGGCTATGTCGGTGACTTGAGTTCTCCTACGTATCTCCTCATTCCTGATTCGATCCCGTAGAGAAACCCTGAGCATAGCCCTCTCCATAGCTCGTTGAGCGACTCTGAGCTTATTCATAAGGCCAATAGTGAAGGACCACGTCTCGGTTCCATATGTCATCACTGGTAACACACACTGATTGTAGACTTTCGTCTTAAGGCACTGAGGTATGTTGGACGAAAAGACGTTGCGAAGTTTCCCAAACGCTGCCCATCCGAGTTGGATGAGTCCAACTGGGTTTTAGATTTTGGAAATAGTGGTCTACTAATGTTTGAAGGTACCCAGTAATAGCTGACTTTTCACATGATACTACTAAATACTATAGGTATACATAAATAATGCAAGACATTTCATGGAGCATCTTGCCCCAAATTAAGCATAGCTTGTACTATGGTAACCAGACAACTGAAAGAATACTTACATTTTGTTTTTGTAAATACGTATCACATTAATATTATATATGCGAATTTTGGATGTTTGTTTGTTTGTTATTCAATCACGCCGTAACGGCTAAAACGATTTCGATGAAATTTTGTACCTATATACGTAGATTATAATCTGGATCACCATATAGGCTACCATTTATCCCATAAATCAGTACCTATGGGACAAAAATGGGGTGTCAAGTTGCAACAGCGAGTTTAGCTTTATTTCTAGGTTACCTACCTACACACTTAGTAGTGTAACAAGTACGAAGTCGCAGGCAACATCTGGTTTATAATACATCCCGGCAAAATATCTGTAGATGCAAACATTTGTTCCCATTATCTTATAAAATTATTCATCCCCATGAAATACATCCTTCATGGGTATGAATAATGTTATGAGCGAATAGTTCCCTAGCTTTCTATTAAAAAAACCGAACAAGTGCGAGTCAGACTCGCCCACTGAGTGTTCCGTACCAAATTGTAGGTACACACACACACATCAAGCTATAATTTCCAGTATAAGCTGACCTCTCATTCTACGAAAAGCCTACAAAATGCGAGGTCAGCTTATACTGGAACTGTATAGCTTGATGTGTAGCCGTGTGTAACATAATACATATATAATAGGACATTATAAATAGTTCAGGAATCGAGTCTCGCAGTTTTTAGCTTTTCCCGAAATTCAGAATAAAGACTATATTTTTTTAAGATTTAGACAATCATAGACATAGACAATCATTTATTCTCTACATTAGCACACAAAATACAATACAATTACATTTTTAAAACAGAGGAAATACAAAAAAAATAAACAATTAAATAGTACAAACGTAAAACATAAACAAAAACAGGGAGAACTTGGTAGATAGTATGTGCTACAGCAGTAAATGGGAGCAGCATTATGCCCGCCGTAATGGTAAGCGCTGATATTCTGTCGATTTAATTACAAATGTATAGTTTTAATTACGTTTTTTGCGGCAATAGCCGTATCTTTTTTTTACGTTAACTTAGAAGATTGATTTTTTCACAGCTTCAAGGGACTGTAGACTTGAGTATATGGTTTTAATTTCAACTCGATATCTTTACGCGTTCCCGTGATAAAGGGTCCTGACAGATAGACAGACAGACGGACAACAAAATGATCCTATAATTTCCGTTTTTTCCTTTTACCCTAAGCCTTATTGATCGATCCGTTTGGGAACTACGATGCCACAGACAGGCAGACACACGGACGGGAGTCAATATTATAAAACCCGTCATTTTGCGTCGGGTCATATTGTTATAGCAAGTCTCCAGATCAATAATGGGTTAGTATACGGTAATAAACGCCTAGGTAATAGAATCATACAATGTCGGTAGACTGACCTATTGGAAACTCATAAATTCTCTGCTGTGACATTCAACGCAAAGTCGATGTAGACTCAACGCAATTTCTAACTTAAAATCAATATAGAAAATGGTCATTAAAAGAAAACCCCTAAGTAAATATGACTGAATCTGGTCCACTAAAAATGTTAGATACTACGAATTCCACTTAGAAAACTTTCGTGATTCAATCATTATTATAAATACGGGATTTATCACGTATCGTTTTATCGGTGTTTCGACCGACAATGTTTCGGTTCAATTCATGAACCTTCATCAGGGTTAGTGCGGACCGCTCCGAACAACATCGAATGCGAGGCGAGTTTATGTCCTCTTTGACTCCAGTTTCCCTAAATTATTATAAAAAATATTAACTGGTTTTCAAGAGACAATAGTATTTTTCAATACACAATTGCGATCACTGTACATTATTACTGATTAAAACGGGCATTAATCGCGTATGCACCTTTTTTCATCGGTATAACAAATAAAATAGGTTCATACGCGATAAATAGGTACCTACACACGGCTACACATCAAGCTATACATTACCAGTATAAGCTGCCTCGCATTGTAAAGGATTTTCGTAGAATGAGAGGTCAGCTTATACTGGAATAGTTTAGCTTAATGTGTAGCCGTATGTACCCGTTTTAATCAGTAATTCAAGAGACACAAGTCAGACCTTTACAATTTTTTTTTACAAAAAAAGGATATGGTACCATAGCACCACAACTGCCTTGCTCAAAGTCACCGAGGACATTAGATCAGCTATGGAGAAATCTCAAGTCACTGTGCTGGTACTCATTGACTTTAGCAACGCCTTTAATGCTGTCGACCATGATCTGCTTCTTGCTGCCTTGAGTCAACTGAATTTCTCGCCGTTAGCCGTTCAGTGGTTCTCGTCCTATTTAACGGGGCGTCGCCAGTCCATCCGGAGTGGGCAGACTTTCTCTGATTGGTGTGAACTGGAGGCTGGAGTCCCTCAAGGGGGAATCCTATCACCCCTGCTCTTCAGCCTATTCATGAACTTGCTTTCCTCCAAATTTCACTGCAACTATCACTTCTACGCCGACGATCTGCAGCTTTATTACCACTCAAAGACTGAAAACTTGAATGCTTCATTGGATGCTCTTAACACTGATCTTCTCCAACTTAAGACCTGGTCTGAGAACTACGGCATCCAAGTGAACCCAAACAAATGTCAAGCAATCATTATCGGGAGTACTCGCCAACTTGCAAAAATCAACCTACCCTCAACCACTCCCTTAGTTTATAATGATTGCATCATTCCTTTTGCACTGGTGGTCAAAAATCTTGGCCTCCTTGTCGATGCTAACCTAAACTGGGTGGCTCAGGTAAAGGAAGTATCCCGTAAATTTTTTGCATTCCTCCATTCTATTATCCGTTTTAAAAACTTTCTCCCAACAAATACTAAAATATCCCTAGTCAACTCTTTGCTCCTACCTATAATCGACTATGCGGATATATCGTACCTAGACCTTAATCAGTACCTCCTTAACGAATTGGATCGACTACTCAATACGTGCATTAGGTTCATCTACGGTCTCCGTAAGTATGATCATGTGTCTGAGTATCGCTCCAAACTGAAATGGCTCTCAATTCGTGACAGGAGAAAGTTAAGAGTTTTATGTCTTCTTTTTTCGATCCTTAGGGACCCCTTTACTTCCCATTATCTTAAATGCAAATGTTCCTACCTCTCTGACACCCATGACCAAAACTTCAGATCCACTGATTCTTTCCTTCTCGCTACCCCGAAACACTCAACGGCCTTCCGTGGCAACTCTTTTGAGGTGGTAGCTGTCGGTCTATGGAACTCTCTCCCTACTCATATTAAAAAGGCGCCTAGTAAATCGGTTTTTAGACGACTAGTCTACAGTCATTTCTTGCAGTCCTCCACTGGCTGTTAAAATATATGAAAACTTAGTACCTATGTGTGTTGTATGTAATAGTATTTTTTGTTTTATATTTATAAATATATATATATAATTTGTTATATTTGTCATATATATTCTATGTATTATTATTGTTATATCAAGTAGGTTTATGTATTTATTCTAACTGTAATCGGAGTTTATTGTTATTTGTGTTTCTTTTGTTTTTTCTTTTAATTAACATTAATATTGTTAAAAGTTAGCACGCCAACCTTTTTTGGTAACTCTGAGGTTGGCAGGTAGAAAATGCTATTAGCATTAAGCCCACCTTTTGTACATGTAATTTGTATTTTTGTGCAATAAAGTATTAAATAAATAAATGGTTGTGATTCAGTCAGTGAAGTCACAGTAGCACCAAGACAGTACGGATAAGGTGGTTTACGTATACAATATTCATCCGGTTCCCGGTACCCGGTACCTACTGGGTTCATCAGACAACTCATTTATGACCTAGATTATTAGAAACCTAGATAGGATAGTATTTTCTTATGAAGTCCTCTTTTGTTGTTGTATTTTAAGTTTTACTATTTTATTGTATCTTTTCTGTAATAGTTCGTAATTAAAAATGTATACATGAAATATAAATAAGGATTTGTCATAGAGGTTGTATTTCATTATAGCATTATGAATGCGGGCTATTTCATTCAAATTTGTGTGTGCTCGTAATGTATTAGCTGTGTTAATCACATTAATTATCAATGCGAAAGTTTGGATGTTTGTAGTAAACTAGTGGTTCGCCCCGAACTGAGATTTCGCGAGTCTCTGATTAAAACAAAAAAATATTATTTGGAATCTTTGACTATCAAAATAGTGCCACAAAATAAATAACCAAACTACCATTAACAATTATAATTACCTACAGTTTCATCTAAATTACAGGTAACGGGAGTTCATGTCATGCGGTTTTTTTGGGATACAAATTGCGTAAATTAGTGTAACTTAAGCTACACGCACGGCAAATGTGGGATCACGGGTGTACCCCGTGAATTTTGTTTTTATGTCCTGTGAAACTTCAGTTTTATTATAGCTAATAACTCAAAAACTATAAAAACTTTACAAAAAATAAAAACGAAACCTAAATGTACTAATAACGACCTTTCATTTGACGACATTTTAATTTTTTTTACCTCTCTTGAACACCAATATCTCAACAACCCCCCCAACATTTTTAGCTCATTTAGTCACACCAAAATTGTGACATCACTATCTACCTATGTATCAAATTTCACGATTCAACGCTACAAAAGTTGTACTCGGACAAATAAACATACATACAACTCCGATTTGCCCTAGTTGATTTAGAGATCTCGCTTCGCACGTTCAATGAATGTCAATCTATATCTGTACTGGAGGACAATGAGATGACCACAAAATGAATGTCACTCGACATTCATACTAATGATCTTAGGAAAATGTTATTTACAATAAATATAATTTTAATAATATATTTTATATATACCCGTTTATTAACAACACATCGATAGGTTACTGCATTTGGTCAAAGGTACATAAACCTTTGCATTTCATGGTATAAAGTTTGAAACTTCCTTACTGCCGGTGAAATAAGCTTCTTGGAACGTAACTACGTTATATACAGGAAGCAATGTTGACTACATTTGCATTCCACAAAGAAAGGGAGAGAAATATCCGGCCTGGTTATTGTGATTTCAACTCCAATGTTCCACTGATACGATAAGCCTACTCTTGACTAAAGTTATTGGACGGCAATTCAACTCAAAGACTCAATGTTGATTGACAAAAAATATTACCCCCTCCCTTTTATCTCCGATGTTTACTACGCGGAAAATCTGAGTCAATTCAAATTGATGAAGGGTTATTCTTTACAGGAAAAGGTATAGTGCCGACATTTATGGTTTCTAAGAAAAATAATTTAGATATATTTTTCACAGTAGTCTTAAAATATGTGATAATTTGTTACTACAGATTTCTGAGTAAACCATCTATCTATCCAGCCTCCAGCAACCACTATTGGGTATATGTCTCCTCTCTATGTGGCCAGTCCAAATGTTCTTGAGCAAGTCTTATCCATTGCTGTCTAACTTCCGTTACGAGATCGTCAGACCATCAGGCCGGTGGTCTGCCCTGCGGTCGATGTCCATCTCTTGGCCACCACCACCTGAGTGGACTACTCGCATTAATATACTCGTCGTTCCAAGTGATTCGCTAAGCATATGAGATATTCATCATTTTCCATACAACACTCAGAGATGTACGTACATATTTTTCCAAAGCGGCACTTACTGACGGCAATATCACAAGTGTAATAAGGAAATCTGTCTGTCACATTTTCATATATACTGCGCACGATATAAGGTTGTAAATTGTGTGTGGATTGCAAGTGACAGTTGTAAGTTAGCAATGGTGACTGAACGCCGCGGGGGCCGGAATAACGAGCGCGGACGACGATCTTCATTGAGTCTTAAAAATTAGCTTTGATATTTGGTGTTGAGCGTACTGAAGCAAATTTTAGACTAGCCATTAAAAAGTGATTTCTTTAAAATGAAACGTAAACCCTTAACGCATAGAGGAGTTTCACATTATTCGAACTTGGTGATATTAAGAAGAAACACTTAAAAAATAGCTGTTTGTACTTAATAACCTACCTTTGCAGAGAGGCGTGAGACAGGGAGACATAATTTCTCCGAAACTGTTCACGAACGCATTGGAGGACGTTTTCAAACTCTTGGTTTGGGACAGACTTGGCATCAATATTAATGGCGAATACATCACTCACCTTCGATTTGCCGATGATATAGTCATTATGGCCGAATCGCTGGAGGAACTCGGTACCATGCTCAGCGACCTCAGTAGAGTCTCCCAACAGGTGGGTCTTAAAATAAACATGGATAAGACGAAAATCATGTCAAATATTCATGTTGCACCGTACCGGTAGTTGTTGGGGGCGATACTCTCGAAGTTGTCGACGAATATGTATACCTAGGACAAACTGTCCAATTAGGTAAGTCCAACTTCGACAAAGAGGTCGCACGAAGAATCCAACTCGGCTGGGCAGCGTTCGGGAAACTTCGCGATATCTTCTCATTCAAAATTCCCCAGAGCCTGAAGACTAAAGTCTTCAACCAGTGTGTGTTGCCAGTGATGACATATGGCACTGAAACGTGGTCCTTTACTCATGACCTCATGACCAAGCTCAAGGTCGCTCAACGATCTATGGAGAGGGCTATGCTCGGGGTTTCTTTGCGTGACAAAATACGCAATAACGAAATCAGCAGAAGAACTAAAGTTGCCGACATACCTCTCAAAATAAGCAAGTTGAAGTGGCAATGGGCAGGCCACATCGCTCGTAGAACCGATAACCGTTGGGGAAGAAAGGTTCTCGAGTAGAGACCACGGACTGGAAAACGCAGCGTAGGCCGGCCCCCCACAAGGTGGACCGACGATCTAGTAAGAATCGCGGGGAGCCGTAGGACGCAAACGGCTACCAACCGCTCGTTGTGCCAATATAAGGGGGAGGCCTATGTTCAGCAGTGGACGTCTTCCGGCTTATGATGATGATGAACCTACCTTTAAACTATAACAGTCCACTGCTTAACGTAGGGTGCTGCTCTTAGGGTGCGCCATTGAGTTCGATCCTTAGCTCTCTCTCATCGCCCTAGGTTGATGATGATGATGAACCTACCTTTTCTTGAACACCGTATTGATACGTTTCGAGATTAGTCCAAACACACACAGACAAGCGAGATATATGGAACTTTATACGATGTAGTTTTGTAAGTTAGTCTGTAATTATTAGCGTTTGTTTTGATGAAAATATACTGCAAATACTCATAATACTAATGGGGCTATGTCTTTTAATAAATTTGTACAAAAAGTCGCGTATATTTGAAAATGTTATTAAAACTTAGCAAAGTTTATTGAAAATAGTTCTAACGAAACATACTCTGCCATCAGTATTAAAGTTAGCGACATTTCGCCAAAGCATATCGTATTTTATAGCCTGGACAAGACACGACTCGATCGAAACTTATAATTAAACTGACGATGTTTTCCGAGCAACAATTAATTAGTCTATAACTGAGTGAAATAATGGCACGGGTGGAAGATGAGACAGGACTATGCAACTTAGATTAGAAAGTTACATGTTGAAGCAAAAGGGGTTGTGAAAATTGCTTGCGTAAACGAGTTGCGCTTCTATTTTGTTTTAGAAAGATCTTAATCACCGATTTAGTATGTATTACTCGTGCGCGATAACTTGGGACCTGCTAGGAATGCGACTCCCCGACCGCTTCCCCTGCACTTCCCCGATGGCGCCCGTATTGTACCGTTCGCATCACTATTTTTTACTAGGGTTTTTAGTCTCGTACTGGCCTACGTCACGTAACGACGCGCTCTGGAATTATTTTAGTTTTCGTTTGTGTTATTGTTTTGTTGTTGTAGTTTTTGTTGTAAAAATATCAACCAGTCAGAAAGGGAAATAGAAAAATTAACGAGAGATGCAATTACCAGCATAAGTGAGAGTGACTGGAAAAAAGAAGTCAACCATGTGGACAGGCTTCGACAAAAGTATTGGGACGATGACCTCTTCCAAGAGACGAATGAATCGCAATTAATTGTAAATTTATCGGATACCTCTTCGTCAAGTGATTATAGTGAGACTGAGGACGAAGAACCACCTCTAGAAGGCATAAATCCACTAAGTTGTGACGAAGATGAGATAATGTAAATAATAGATAAAATAAATGTATAAACTTAAACATTGTATTTTTATTTTATTCAAATAGTGTAAAAAAGATTAGATAAAAAGCAGCGTCCTCCCTGAGTAACATAATAAATTAGGTTAAAAAAACAAAGACGAAGCCGCGGGCGGCCTGCTTGTTATGTTCGCTTTTTTGCGGGCGGTACAAACACGCCAATATGACGTCACCGCGCTCAGGTCCCAACTTATCGCGCACGGGTAATTATTATTACCCGTGCGCGTTGTAATTATTATAATTATTAAATCAATATAATTTTATTAACAGTACCCTGCACATAAAAATAAAATATTCAGTTCGGATTGTTAAAAATAATATGTTCTTCGGTTTGGTGTTTTTTTCCAAAGAAGGCGTTATATAAAGTACCTTTTTCATGCTTCGAGCTTTGCGGTTAAAGTTATTATTATGATAGGCCGCTGTTTTTTAGGAAGTGAAATATTAATAAAGTTAATAGATCGAAAAAATCCAAAGCCATTCAAATTTTTAGCAGAGTAACTACTAGCAAGTTTTGCCGTGAATACAGTTGTTTTTGACAATACCATAAAGCGATTTTACAGCTAAATTGTTCACAACAGAATGCTTTTGAACTTTAAAAATGTTAATGCAGAAAGGAATTCTCTCGTACATTGTTTTATTTTAGGGCAGTAAAACTTTACGTCGAGGGATATAAAAACAAAAATAATGATGCTGCAAAAAGTAACGCGACGTTTATCCCCGACGACCAAACAATTCATACCTCAAATGTCAGATTAATCTAAGGCCTGGTGTATACCGTTGATTGTGCGAATAATAATCCGAGAAGCGAGTCTAGTAGTCCGCAAGAGCGTCAAAGCTGAGCGCAAAGGAACAAAGCCTCCAATTACCCGAGCGGGCACGCCGTGGGCTTTTAGTGAATAATGAGGCCGCTTATCCCAGCGGATGACGGCTTCACTAGAATTGTTTTTAAGTAGGACTGTGCGGACCACCCTTACGCCACTCTAGGGCCAGACTACATGTTCACACTCCGCGAGCAATCTGCCAAGAGTAAAGGTACGCTTGCAAAAAGCCGCGACGCAGACGCGACTTATAACAAATAGCTCTGATTATTAAATGAGTATTCATCACGTATTCTTACTTTTTTATTTATAAATCCCGACGTTTCGTCTGTGTTGCAACAGCCGTGGTCACGGGAAAACTGGAGTACTCGTCTGTCTCAGCTATCGTCGAGAAGATATTACAAAAAAAAAGATTACTAGCAGGACTTTTGTGATATCCGTGGAAAAGTCATAGTTAAAGAAATTTTCGATGTTATTTTGATGAAAAACTATCATTGTCACTATAATTATTGCAAATATAATGAAGAACGCTACCAAGCGAAGATTTTCTCTCGGTAAGGTCCATAATTGAAATATCCAAAGCTACTTTCGACACTTGCTAAATTGTCTCTGGAACTAGTCGCTAGCATTACCACACCAATTTAAGGTAGGTTCTCCTATTTCTGTGTCGCACGTCGACGGTCGCCTCACGTCTGCCGTGTCGCGGTCACTGCGTCAACACAATTTGCCTCATGCTCTTTCGCCGAGTCCCTCACTTTGACATTTAACACAAAACAAGCCTTTTCAATGTCACCTTTATACCTCCGCCCGCATAAAGGACACTTATTTCGCTGGAACAAGAGGGTTTCTCGCGGGTTGTAGGCGTGAAAAAGAATGATTTAATGGAGTAAATACCTAACACGACTGTTTTCTTTTCTTTCTTAAAATGTGACAGACAGAAGGGAATATACTGCAGGCACTTCGGAATATTTATCTTAATCTGAAAGGAGATTCTATTCATGAAAATTATTAACATTTATAATATAATAAGTTGTTATTGAACAATACTTATTAGAATATATTAAGTATTGTTATAATATAAGTACACTTTTTACAGAGTAAATGTATTAACATAACAAAATATATACCTACAAATCTCGATAAAATACAATATAAACAGTTGTAACAACTAAATACAGTTGCCAACGATCTATACATAGCTCAACAGCGCCAAATCACTTCCAGACAGAAGTGTCCCCAAGACACTGGGTGCGTTGCCCCGCTGAATTGCAATGCCCAGATGCACCAGCTCTTGGATCACACGATCAGACACCTGGTGTGCCCGGCAGCTCCTGGACTAGGTCCACCACTCCAAATGGCTCAAATACGTAAGATAAATAAATAAATATATATTACTGGACATTTCACACAACGCTATCTAGCCCCAAACTAAGCAGAGCTTGTACTATGGGAACCAGATAACAGATAGAATACGTATGTATATACAATTTTTTTAGTAAATACATACTTATAATTTATATAGAAAAAACATCCAGACTCGGAACAAACATCTGCAGATCATGCAAACATTTGTTCCACGGCGGGAATCGAATCCGCTACCTCCTGAGTCTCAGCCGGCTATTCGCCCACTACGCCACGGAGATACAGAGGTTAAGAATTTCATATTTGCATCTTTTGAGATCTTCAGCTGAATTTGCCGTCACACCGGCGCTGGCGGCCGTAGCTGCTGTCCCCGACAGATGAGATGGCGCCAGGGTATCGACGCACGTGGCGTCCCAGTTGGAATCGATATAATGTTTATAGATAGTTAATAAAACCAATAATATTATCCGATTGTCTAGCAGTTTGTGGGTTCCAGGGAATACAAAATTCATTTCCATTCAAATCACTTACATAAATAAAAGTTATGATCCTATAGATTTATGATCTGCTTTTAATAGTGGCTTCGTAAATACGCTGAAACCTTTTGCAAACGTTGTTTACATTCACTACACATCACTTTATAAGTTTTGAAGGATATCGAAGGAGACCAGAATTGGCAAAGGAAGTTTTAGGTCCGAAGATACTTGCGATCCTAAATCAACAATCCTATTGCAAAACCGATGTAACCACGCGTTTTCACTCGAATACGGGTGGTATGTTATCGTTCCGTACACAACGGGTCAAACGGGACCCTATTACTAAGACTCCGCTGTCTGTCTGTCCGTCTGTCACCAGACTGCATCACATGAACCGTGATAGTTAAACAGTTGAAATTTTAAAATAAAAACAGAATAAAAAAAATATTTAAGGGGGGCTCCCATACAACAAACGTGATTTTTTTGCTCGTTTTTGCTCGATATTGATAACGGCAACAGGAAGACGCTTGAAATATTCACAAAATATTTAGTTATATATTCAATTTAAAAATTAATAATTAAATACAATAAAACAAATATTTAAGGGGTCTCCCTTACAACAAACGTGATTTTTTTGCCGTTTTTATAGATAACTAGCTGTTGCCAGCGGTTTCGCACGCGTGCTTTGCCAATAAAAGTAGCCTATGTGTTAATCCAGGTTATGATCTACGTACATACCAAATTTCATCGCAATCGGTTCAGCCGTTCCGGCGTGAAAGAGTATCAAACATCCATACATACAAACTTTCGCGTTTATAATATTAGTAGGATGGTATGGAACCTTTCGTGCGCAAGTCCGACTCGTACTTGGCCGGTTTTATTAATTACTAAAGACAAAAAATGTCCGACGAAAATGGATTTTTTTAATTGTAACTTTTGAAACTATCATGTTTGTGAACATTATTTTCACAAAAAACGTGAGTTGGTTTTCCGATTGTATTGGATTGATTGGCCGACTTTGTAGCCTACTTGACTGTATGTGACCGGCCTTATTGAAATAATTTTCTTAGTTATGTCTATCTATAATATAAAAATGAATCGTAAAATGTGTTGGTAAGCGCATAATTCAACAACGCCTGGACCAATTTGGTCAATTCTTCTTTTGTTGTATTTCTTATTGTCAGGAGAAGGTTCTTATCAAAGAAAAAATTAATTAAATTGCGCGCAAAATTAGAAAATTTAATAATACTTAACCAAAATAAAAAAATATTTATAATCTAACCTTAGCGGTTTTTTAATGTAACCTTATGACGTTTCACATAGAATTGACAGATTGCGTGCTGCAAATATCGTCAAAGAGGATGTAAAAAAATTGAATATCGTTTGAAACAGATGCTTCGGTAGGAGTTAGCCCGACATATATTGTCTATATATATAACAATTAATTGCTGTTCGTTAGTCTCGCTAAAACTCGAGAACGGGTGCAGCGATTTGGCTAATTTTGGTATTGAATTATTTGTGGAAGTCATTCATTTTCTCATACATAATGATGGCCGGGGACAACAATTGACAATTCTACCAGGGTGACTTATATTGACAGCCCGCGTTATACCTATGCATGTCAAGCTGATACGAAGTTCGGCGGTACCACTAGTTTATGTAGAATTTTCTTAGTGTCTGTGGTTATAGATTATCAGCCAACGATAATACAGATAAATATGTTGGCAAACCCCTATCCTTACAAAAGAATCAATCCAAAAATCTGTGCCTATTTTGATCGATTATTATGATATGTGAAGTGTTTGCCAACAGATGTATCGGTGTTAGGAATAGCTGATATTCTATAACCCCAGGGTTCACTAGGGTAAGCATAGTTAGATTTTCATACTAGACTGCGTTTTAATGAGATAAGCAAGCAGGGAAAATACTAACGAAGAACACGTTCATCAAGTAGTGTTGAAAATGTTACGGTTGTTTTTATACTCACTATATTACCTAGAAGTGTATTCTAGGTATCAGAATCGTAGTCATATCTCCCGTAGTTATTACTTACGGCTGGAAAAAGTCTACAGTTCGTGTCGTCAAATATCTCGCATGAACTTCCTACTGCCAAATATGTATTTTTTTTTATTGAGGATAGGCAAGCGCTTGACCAGTGCCTAAGTAAAAATAAAAAAAATATTATTTCATAGTACATAACAAATTACAATTTAGCCCTGCTTACCAAACTAAGAATATTTGTGTTTTATTATTTAGGACTAGTATGGTCGAAGATGAATGATGAAGCATGTTGGTGAAAAAATTGCATAACCTCTTATTGCCGCATATATAGACAATATATATAGACAATTTTGGCTGCATGCTAAGACTCCACTTGCATAAAAAAGCTGCACGTTGAACCTGTAGTTATTTATTTCTCCCCAGAAAATACTTAGAAATACGATTAAAATGTTTTTTTTTTACGTAGAATATAAAGCAAAGAATGATACTGAAGTGCCATCTCAAGTAAGGATCGGTTTTATAGGCCATTAATTTATTTTTTACGTTTGCCATCCCGCTTCAGGTGTGACGTTAATTTTCTTCCAACACATTAAAAGAAACTTTTAGCGGTACTGAACGATGTCACAGTAAAGGGAATGGCTACACCACTTCGAATGAACACAATACTGCCGGCAAAGTTCATAAACTGTCTATAATTTAAAGGATGTTTCTCTTGAATTACTTAAGGAGAAGGAAACATTTATGAAACACAAGGAGTGGAACTCACTTCCGGTGTTTTTTTTTCCGAATCAGTGTATCTTCGGAGTCTTCAAGTCCAGAGTGAATAGGTTCTTTCTAGGCAAGCGTGCTCCATCTTCGATCTCACCATCACTTATCATCAGGTGAGGTGGTGGTCAAACGCTTGAGTATCATTAATAGAAACATATATATGTACATATATATGCGTGGCGTGCTCAAGATTTTTCCATGGGAATTATAGCACGGTGAATGGATTTATAAAATAAATCAAACTTTGTGGCCGTCCTCTCAATAGCTATCCCAATAATAGCCTGATCCCACCATCTCCATTATATCAACGGACAACCAGACGCTCTGCGGTGCGCCACCGCTATATGTTAGAAATACCTCCCATTCGAACAAAGCGGTTCTCTTCGACGTTTATTATGCGCACCGCCAAAGAGTGGAACGCCTTGCCAGAGTCTGTATTTCCTGATGGCTACAAACTGGGTATCTTTAAGTCGCGAGTGAATAGGTTTCATCTAGGCAAGCGTGTACCATCGTAGACTGCATCATCACTTACCATCAGGCGAGATCGTGGTCAAACGCAAGCCTATAATGTATAAAAAAAGCTACGGTACGTACTGCAACTAGTTACATTTGTAACAGCACTCTGTTTAGTAAAGTTTAATACATTGAAGTTAAGAAATATACCTGCAACTGCAAAGTCTAACCATACTTATGGATTATATTAGTGCCTATATTACTGTATTTTAGTGTCCAAAACAGAATACTGTATAAAATATGAGATGAAAAAACAGAGGATTTAAGAAACAGCAGATCCTGATCCTCTCTTTTTTTACAAGCTTTTATTTAACTTGCAATCTATGTAGGTATGTTTGTCCGGGTGGAATTTTGAAACTGAATTTTAAATCAGTACTACTCTATAACCACATACACTAAGAAAATTCTACATAAACTAGTGGTCCCGCCGAACTTCGTATCGGCTTGACATGCATAGGTATAACGCGGGCTGTCAATATAAGTCACCCTGGTAGAATTGTCAATTGTTGTCCAATCTTTAGCCGATTGAGCTGAAATTTGATATACAAGTATATTTTGGATAACAATGCGTGCTTTTCTAATTTTCTGAAGTCATTAATATCAGCTGAATTTTTACAAAAGAATGCCTCGGTCGAATTCATACTTTGGCTTGTGTAATTTGTCGAGATAAGCATCAACAGCATTGGTTTTCAATCTATCTAAGAGAAGGATACTCCAAAATCAAAAAGCAGTTTGATACTAGATGATATCCAGCGTCTGATGATGGAACTGGAAGGTGGCTATGGGAACTGTAATAAAACAACGCAACTAGTGTTTGGACTCATTTGATTTTGCTTGCGGTTCTGATTATAAATTTATTAAAAGCTTGTTTTGAAAAAGTTGTTTTTCAACAAAAAAACTTATTTTACTGACTACATTCATGAATAAGCTTGTTGTATAAATACAACATTTTCCCAGTGCGCTGTGTCGATAGAAAACGACTGAACTCACCATCTTTTATTGTGAGTAGCATTCCTTGACACAGAATTGCGAATTAAAAGAAAATTCACGTTTTTATTACGTCGTAATTCTGCTCCTCGGCGACTCTACTGTTTAGTAGCCGTTCTTAAACCGCTCCGACTTTTGATATTTGATAAGAAGCCGACGTAAATATGTTTGACCATTTTATGGGAATGCTGAGTTCTCTGTCTTTTTAGGGTTCCGTACCAAGATGGTAGAAAAGGAACCCTTATAGTGCGACTTTGTCCGTCCATCCAACCGTCTGTCACAGCTGTTTATCTCAATAATTACTAAACCTATTGGAATAGATATAAAAAATACGGATCTTCCTTAATGGCAAGAAAAAAAAGTGTTGAATGGCCAAAAGAGCTAAAATGGAGGGTGTCAAAATTAATGAGATTAATTTTACACATTTCAATAAATGAATTTATTTATTTTATTTTGTACAGTTTTGGAGTTACGATGATTATCAAAAAACATACCGTTCTTCTGAAGTAATAAACAGAAATAAATATGATTGATAGGAGAAAGGCGGGTAAGACGGATAGAGGGGGCAAGATGGATACTCAAAATATCCCGAAGACGCAGTGAAATTTTACGATCTTTGCATAACAACAGCGCAGACACGGTCGGCGCCTAGGCACGCTGTTGTTATGCAGAGATCGTAAAATTTCGCTGCGTCTTCGGGATATTTCGAGTATCCATCTTGCCCGCTCTATTCGTCTTACCCGCCCTTCCCTTATATTATACGAAAATTATACGTACGTAGGGGGGGGGGGGGGGGGGCTCCCATATAACAAACGTGAGTTTTTGCCGTTTTTATAGATAATGGTAAGGAACTCTCCGTGCGCGAGTCGGACTCGTGCCGGTTTTTTCAACACTGCAAGCAACCTCGAGGCGAACGCTTGGTGGTGCAATGTTTGCTAGTGGGTAGAGCACATAACTACTTTATTGCATATGTAGGTATATTACGCTGCTTAATTAACATAAATAAACCTATCTAGGTTCGGAACCCTCGGTGCGCGAGTGCTACTCGCACTTGACCGGTCTTGTTTTATAATAATACAGGTACTTAATATACTTTGAATTAAGTATGTGTCGATAAAACGCCTAAGTAGGTTGGCGTCTGGTCAAGACTCATTGACTAAAACATCAATTACCCTTCATCATCATCATAATATATTAGAAATGATGAATCATCCCTAGATCTCCAGAAATCTGCGCTTAAAGTTGACATGTAGCATATTAAGTTGGTTTCTGAGTTATATAACTACATGGTGCTGCTGAATATAAATATAGGTACGGAACCCTTTGAGTACGAGTCTCACTTGCACTTGATCAGTCCTTACGCGTTTCACTGGGTTAATATCAGTGATCGTTTTATGAGAATTTACCATTGATTATTAAAAAAATGTTAGTAAATATAAAAAAATACTACGAGGATAAGAAAGAATGTCCAAGACACATAATAACAACAGAAAATTATGAGATCAATATTAATAACATCTCGAGTTTTTATTCTTGTTATTTATTTAAGATCAGAAAACCAATAAACGAGTCTACTACTTGTAGTAATAAAGATAGTTTCAGGTTCTGCCTTGTAAACTATCGTAATATACATAATCATGTATTTATAAATTAGTACTTATGTAAAGACGAAGTAATTTTGCCCTTTGCAAAAATCGTTCAAAATGTCCATTTGCCTGCATAAAAAGACTAGCTTATTCACATGTCGTTGTATCGAATCGTTGTGGGCACAATCAAAATAAAGTGTCATTTTCCGAAGGCGTACTATGCTATTTTAGAATCGGTGGTCCGGTGGTCCATTTGGACCGGACGTGTGGGGCAACGCAGTCGGGCGAACGCAATTTGTAGTCCATTTCTCTCGCATGCTTCGCGACACTTCTGCGGATTTGTAAAAAAGAATTGTAAGGATATACCTTAAAATAACTAGTAAAATATTTATATTGCGTTAATTTTAATTGTTCCTACACTACGTGTTTTGATTTGTATGACATTAAATTAAAACACGGATAGGACTAATGGCTAGTACAGTAAAATAGGTTTTTTTTTCAAATTAATTACCATAGAAAATTTTAAATCGTCAAACAACATCAATTTCAAGTCCTAAAATATAAATTAAACAGCTTGTATTAAATATGTTAACAAATCATATTCGTTCATAATGTAAGTATGTTATTAAAATGACTGCTGCCGATTTACGTTAATATTTTTTTTATTGGAAATGTATCGATTACTGAATAAATATTCAAGCTACCGATATTTAACCCATCTCTAAAATCAGTTAATACGATTCAGGATGTTTTTAAATTAATGTTTTAAACATGTGTTTTTATTTGTTTATATTAACAAAACAGGTTGTATAAATCTATAGTTGATATATACAACTGAATCTTGTGCTTTACATCCAGCAACTTTGACTGTCCAGCAAAATTACGATCTTGTGTTTTGGGCCCTAGTACGTAAAAACTTTTATAAACAACACGTCGTTGGCAACACTGTTTTACCTTCTTTTTAATGCGGCATTATATCTGCAACCCTGTTTTCTGTATACATATATATAAATATATATTTTTCTCATAGTTTGTACAACTTTTTTGTGAAACAGCTATATCCGCTTGTCAACTTTAGTGTTAGTGCATGTTGTGTTCACCTGTAATTGGTTGTGCATGTAGCTATAAGATACAGACATAAGAACTCTAGCATTATATCATGTAACAACTGTTGGTGGACCTAAATAAATAAATTTACATCTGCACAATAACAATAGCCTGAAAGATTCGTAGATATTTACTGACTTTCTATAAAAGAAGTTATTTCAATTTGAAACAGACCTGCAACAGCTTTACAAATACCAATTCATCTATGAGTTTAGTCAAGCTTACGTTTAAATACTGGAAAGTCATTATTTTCATTTCGGTCAGTAAGTCCGTCCGCTTGTGCATAAAATAACGATAGACTGTGCATTGTCCGCGTCGCACGATGCAATTTGCCGGGCATTTCTCTTGTGTGTCCTCGTAACAAAGCTACGAATCGAGCTGACGTCAACTATCGATAACTCTGCGGAATTACTTCTTTCAGAAGTCCGTACATAAAAAGAAAAACGGAATACTCTGTTGATAGTATCACTGTCGTCTGTGAAAGACGATTTATTTTTAAAAGTTAAGTGTCATTTGATTAGTGTTGGTCTCAATAGCACTCAAATGTCTAATTTGATCCCAAATTAGTACTAAAGTCTAACTTTTTATTAGCTGCAGTAAAATGACGTTTTGTGGGTTGCCGGTTTTTGAAGAAAAATAAATAGGGATGTAGCTAAATGAGTGAATCATAAATGAATAATCAGTTTGGTTTTTTTTTGAGATTTAATATTAAGTTGTAATGCATTTTTTTAACCTATTATTATTACTATACTAGAGGATTGATCTTTTTTAGTGGAAGTATAGGGAGGTACATTCAAAATGAAACAAAAACGTCATAATAATGTTATTTAATTAATTTTTGTGAACTGAATCACATCCCTATTGAGATTAGGCTGGCAACATTATTTTACGGAATGACATTTAGAAACGTCATTTTACTGCAGCTAATAAAAAGTTAGACTATAAATAGATTTTAAACTGAAAATGTAACTGAGCTAACAAGATATATTATGACCTCCGTGGGGCAGTGGGCAAATAGCTGGCTGAGATGCGGATTGGATTCCTGCCACGGAACAAATGTATGTACGAATACAGATATTTGTTCCGAGTCTGGTTGTTTCCCTATATATTTTTTTAGGAAAACTTCTTTAAGCATGCTTGACTTGGGGAGTAAGCTGGTAAGTGCGTTACTAAAAGTGTGATCGGGCGGTATTGGAGAGGGAGCTATAAATTAGTGAAGATAGAAAGAGAGAGAGAGAGAGAGAGAGTTACGTTTTGTATATTATTGTAGGGGCAAAAGAGAGAGGTGCGAGCACACATTTTCTTTCTCTATTTCTCTCATAGTCAGTTACGTTTCGTATATCTAAGACACAGTGAAGGCCTATTGTCTGTATCACACTGTAGGAGCAAGAGAGAGCAGTGCGCGCGCACATTTTCTTTCTCCCTTCCTCTCATATTCAGTGCACATACGTTTGCGAGTTTGCTAGCGTTACGAGCACGGAGATTTCTTGATTATTTTTCGTAATTTCATTTTGTTCTTGAACAATTTTACAAATTAATATTTTAAAAAGAAGTTTTACTTCAGTCGTTTGGTCTAAAGCACACTCGTCTTTTATAAATGCTTACAATATTTAAGTACATGGGTATTTATATTTTAATATAAGTATTGTATCTGTTATACATTCTATAGTAGTACAAGCTTTGCTTACTTTGGGGCTGTAGGAACAACATGAAACTCAGCAGAATGCTGTCTGACTTGATCAGTACGGAACTCGCCATGCGAGCGCTACTCGCACTTAGTGCTTTTGTTCTTTTTGCCACGCTTTTCAAGCTTTCAACCTTTCAACCTTTTTACACGTCGAAGAATAGCCATAACTAGCGCACTCGCAGAGAAGTCTCGTTAACTTAACTCGATAAGCGTTGAAATGGTTGATATAATTCGAATTCTGTGTTTGAATTGAACGAAAAGCGAGAATTTTTCGCGTTAAATTATTTGTCGTCCCCGCACAACGAATTATGGTGAACTGCTCAAAAAAATACATACAGAGGGTTACGTAAATAGGTTTTTACCTGTAGATTTATAAGCATTTTGATCAAGATATTAGAGAAAAATGTTTTTTTTTGTTTTTTTTAACTGGATAGATTTTCGTTTGACTACAATCTCACCTGATGGTAAGCGATGATGTGGTCTAAGATGAAGCACGAAGATCTAGAAGAAACATTTACTCTTACCTTAAAGAAGCCCGAAATGTATTCTTTAGGAGACACAGACGACGGGAAAGTGTTCCATACTTTAGCATCAAGAATGTACAACCAAAACGATGTCTAAGTAAATAACGACTTAAATCTATGATATTACAGACAAAAGCAGGCAGCTCGCTCCCAATTCCAAAGACAGGATAGTAGCTGTCGCTCATACATCGAGGGCTCTATGGCTCATAGTTTGGGCTCCATCGCCGGAATGCAATTCAAGCATAGCTGTGCCAGACATCAGTCGATAATTGCATTTTGCGGTCAGCCTTCGCTCTACTTGGCGAGGTCTGTGTCACTACAAATCAGTTTTAAAGTAAAAGTACTTCTATTTTGTTAATTTAAAACCTCTGATTAGTTACTTGTTGTTATTGATCAAGGCATTAAAAACAAATACAAACTCTTCTTTTGTAGATGATATCTTAATTAGTTAACTATTTTATTTTGTACGCGTGATCGATCTATATGTAAATAGGAAAACCGATTATACAGAATGTCCCGGAACTGAACAGGGTAATTCCAACCGTGAAAATTAACAAATTTTCATAGAAAAATATATATTTATCAGGATACATTTCTTGAACTTTTTAGTGTGACTGTTTTTAGACTACGCCTTCCCTAGAACTAAACTTACCAAAACATATAGCTTGGCTTAACCCATTCAGCTAAACTATGCAAAATTGCGTAGGTGGCATTTGGTTAAGGTGCCGTCTACTTGATTTTGCGTAGGTCTCTCTCTACATTTATAGGGAAACAGCTGTGTGTTGGCGTCGTCATTAAGACAAATTTATAATGAATCAGACTACACTCACCACAAATCGTTCAGGCCCGTTAGCCTGAGCTCATTCCTACTAAAAACTCTAGTAAGACTATGTGACGGGCACATTCGCAGCGGACCACTAGTCGAAAATCCGGTTGACAAATATCAGCACGCCTATGAATCAGAAAAATCTACCGAAACAGCACTTCACCAAGTGGTCCATAAGATTGAGGGTGCTCTAGAGAACAAACAGTCATGTCTAGTGACGTTCATAGACATAGAAGGTGCCTTCGACAAGACAACTTTCTCAAGCATCATCAAGGGCTTGAGGGACCAAGGTGTGGAAGAAAACCTAAATAGCTGGATAAGACAAATGCTTGCCAACAGAGCAGCACAAATTGAAAGGTCGGAAGTCACACGCTGCAAGGTTACAAAGGGGTGCCCGCAAGGTGGCGTACTGTCCCCACTGCTTTGGATTCTTGTTGCCAACGAACTCCTCGATGCACTAAACAAAGAGGGTATACTTACCATTGCATATGCGGATGACCTTGCGATCATGGTATCAGGACTATTTGAGAGTCAGCCCGAGACCATGACTGTTGCAACACAGCCGAAACGTCGGGATAACAAATAAAAAAGGTACATACGCGATAAATACCCGTTTTAATCAATAATTATGTACAGTGATCGCGAAAGTTTGAAAAATGCTATTTGAGACCACTCTGTGTGAAAAGATGCAGAAAGCCCTACACACAGTGGAACAGTGGTGCATCAAGCACAGTCTCTCCGTCAACCCAAATAAAACCGAGCTCGTTCTCTTCACACGAAAACTAAAACTACCTAAACTAGTCCTTCCATCACTCTTTGGAACATAACTAAATCTCACCAAAGAAGTCAAGTATCTAGGAGTATGGCTAGACAGCATACTGATCTGGGGAAAATAGCTCGATCATGTAACAACAAAGGCCACAAACGTATTATGGCAGTGCACTCGTGCTGTTTGCAAGGACTGGGGTTTGAAGCCAAAACTGTGCCTCTGGCTGTACACTGTTATGGTCCGACCAGTACTTACGTACGGCGCCGTCGTATGGTGGCCAAGAACTAACCTTGTGACGGCAATAAACAGGTTGCAACAGGTCCAAAGATTAGCATGCTCTCTCATTAGCGGATGCACTAAATCAACACCGTCAGCAGCGCTAGACATTATACTTGGAATAACGCCTCTTCATGCATATATACAACAAGAAGCAATGGCGGCAGACGCTAAGAATAAAATCCACCAAACCAATGGAATGGAAATAGCAAAATAACGAATCACTGCAGAATTCTGGATAAGGCTATTGCTATCATCCCAGAAGCAGCAAAAGGAAAAGACAGAATAGCAACAACATACCTAACTAATAAAGGGTATAATGTGGATGATCAGGTAACAAAACCGACCTCACAAAATCCAACTGTCTATCACATCTACACAGATGGAGCAAGAAACAAAACAGGGGCAGGCTGTGGCTTTTTCTGCCCGGAAATAGGGCTCTCACGAGTACAACCTCTGAATAAATTGACCACAGCGTTCCAGACTAAGACACTCGGACTCCTCCTGGCAGCAACGGAAATATCAACAACAATTGGATCTGCTGTAAACCAGAAGGCAGAACTAATATTCACAACAGACAGCGCGGCACTTATAAATGCTCTCAGACGACCCGACACTCGATCAAAATCTGTTGCCGAGTGCTATAGTGCTCTACAGAAATTGGCTGAGAAACATGCTTACGGTTCCTGTCCAGAAAACAACAAGGCAGACTCCCTACCAAGAGAAGGAGCCAGGCTAACCCCAAACACAAATGATATTAATCTCTTCAATCCGCCAACTGCGGAAATCAAAAACAGACTGAGGATGAATTCTGAAAAGGAGCACCAGAAATACTGGGAACGTAGAGCCGACTGCAAGCAGACAAAGACAATGCTTCCGACAAAAACAGAAAAAAAAACAAACACCTTGCTAAAGATAAAACGCGAAGATCTAAGGATGATGGTGGGAATCATCACGGGACACTGCGTACTTAACCATTACCTCCTAAAGACCGGAGCCACGGACAGCGGACTTTGTCGCGAATGCCTTCGGGAGGAAGAGACTGTGGAGCACGTGATACTCCACTGCACTGCCACAAACGACGCAAGACTAAGAACGGGTCTGCAAGGGGTCATCGAATCCTCAGGTTCCACTAACACCACTACAACTTCAACATCCACGGGGACCCTGGAAAGCTGCTGCCACCAACCCAAAGTCCTACTCTGTTACTTCAAGGAGTTAGGATGGCTGGGGTCAGGTTAGAAGGGGGGTAATGCACAATACACCCCAATGCGGGACGTCAGTGCAGATCGTTTATTCCCTCCACCCTAGAATTAGAATGATTGGCATCTTTAAAAGAAAATGGCGTGGAAAATAAGTTACTTTATTATAATTGTATGACACAAAAACGCATTTTTCCAATCGACTATCAGAGAAAAAACGAGTACTTTTATTATCATTTTACTACTAAAATATCTTTACTAAAACAATCATAAACTACACATCATCATCATCATCATCATATCAGCCGTAGGACGTCCACTGCTGGACAAAGGCCTCCCTCATTGATCTCCAGGAACTGCGGTTGGAAGCGGCCTGCATCCAACGCCGACCTGCGGTTCTTACCAAGTCGTCTGCCCATCTTGTGGGTGGACGTCCTACGCTGCGCTTGCCGGTCCGTGGCCTCCACTCGAGAACCTTTCGGCCCCATCGGCCATCTGTTCTGCGCGCTATATGGCCTGCCCATTGCCACTTCAACGTGCTAATCCGTCGGGCTATGTCGGTGATTTGAGTTCTCCTACGTATCTCCTCATTTCTGATTCGATCCCGTAGAGAAACCCCGAGCATAGCCCTCTCCATAGCTCGTTGAGCGACTCTGAGCTTATTCATAAGGCCAATAGTGAAGGACCACGTCTCGGTTCCATATGTCATCACTGGTAACACACACTGATTGTAGACTTTCGTCTTAAGGCACTGAGGTATGTTGGACGAAAAGACGTTGCGAAGTTTCCCAAACGCTGCCCATCCGAGTTGGATTCGACGATTGACCTCTTTCTCGAAGTTGGACCTACCTAATTGGACTGTTTGTCTTAGGTATACATACGCGTCGACAACTTCAAGAGTCGAGTTCTCAACCATAACTGGGGCAGGGACGACATGGACATTCGACATGATTTTCGTCTTGTCCATGTTCATTTTAAGTCCTACCCGTTGGGAGACTCGATTGAGGCCTTCGAGCATCGTGCTGAGCTCTTCCATCGACTTTGCCATGACCACAATATCGTCGGCAAACCGAAGGTGAGTGATGTATTCGCCGTTAATATTGATGTCCAGTCCTTTCCATTCCAGAAGCTTGAAGGCATCTTCCAATGCGGTCGTAAAGAGTTTCGGAGAAATGACATCTCCCTGTCTTACGCCTCTTTTTAAGGGAATCGCCTTCGAGCTCTGTTCAGGTACTCGGACTGACATAGTGGCGTTTTTATACAAACACTTCAACACTTCGATGTACCGATAGTCAATACGGCATCGTTGGAGAGACTCAAGCACTGCCCATGTTTCGATCGAATCGAAGGCTTTCTCATAGTCCACAAACGCGAGACATAGCGGCAAGTTATACTCTTCGGTCTTCTGTATGACTTGCCGCAGCGTATGTATGTGTTCTATGGTACTGTAGCCTTTACGGAACCCGGCTTGTTCGGAAGGCTGGAAGTCATCAAACCTGCGTTCGAGACGGTTCGCGATGACCCTCGAAAACAGCTTATAAACATGGCTCAAAAGCGAGATGGGTCTGTAATTCTTAAGCAAGGTGTTGTCACCTTTCTTGAAGAACAGAACCACCACGCCCCCGTTCCATGCTTTTGGCGTCGTACCTTCAAGCAAGGCGGAATTAAAAAGCTTCTGAAGGACTTTAAGTACCGGTGATCCACCCGCTTTCAGAAGCTTTGAAGTGATTCCGTCCTCACACGGCGCCTTGTCGTTCTTAAGCTGCTTTAAGGCCATCCTGATCTCATACAGGCTGATGTCCGGAATATCTTCGGTATAATGTCGGGTCAGTTTGGCTCTTGGGTCGTTGGCCGCACTGCAAACAGGTTTAGTGACCGAATCGTAGAGCCGTCCATAGAACCTTTCGACTTCCCTTAACACTTCCGCTTTACTTGACGTTATGCTGCCATCTTCCCTCTTCAGCTTCGTCATGCGGCTCTGCCCAATAGAATTATCTATCGCGAACACTTTGGAGCCTTTATTCCGCTTTATCGTATCTTTAATACGAGATGTATTAAAGGTACGGATATCGTGCCGCAAGGATTTCCAAATCTTTCTATTGAGCTGCCTATGTGACTGAGCATCATCGGGAGACTGCAGTTGCAAAGAACGTCGTTCAGCCATGAGGTTAAGGGTGTCATCAGAGAGTTTCTGAGGTCTATTGGTACGGGGGGTCTTAAAGAACTGGGACCCCACCGTATGGACGGTTTCTACGAACCTGTTATTGATCTCGTCCACTGATGCATCTACTTCTAGACAGTCAAAGCGATTTGCAAGTTCGAGTTGAAAGCTCTCGAGGTTTTGGATATGTGCGCGAGTGGGTCGGAGCGTAGATTTCATCAAACGGGACCTTTCAAGTTTAACGTTCATATTCAATGTGGCTCTAACAATTCGGTGATCACTGCCGGTTTTCACCCTGTGAATCACAGAGACATCATTGAATATCCGTTTCTTGTTGGTCAAGATGAAATCAATCTCATTTCTCGTGGAACCGTTGGGACTCATCCAGGTCCATTTCCTGTGAGGCGGCTTCTGGAAAAAAGAATTCATCATAAAGAGTCCTTCTTTCTCCAGAAAGTCGGCCAGCCTCTGTCCTCTGGGGTTCCGTTGCCCATATCCAAATTGCCCCACTCTCAACTCATCATCGCTTCTCATGCCTAGCTTTGCATTGAAGTCCCCCATAACAACAATAAAGTGAGTTTTGTTCGTATGTATGGCTCTACTGACGTCCTCATACATAGACTCTACTTCTTCATCTGGGTGTGAAGAGGTCGGCGCATATACCTGAACGACCTTCAGCGAATATCGCTTAGATATTCTGAGTGTCAGGTACGCGACCCTGCTCGACACACTGTCGATGGTGATAATGTTGTTGATGAGTGACTTGTGAACGAGAAACCCAACACCACCTTGGGACTGTTGGTCGCCCTCCCGGTAGTATAGTAGATTACCAGACTTAAGGGATATCGTGTCCTCGCCCTCTCTACGGACTTCTGATAACCCCAAAATGCCCCAGTGTAATCTACTAATTTCTTCTTCCAGCTCAACAATCTTTTCGTCTGTCCTCAAAGTGCGGATGTAGTGTGTTACCAGGGCCAGTGGTCGTCGTAGGGTTTGGTAGCCGATCGTCTCCCGGGGATTCTTAGCACCCCTGGCCCCGCCGTTACCGTGACTGCTACCGTAGCCAGGATTAGCGGGGCCGCCGGGGACTCGGGGCCTGGTTTTATGTTGTAAATCCATGAGGGGTTGTTGCCATACTCGCCACGCTTGGCAGGCGGGTTGGCGAGCGCAGTATAGGTGTTGAAACACGAAAAGACGCTGCTGCCCATCTTTCGAAGGTATCCCTTAGCAGACTCCTACTGCATCCACGGGCAAGAGCGGAGGGGCAACATTCTATTGCCGGCGCCCCACGGCAAACTACACATAGTGACACAAAATAACAAAAAACGTAACTTCTACGTAAAAAAAAATCGACATGAATCCTCAAAAAATACTAATATGTACTAAAACTAATGATGAATGTGATATATCTTGAGTTATTCTATAACGCACAGAGTCGGTTTTTCAGGATAAACAGCGCAAAAAAAGATGTTTCTTTTATTTTCTTATTATTTGTCCTACTTTACTGTTGGTGGTAGCTTTTCCAAATAATGGAAAGACGTTGAAGCCAATTATGGCGTGGTAGAATCCCTTTCTCTAGTTTGGTCTGGATTCCCAGAGCTCGGAGGATGAGCAACAAGTTCCTCACGAAATTTCAGCAACCTCATTTTTGAGGAACGTATACGTAATATTACGTTGCTTGGCATCGTATAATGTATTATGATGACGTGGAGCCAAGTACGCAATATTACGTACTAGAACATTTGTATGGTGGCACCTATACACAGTCTGATCTCAATCTTTAGCATTCAATGGGTTAAGATCTCTGACCATAAAACAGCTCTTAATGGAATTTTAACTGAAATCAGCCGATTTATACCAAGTGATTCTACAATGAAAACATATTTTGTTGTTCTCGTAAATGTGCAGATTCGTCTCCTCTCGGGATAATATACTAGTTCTGGTTTACCCTGTATATTTATAAGGGATTACTGACTATGAGTATATGATAGGAAGTTTGAAAGCAGTACCAGAGAAAGAAAAGTTGAGGAGTAATAGTCTAGTGCGGTATGGGCATAAGCGGAGGGAAGAGAATTATGTAATTAGAAGAATGTTAGATATGACTATTATCTTTCTCACTACCCTCAAAGGTTTGCTGAAAGAAATCTTTTCTTAGGGTTAAGCTCGCCTTTGTATATGCCTCCTATTTCTGTACTTTTTAATGTATTTTCCTGTGTACAAACACATGATATAGAGAACACAGGTAACAAAATATAGAATATAGAGTATGAACTAGGATGGATATAGAAATAGAGGATGAAAAAGAGATGGATGGATGGCGTGAAAGATGATATGGGTAAGAAAAAAGCTACTAGCTTGACAGCATAGTCCCTTCGATCGGATGACGTGATTTTTTTCGTATTGGTCCTATTAGGCAAGCGAACTACAAGCACTCTAACGTGGTCCAGCTCCTTAATCCCCTTGATCGGACGATGTGTTTTTTTACTATTGGTCTTATTAGGCAAGCGAACCACAAGCACTCTAATATGGTCCGGCCCCTTAATCCCCTCGATCGGAAGGCATAATTTAAGAGTGAGACTTCTTGTACGTAGAACAATTATTGTTTCTGTGACTTGGCGGCCAACACGACCGATTGAACGGAACGCAAACAAACTGAAGTTTTCTTCAAGAAATTCCGATTGTATAAACAAGACGCAAGACAGGACTGGAAGTTGTACACTTGGTGGACAAACAGTTTTATGGTGGAGTGCAGTAAAGTACCTAATTCATATAATGACTAGAGAAACTAGAAGTACTTGAAATACTTGAATTAATCTCTAATTAATTCCTAATTCTATGATGTAGATCCGATCCCTTACTCAGCACGTACGTAGACCCATTTTGATTTCTTGAAGATACATGTCTATAAGATATATAAGATAATTGATACAATATCCAAATAATGGATACGTTTGATATACAGTGTTTTTTTTAACTAGGACAGTACGGCAGCACCCATAACCAGAGGAGATACAGGTGCAGTTTCTTTTAAAACATCAGCTCGTTTTCAAAGAAAAACATTTTGGCATTAAATTTTTTTAGTCAAGCGTGAGTAGCGCTTTAAAATGAATCATGTTGGTAATTTTTTTTTGATGCCTATCGATGAAATCCTATGTAAGGATCATTTTATTGTATCGGATGAAAAAAATCTGAGCCGCGAAAGTTAGTCAAATTTGATAAAATGTATTCTCATACAACAGGACTAAGCAATTTTCCTCCAACAAACATTTTATTAGATTTTAATTGCACATTAAAGAAGTATTAATACTGTGGCGATTAAGAAGTTTAGGAACTCCATGCTCTCATGAGCAATTCAAAAACATTTCGTATTTCAGAACAATTTTGAATTTCGAACATGGTTCTTGCATCTGTCGGACTTTTATATCATTCATTGCATCATCTTATTTGTCCTATCATGGCATTGTCAAATACGCAAAAAACAGACTTAATTGAAGTATACTTACTCAACCGACGAAGCCGCGGTGGTCTGTCGCGTGGGCGTGTTGCGTTAGGGACCCAATCAGTTCTATGCCCATAGATCTTCGGGCATGCGACTGACGTGGCTGGCCCAATCCCACTTGAGCTGTGCTGATCTTTTTGTGACATCCAGAATCTTTGTTTGCGAGCGCAGTACGGAGTTCCGTATTCGGTCTACTAATACTGCGCTCCATAGCCCGCTGACATACCTCGAGTTTGGACCTTTGTTGAACAGTCAAAGACTAAGTCTGTGCACCGTGAGGATAGGAAGAACGCGCATGTTCATGAGTTTACGTTTAAGGCAGAGTGGTAGTTCGCCTTTCATTAGTTGTTTCATCGACCAGTATCTCCTCCAGGCGTTTTTGTTTTTGAGTTATTAGCCATGATAAAAACTAAACTTTTACAAAATTCACAGGGCCCACAGCCAGTGACCCCTCAGTGCTGAAATTTGGTATGCGTTTAGCTTTAGTAACACAAATATAGGCAAAAGTCAGAAATCCAAAATACCCAACAATTTGTACCCCAAAAAAGTATAACCAAATTACAAGAACTCCCGTTACTTGTAATTTGAATAAAACTGTGGGTCAAGTAGTTTGGTCAATTTTTCGTGGCACTATATTATTAGTCAAAAAATAAGGCCGTCTTGCACAACGATCTCTAAACGTATTTAGCAACTAAACAGGTTTAAACTTTACGTATTTGTGTGATTTGACCACTCCTTAAATCATATTTAGCCACTAAATACGTTTAGGCATCGTTGCGCGAGTCACCCCAAGAATATTTTTTATGTGTTTTTCGAGACTCGCGATATCTCAGTTCGGGGCGAACGAACCACTAGTTTATTATTTCCAAAAAAACCGAGAACCCAAAGCCGCTCCCAAGGGAACGGGAAATTTCAAGCGTGCGAAGCCGCGGGCGGGTCAGCTAGTGAACTATAAAATAAAAAAAATAGGACATTTTTCCAAAAAAAATGTTTAATAACGTGGTTCATAGAAGTTCATATGAACTTTTAACGTTCTCTACATACCTAACTAGAGGCAGTAAAATTTAATATTAAAGTAATTTTGTCGATTCGAATGACCTGAATCCTTACGTACACTACGGTCATATTGCAACAAAAATGAAGTGCCCAATCCCGGCGAGATTAAACGCTGGGACGTGACGCCTGCCAATACCACTCGCTTAAATATTAAAACTACATTGAAACTGCATTCAAATAAAATGTTGCCTACTTTGAAATACCCATCTACTTACCTTTTTTTTTTTTAAATGTTTCGCCTGTTTTCCTCAGACACAGGTCAGAGACTTTTTAGGATTAACATATTACACAGGCACTACAACTTTATTTGGTAATGAAAGAGTAATTTGTCCGTCTGTTGGTCCAATATATACACATTAATACATGTTTTTTATATATGTGTTGTGGTGTTTGTTTTTGTTTTCGTAGTAGTTTATGCAGGGCTAAATCGTAAAACAAAGATGCTCTTTTGACCTGTGATATGCGATATACATATCTATGCAATATCGATGATTATTGAAGTCACACGCGTTTGTAAGAGGACTTAACATGAATAGATGATACCTAATTAGTATGATGCCTTATTTTATCAACAGATCGGAGGACTTGTAGATGATTCTAGCAAATGGTGCATCTAATGTTAAGTGGAAACCATTGCATATAAAAAGTCTCGTAGTTCGTAGGTCACACATGTCAGTACCCTACGTTACACTGCCGTCTATCAACTTGGGGCATATAGATGTAAAGCCTCATGTTCCTCAAACCGAAATACAACATGGCTGCTTTGCGGTAGCTATATTTTTGATAGTAGAACTTCCCCGGGCCCTTAAAGTTGAATCTAGAAGGATTGCCCAAAACTTTAGAATAATTGAGGTATCAACTATTCTGATTGTGGAGTTCCGTAGGCAAACGAAAGTTACATAGCCCGGGGAATAATCCGTGGCACAGTGGGAGAATATCCGTTTGAGACGCAAGAGTTTGCGGGTTCGATTCACGCCGCGGAACAAATGATTGTATGATCTACAGATATTTGTGCAGGGTCTGGTTGTGTCTCTATTTATTATAAGTCTATATTTACAAAAAAAACCATGTGTGCTTAAGACCATACAACTGAAGTAAAACTTGCAATCAAAATAAACAATGCAATCTCTTAAGTCGTAAAATGGTTCAATGTAAACAATCTACTTCTAAACGAAAAGAAAACAAAGTGTATTAGATTTATACTACCTAATGTTACATAAGTTAAAGCAGATATAAAAATGACGAGGAGTTGGCTCTTGTGGACACCACCGTATTCTTAGGTATAATCCTACATAAGTTGTTGAAGAGACTTAGTTCTGCGGCATACGCAGTCAAAAACATCCGTCTTTTTACAGACGTAGACACAGCTAGACTAGTTTACATCAGCTACTTCCACAGCATTATGTCATATGGTATACTACAGTGGGAGAGTGCTGCAGATATAAACACCGTTTTTGTGCTGCAGAAGAGGGCTGTTCGTGCAATTTATAATATGGTCTCCAGAGAATCATTACGCAATAAGTTTAAAGAAATAAATATAATGACATTCTCTTGTAAATACATCTATGAGAATTTGATGTATGTTCACAAAAATATTAATTTGTTTAAGAAAAATAGCGATAATCATAATTATAATACTAGAAATAAAGATAAACTCGCTGTTGCCTCTTGTAGACTCTATAAAGTTAGTAAATCGTTTAAAGGGCAAGGTATTCGCTTTTATAACAAACTCCCAAGTGATGTACAAAAATTGTCAATTAACAAATATAAAACGCAATTAAACAAAATCTTTAAATAAACGCCTACAAAATATCGGATTATTTAGATGATAGAGAAGCTTGGGATTGAAATTGCTCCGACTCGTTCAAAATGTTACAATTGAGACGTAATTTATTACCTGTATTGTTATGTATTCTAAAAGAATAATTAAAAAACAACCAGCCTTGTTTTCTTGCTTTTATTTCCTGGCTTGGTCGTGAAGGAACAGGCAGTAAAATTGACGTTTCAAAGTGATCCTTGTGATTTTAAAGAATAAAAGATTTTGACTTTGACTTCTTTTTCAAAATACTTATCAATTTATAAAATTGTTCAATTACAAAAAAGTCTACACGTCTGTAGGTCGATCAGTCTGTTCATTCTGGACATACGCAACTCGCACTCGCACATGAACGTTTAAAAACATACGAAACGTAACTGTCTCTCTTTCTATCTTCACTAACTTATATCTCCCTCTCAACTTCCGTTCGCACTTTTTGTAATGCATTCACCAGCTTACTCCCCAAGTCTAGCGCACGTAAAGAAGTTTTACTTTAGAAAAATGTAGGTAGGTATATAAGTATTCTATCAGTTATCTGGTTTCCATATACAAGCTTTGCTTAGTTTGGAGTTAGATGGCGCTGTGTGAAATGTCCAGTATTATTTATTTATCTATACTATTTTCTATACTAACATTATAAAGAGGAAAGATTTATTTTTTTGTGTGTGTGTATGTTTGTAATGAATAGGCTCCGAAACTACTGGACCGATTTAAAAAAATCTTTTACTGTAGGGAAGCTACACTATCCCCGGGTGACATAGGCTAGTTTTTACCCAACTGGGCAGAAGGAGGGTAATGTTTTTACGCTACACGTGCGAAGCTGCAGATTGGTCAGCTAGTTATTAATAAACAAGCTAAGGAGATAGTTAGGTTCTCGAAAAAAGACCACGCACTAAAAAGCGCAACGTAGGACTGCCCTCCGAAAAGTGAAAAAGTTGCTGGCCGTTTGGTGCAGGCCGCATAAAATTGGCCGCTATGAACATTTATGCGAGAGGTCTATGATCAACATTGGACGTTCTACGGCTGATATGATGATGATAAACTTGAGAAAACAATGGTTGAGTAAATATATTTCCTTTACAAAAATGTTATTCGAAGGAAACAAGTATCAACATGGATTCTTTATGCACGGACAAATTTAATTGATTATGTTTCTGAATCAATCACAGATGTACAATAGATTATTAGTCCATTCCACATACTAATACTAATAGTAACCAATCATTCAAACAGGTTATTTGTCCATGTTACTTGGTGGTTACTTAACGTTACAGGAGTTTGTTTACATATTTGATCCCAAATTGAACAATCTTTCAAAATCATGCGGATATATAAATAATGCTGGACTATGCGCTCAGCGCCATCTAGCCCTAAACTAAGCAAAGCTTGGACTATGGGAAACAAATAACTGATAGAATACTTATATACATTGTTTTTTGTAAATACATACTTGTATTATATAGAAAAATACCCAAACCGGGAACAAATATCTGTAGACCATGCAAAAATTTGCCCCACAGCGGGGATCGAACCCGCAACCTCATGTGTCTCAACCGGCTATTCGCCCACTGTGCCATGGAGGTCGTTAGAGATTTATGATACCCGTATGTATTACCGACATAAATATAAACCCATAACCGCTAGTTTAAAACTATTTCTTATTACTGAAGGGTTACGGTCAGGTTTTAAGTTCTGAACAGCTCTCGTTCTTAAGCTTATTGCATTCATGGCGTCCTTTCCTTGCAACTTTCGCAATGTTATCCATACATGGGGGTAGCTAGATTATATTGGCAGATAAGCTGCGGGTTTTACTATGGATACTACCGAATAAACGGCGCATAGCCAATGCCTTAAGTCTCGGCCATGCACTCGGATCGAAGCTGGTACGAAAAGCTGGAGCGAGATGCGGGTAGGTACGAGAAACTAGTACGGGACGTACTCCTTCGCTTCGCTTGGCATGTACCTATATTAAGGCAGTACTTTTATATGAAAATGAGGGTCTTTTTATATATATGAGCGGTTGAGCAAACAAATACAATTAACAATAATGAAGATAAAAGTGGAAACGATTTTTTTTTTGAAAAATTTGGGCCGAGTAGGGTTTTAATCCCACTTTCCACTAATATTATATACGCGAAAGTTTGTATGGATGTATGTCTGGGTGTTTGTTATTATTTTACGTCGTAACGGCGGAACCGATTTCGATGAAATTTAATGTGTACGTAGATTACAACCTAGATTAACACACAGGCTACTTTTTGATGACAAACCATGCGTGTGAAGCCGCTGGGTGAAGCTAGTACAAGATAAATAGTTAATTTAACTTAGAAAACTTTCGTGATTTTGATTCGTGATTGATTTTGGTTCAATTCGTGAACCTTCATAAACCCTGATCCTGAGAGCGATCCGCTCCGAATTGCGTGCGAGGCGAGATACAGTTCGAAGCGAAGGATTAAACCGAAACATTGTCGGTCGAAACACCGATAAAAATGTAGGTGATAAATCTCGTATTTATAATAATGATAAATAGTTAATGTTTATACATTGACTTTTTCGTTTAACCATGCGGATGTCTTGTCCGCAACGAATCCGCACGATGCTTTCAACGTCCCGCCCCGTGTTTGCCCGAGGCTTTATCCTATCCAAATTTACAGTAACTTGCTCACCTATCTAGGCCGTGCTAGGAATAATATGCACTTTGTGTGATTCTGGCTTCATTCCAGGGTGTGCTTGAAAGTTTGCAAAGTGATTTAGATTGTGCTCTAATATTTTACATCTACGTTATTTTAACCTCATAAAATGTTTTTTTGTGGACGTAAACTCATCGTTCAGACTAATTAACGATTCTAAAAATATTTTTTTAGACCTCATTCTATGTTCTGAATTTTTTACACAGGTATTTCGTAAATTACTTTTTATGCTATCCCTTATCATATAAATAGCCGGATTTACACATGGCGTTAAATTTACGATCGACTCAACGATTTTGTGTGAGATATATGTAATAAATCAAGCTTTGAAGGTATCGGTCACATATTTTACAATAACATCGGGATCATACATCATTTTATATGCTTTGTGTCTTCTATTTTGTCTGTAATTTTTATTTTTTATGGTGTACAATAAAGTGTTATCATTCAATCATTCATTTTACCGGAAAACATTTCTGGACTGGAACATATTGGAAATTATTTAGATAAAGATGCTATCACATTATATCTAAATTTCCAATAAAACTATCAAGAATGTGGTTTAAGAAGAGTAGTTTTATCTTAGCCATTGGGCTGACATACACTAAGAGAATGGTACAGGCACTGGGCAAGTCACCCAAAACCCGTCCCAGGCTCCATTGCAGTTGCCTTCTTTACCCAGCAAATGCTGCAACTTGCAATCAGTTGTTCTCTATCTTGGACATATTCAATCGTTTGATATAGAGCATTAGCAGAAGGAGATCTCTAAACGGATCCAATTGGGATAAACTGCATTCGACAAGTTAGACGACATCCTTAAGTCGTCCTAAAGTAATCCTAAAACTCCACAGTGTCTGAAGTGAAGACCCGCTTATTCGACCAATGTGTTTTGCACACCATGACCTACGGTGCCGAGACATAGACGCTCACGCAGGAGGCTGTGTACAGGTTAAGAGTTGCACAGAGAGCCATGGAGCGTACCATGCTCGGCATCAGACTGTTAGATCTAGTTTCAAACGTCGACATCCGTAGACACATGAAGGTTCATGACGTTGGGATTTCAGTTATGGAGCTCAAATGGTCTTGGGCGGGACACTTGGCTAGACGTGGTGATGACAGATGGAGCAGGGTAGCAACTGAATGGTGGCCGAGGAGCGGGTATAGAAGGGCGAGCAGATAGGTGGACGACATCGTAAAGGTCGCGGGCCGTCAGTGGGTGAGACTAGCGCAGGATCATGGTAGATGGCACAAACTTGGGGAGGCGTATCCCCAACAATGGGTGAAGTCAGACTGTGGATGATGATGAATGAACATATCCCATAATAGATTTCCAGAGCGGCCGATCTTGTGCGGCCTGCTCCCGACAGCTCCCAGCAACCATTATCAGGTCGTCTTTCCATCTATTGGAAGGTCATCCTAAGCTGAGCTTTCCAGTGCGTGGTCTCCATTGTAGAACTCTGTTGCCCCAACTGGTACCTAGATGATATGGCCTCAGTTTTTTTGGCTTTCTGTTTTTTATTTTCTGTACAAACATCTCACCTTACTCTAGTATATATTCAAAAGTGCTGCAGTATTACATTATATTTACTTAAAACATGCTTGTAGTATCCGTGTAACAGAAAGGTGCAAAACGAGGATACAGCGTACGCAAATTGCAGTATCGATATAATCCGTTCCAGAGGCCTTCACTATCGCTCTCATCGCAATATCAACCTTGTCACCTTGAAATAAGGGTGTGAGATTACCCGTAGGTGTGGTGGAGAGTTGATCGTACTATGTTACTCGTTCGCCCACGCAGAGCCACGTGCTCAAGATGCACTGAACCTTGGTGTCCCTGTGCCTTCATGGTCATATTTTAATAACAAGTCTGTTGTAGAGTATCTTAGTAGTAGGGTTGAGTAATCTTCAACCGATACTCGAGTTTGAGTTGTCTAAAGCTAACTTTGGAAGAGATTATGAAGTAGGTATAGTTAGATGAGCACTTAGTGCAGACCGTGGTCCGCTGAAATATAATTATACAACCAGTATATCTAAACTAAAATACCTATTACTATACAGTATTTCGGAATAAATATGTCATTTAAAAAGTATGTACTCCTACATGAGAAAATGAATAGGTAGGTACAGTAGATACAGTAGAATTTCATCAGTTAGTTTAGGAAAAAGTTTAATAAATTTTAACGATCTTTAACCTTCACATCAGCTTTTGAACTTTACTTCATTCTTAGGATTAATCATAACTTCCAAGGGTTTTTATTTAGGTACGAAATTGTATCTATACTAGTGGTTCGCCCCGAACTGAGATCTCGCGAGTCTTCCAAAATACAAAAAATAATAATCTTAGGGCGACTCGCGCAACGATGCCTAAACGTATTTAGTGGCTAAATATGATTTAAGGAGTTGTCAAATCATACAAATACGTAAAATTAAACATGTTTAGTCGCTAAATACGTTTAGGGATCGTTGTGCAAGCCAACCTTAATTTTTGACTATTATAATAGTGCCACAAAATGAGAAACCATTTACTTGACCTACAGTTTCATTCAAATTACA
Source organism: Philereme vetulata (assembly GCA_918857605.2). Lineage (NCBI taxonomy): Eukaryota > Metazoa > Arthropoda > Insecta > Lepidoptera > Geometridae > Philereme > Philereme vetulata. The sequence continues at coordinate 7,554,869 of OU975457.1, read as the reverse complement.
GGTAACGCGAGTTCATGTATACTGGTTATCTTTTTTTGGGGTACAAATTGCAGTTATTCTAGATTTTAGACTTTTGCCTATATTTGTGTCACTTATGCTACACGCATACCAAACTTCAGCATTGTGGGGTCATCGGTGTACCCTGTGATTATTGTCAAAGTTCAGTTTTTGTTATGGCTAATAACTGAAAAACTACAAGCTTTAAACTAAAAATAAAAATGGGGTCAAAATGTACTCATAAAGACCGTTAATCGACGTGTCATTTGCCCAGATACTCCCATTTTGTTTTTTTTTACCCCTCTTGAACCCCAATATCTCAACAACCCCCCCACATATTTAGCTCATTTAGTCACACCAAAATTGTGCCATCACTACCTACCCATACATCAAATTTTACGATGATCGGATACACTAACAAACATACATACATACAACGCCAATTTGCCCAAGTTGATATAGAGATCTCGCTTCGATCGATCAATTAGGTCGCTAAATACGTTTAGGGATCGTTATGCAAGCCAAGCTAAATGCTCATTGGGAAGTCTTATCACTAAAAAGCAAACTCGTCCATATAACCTTTGGCGAATCAGACTAAAAATGGCTGACAGCGTAACAAATGTAATGAATGAAAGCGGTCAACAATTTGTAGATGGAATTATTGTGGAATTCCTCTATTTTTCGTTTCATCAAGAAATAATTTATAAGTTTTTCCTTTTGTGAATAACTAAGTACTTGTCATTATTATTTCGGCATGCTCTTGCTCCAACCTTCAAACTTTAAATTAAGTGCTCATTATTTTTTATAGTAAAACGGTCAACGTAATTATCTGAATTTCTTTGATATCAACTAAGAATAGAAAAGCCGTGAGCAAACAAACTGCATATTATTCAAGCAATTTTTAAACTCAGTTCAAATGTTCCGTTAAATGAAATAACTTTTTTTAATTGATTGCTAAAAAATCGGATGTTTCATTTTAAAGCAATATATGTTCATATATGTATATAATTCATTTATTAAATAACAATTTACTAAAATCATGTTTCATCTGAACTTAATACTGCACAATACAATATATTATAACAAAAATAAATTTTAAAGTTATAAAAAAACACGCGTTTTTAGATAACCGAACTAAAAATAGAAAATATTTATTAATAAATTTAAATTAAGAAAAGTTTGATTAACACAAATAATTATTTTATTACAAAAAAGCGTGTTTTTCAGTTTTTTTTATTATTATTAATATCCTATTGTGTATTTTGGCTAACTAAAAAAGTGTATTTTTTATTTTTATTATTTAATTTTTTATTATGCTATTGTCATCGGTCTTTGATAAGAAACTTGTCTCACCGCCGGCGATGAGCGAGAAGCGAGTAGAGCTAGAAACTAGAAACGAGTTGGCGAGCAGCGAGAAGCGATCGTGTAGTTCCTATTGTTGTCTCGCTGGGCTATAAAGCGAGTAAGCGAGTGCGGCGGGCGCTCATCATCTCACGGTGTGTGTTCTGACCGCCAAGCGAGCATCGCTGAGCGCGTATCGCAGAGCGAGTGTTGTAGTCGCTGCGACAAAATAGTGGAGAGCGAGTTCTCGCCGGCAGTGTGAACGGCCAGCGATCAACTATCAAATATACGTGTCTCTTTTACTGACACGGAATGTATAGGTATCTTTTGTTCGTTTTTTGAGCAAAAAACTAGTTGATAGCTAATCGCTTACTCGCCGGCGGTGATAAAAGTGCCTTAGTGTGCAAAATTTCAATTTTATTCGACGATTAAAAGTGGTTGAGATAGTAAAAGCTTGCTAATAAGAACAAATACAGCCAGTGTCTTGGGGACACTTCCGCCTGGTAGTTGGGTGAAGTGATATCGAGTTGTACATACTTGTATAGATATTTATTCACACAACATGGAGATAAGCGCAGAATATAGCCTGGTAAAAAAAAGATTGTGAATATCGGAAGTGCCATGGATTCCAAAGCTTCACTATGAGCTTTAAAACCTGTGTGGGTAGTTAAAGGACTCTGATATTTCTATGGTACACTATTGATTACATATTTGCGTTAAACGTTTAAAAGTAAACTAGACATATTATTATAGTTAATTTAAGTAAAATGGTATATAATATCGTGTGGGAAAAAAGGTTTGAATATGAAAAGAACTTGTAATATAATTTGCTTGCTGAGCAATGGCATTCTAATAAATATTATAAGAATTGCATAGTAAAGACGGTAGGGTGCACAGGTTTTTATTGAACACACAAGCTCAAGCTTCTTAGGGTTCCGAATATTTTTATATTTAGAAATTAAAAACAGAAGCCGTGTTATGCGATTTAGTCCATCCGTCGCAATATGTATCGTAGCACGAAGTAATTACCTACTTCAGGTAACATTTTTGTTTATATAAGTTTTGAGAAGCATTTTTACGAGTATATAAATATATAAATATTGCTGGACATTTCACACATAGCTATCTAGCCCCAAACTAAGCAGAGCTTGTATTATGAGAACCAGATAACTGATAGAAAACTTATGCTTAGATTTTTTTAAAATACATACATATAATATAAAGAGAAACAACCAGACCCGGAACAAATATCATTGTTCAAAAAACATTTGTTCCACGGTGGGAATTGAACCCGCTACCTCCTGCGTTTCGACCGGCTATTAACCCACTGCACCACGGAGGTAGTCAAGTATAAATCGTATATTTGTTCATTCTAGGATTAAATTCACACTGGAATTGTACTAGTAAAGCTTTTATAATCTAATAAATAACTTTTTTTTAAATTGAAGTCTGTCCGTCTGTCACAGCTGATTATCTCTGCATTTTAGGGCCAAAACAGTCAAAATGATGCGAGTAAATGTTTTAAAATAGGGTAACTAAGTCAAGTGGGGTATCATTTTTTTACTTTTTTGAATTATGATGAAAAATGTCGTAAAAACCTTTCCTTACCTTCCCACTCGCCCCCTTATCTATGAAAATTGCAAAGTGAAAAATCTAAATAAATATTATGGTTGATATATTTATATGCAAAGAAATTTATAACAAAGTCTTTATCTAGAAACGTTTTTTAGATATTTATCTTCAAAGTTTTCTTGGTTTACCGGTTACATAACTAGATGGCACTGCTTAATTTAACATAAACTTATCTAGATTTGGAACCCTCTGTGCGCGAGTCCTGCTCGTACTCGACCGGTCTTGTTTGAAATGGCATAGCTTCTGACTGGTTAGCTGGTCAATAAAAATGTCCATCACTTGAACTAAAACCTTGTGCTTGTGAAAATTATAGACTAATCAGTTGTACCGGGTTTCATTGCCAAGACGGACGGAGTCAAGAACTCAAAAATTACTGTTCTTCACTGACCGGCTAGTTATAGGACTTTTGAAATCTCTACAATAAACTGATGAGTGGCAGTGGTGGCCTAGCTGGAAGCACTCTCACTTCAGAAGTGGTGGGTTCAAATTCCGGTAAAACAATTGGATTGTTCTGCTCGAAAAAAATATCTGCGTATTGTATTAACTGTGCTCAAAATGATTAAAAATATCGTGAGGAAACCCGCGTGTCCTAGAACCATAAAACAAATAAATAATGCTGGATATTTCAAACAGCGCTAATTAGCCCCAAACTAAGTCAAACTTCTATTATGGGAACCAGATAACTCATACAGTACTTACATACGTTGTTTTTGTTGTAAATACATACATAGAATAATATGTAGAAAAACACTCAGACCAGAACAAATAAATGTAGTTCTGTAGATACGAGTATATCCCAGGTTTTGTGTCTATTTTGTTTCCCTATTTTTTTATATGCCAATGGCAAATGCACAAAACATTTGTCCCGCAACGGGAATCGAACCCGCAACCTCCTGCGTCTCAGCCGGCTCTTCGCCCACGGCGCCATGGAGGTCATCATAAATTCGACGTCATTTGTCTTGGGGTTAGTCTATACTAATATTATAAAGAGGATAAATTTGTTTGTTTGTATTGAATAGGCTACGAAACTACTGGACCGATTTAAAAAAATATTTCACTGTTGGGAAGCTACACTATTCCCTGCTGCGCAGAAGGAAGATAATGTTTTTATTGAAAAACTACTCGTGCGAAGCTGCGTGAATGCAAAAGTCGGCATGTATCAAACGTATTGGGGGATAGCTTCACGTACTGCATGTCGTGAGTTACATTATTATTTATTGATCGAGCGAAGCGAGATCTCTTAATCATCTTGGGAAAATTGGCGTTGTATGTATGTGTGTATGTTTGTCCGAGGATAACTTTCGAAGCGTTGATCTGATCATCGTGAAATTTTATACACATAGGTAGGTAGTGATGGCACAATTTTGGTGTGACTAAATGAGCTAAAAAAATTTGGGGGGTTGTTGAGATATTGGGGTTCAAGAGGGATAAAAAAAATGAAAATGAGGCTAACTAGTCAAATGGGAGGTCAAATGAAAGGTATTCATTAGTACATTTAGACTCTGTTTTTTTCTATTAATTCTTTATAGTTTTTGAGTGATAATAAAAACAAAACTTTGACAAAATTCACAGGTGACCCCACAGTGCTGAAATTTGGTATTCCTGTAGCTTTAGTAACACAAATATAGGCAAAAGTCTGAAATCCAGAATAACTGCAATTTGAACCCCCAAAAAAAAAAAAAACCACAAACATGAACTCCCGTTACCTGCAATTTGAATGAAACTGTAGGTCAACCAAAATGGATATTTATTTCGTGACACTATTTTGGTAGTCAATGATAACAAATAATATATTTTTTTTATTTTAATCGGAGATGTCAGTACGGGGCGAACCACTAGTTATTATATTAGCAGATTTTTTTCCAATTCGCACTTATGATGAAATCAATCCTTCAATACTCGTTTTAGGTCAGAATCGTAAACATTTTTCACATGTAAATTGAGACAAACCATCAAAAACATTTACTGACGTGTTAACTGCCCACCACTTAGCGACCTAATGAAGGTTTAACTAAAACCAGACTGGCGTACTGGAAATAGAATCTTGATGTAAAAGCTTGTCTTACTTGCCCCACAAGTAGCGGATGTTAGTTTGTTCCGTTTTTGAAAAAAAAAATGTTTTTTGTAGTCCCGTACCTAAAGGATAAAACAGCACCCTATTACTTAGGCTCCGCTGTCTGTCCGTCCGTCACCAGGCTGTATCTCATGAACCGTGATAGTTAGACAGTTGAAATTATCACAGGTGATATATTTCTGTTGGCTGCTTTAAGAACAAATACTTAAAATAGAATAAAATAAATATTTAAGGGGGCTCCCATACAACAAACGTGATTTTTTTTGCTCGTTTTATCTCGATATTGGTAACGGCAACAAGTAGACGCTTGAAATATTCAAAGAATATTTAATTATATATTCAATTTCAAAATAAATAACTAAATTAAAATAAAACAAATATTTAAGGGGGCGCTCCCATACAAAAAACGTGATTCTTTTTGCCGTTTTTATATATTATGGTATGGAACCTTTCGTGCGCGAGTCCGACTCGCACTTGGCCGGTTTTAATTTATTTAAAACCAACCCTTTCCGCTGTCTGAATGAAACAGCTCTATGTTTTGTCAGAAAGTATTATCGTCATTATAAAGTTATGGGTAGATTTGGAAGTGTCAATTTAGCAAAACCGCAAGTTTTAGCTAAACGAATTTATTTAGTCCATGCCACTATACGATTAAGGCCTAAGCCCGACTATTCACTCCGCCAGTTTATTACTTTTCTTAACTTGTTCCATGTTGCTTTCCACCACGTAACATAGATTTAGAAACATCTATTTGATCGAGCGAAGCGAGATCTCTAAATCAAATTGGGCAAATCGGCGTTGTATGTGTGTATGTATGTTTGTCCGAGGATAACTTTCGTAACTTTGATCCGATCATCGTGAAATTTAATACATAGGTAGGTAGAGATAGCACAATTTTGGTGTGACTAAATGGGCCAAAAATGTGGGGGGGTTGTTGAGATATTGCGGTTCAAGAGGGGTAAAAAAATGAAAATGAGGCTATCAGGTAGTGTGACGTCAAATGAAAGGTGATTAGTGCATTTAGATTTCTTTTTATTTTTCGTAAATTCTTTATAGTTTTTGAGTTCGCATGGTACACCAGTGTCTCCACAGTGCTTTAATTTTGTATGTGTCTAGCTTAAGTGACACACATATAGGAAAAATTCTGAAATTAAGAATAACTGCAATTTGTACCCCAAAACATGTTTCCACAGTACATGAACTCCCGTTACTTGTAATTTGAATGAAACTGTAGGTGAAGTAAGTTGGTTATTTTTTGTGTCACTATTTTTATAATAATTTTTTTTTGTTTTAATCGGAGACTCGCGAGATCTCAGTTCGGGGTGAACCACTAGTTGTCTTTATCTACCTCTATTTGCTATACCATGCTAGTCAGTAATCCATAAAAGCTTTTTTGCGAGTTAATAGCTGGTGTGTACACAACCACATGCTGAGTCGATTATATAATTAGAATTCCTAAACGCGAAAGGTATTCACAACTCAATTAGCATACGTATATGCCAATACATTTGTACATAATGTTGCTGCATGATTGTCCAACCACCACACTTCCAACATTCGAGCTGTAGTTGGTGCAAATTCAACAATAAAATATGGCTTACGTATGACGTGATATGGAAGACTCGCGAGGGACCGGAGGGAATGTAAAATCCCCACAGTAAAATGATGACTATGGTGATAACGTTATATCCATCACGTGTTATTGTTAACACTTATTTCAACAAAACGCGCTTAATGAAATACCATACTAAATTCAGTTGTAAAACAGCAGATAAACGTGTGATAACAGAGTGATACGTTTTGCAATAAATCGATACCAAGACTACCACGATTTGTGAGCCAAGGTTGGTAGTGAACTTGGTCTTGCTGGGCAAATGTTTGCGGGAGTTGTGAGGCTTGGACGATCGTGTCGGCAACCTAATGTTCCTGATAAACGCGTTTCTTATTTTCACTTTTGCTTATCGACAGACAACTTTCATGGGTATACGGTTTATACGGCTTCTTGTTGAAGTAAAACTTCTTTATGCACGCTTGACTTGGGGAGTAAGCTGGTGAATGCGTTACGAAAAGTGCGAACAGAAGTTGAGAGGGAGATATAAGTTAGTGAAGATAGAAAGAGAGAGAGCTACGTTTCGTATGTTTTTAAACATAAACGTGCGAGTGCGAGTTGCGTCTGTCCAGAATGAACATAGACTGATCGACATACAGACGTGTGGACAATTTTGTAATTGTATAATTTTATAAATTAATATTTTGAAAAATAAGTTTTACTTGAGTCGTGTGGCACACTCGTTTTTATTTTTATATTCCTGTCAGACAAACATACATATATGAATAAATCGGCTCCAATACTGTGTCATGGAGACTTCTTTCACGGATAAGGCTACCGCTTTTCCTTATGAATTAGGTCTTTTTAAAAGAAAATCCTATTTAATAATGAACCAAATTTAGACGTGTCGCTTTATTGTCATGGAACCGCAGTGACCGAGAAAGAAGCATTATCAATACCAGATATTTTTACCAACTTGAATCCCGAAGTCAATAAACTTTGCGTGTAATTATCGTGAAATATTGGAATGTAGTCAGTTCCCCGCTTACCCCATAATCCAAAGCAAATTATTTAAACCTTTTAACTTAAAGACGTTTGTAAATATTGTAGACGTATTTGTAGTGAGTGTTTACAAAAGCTGTAGCACTGGGCTTAAGGATTAACATACAACAGGTTGCAAGTTGCAGCGGATCCGATAGAGCCTCCAGTCTCAGTTGGCACGGCAGGCGGCGCGCGCGCACCTCCCACTCACAACGTTCCCACGATTACGATACCTGTGACAACTCAATGCCATCCCGTCTGCAAGCAAAATGTGATTCCTAAAAGAGTATCCAGTAGGACGTAAAATGTGCATTCAAAAATACAAGTCACAAGTTCATAATACAAAATGATAAAAGCAAGTTTAATCATAGTGCTCCTTTTAATTTTAACGACGTCCGCCGACTTCATCCTAAAGGGAAAAGTTAAAAAGCGGAACACTGTCATAAAAATAAATGACATCACACCACCGAGATGTTACGCCAACAATTCCGTATTTAGGAACAATGATACGTTAAGGCGGATTGTGTTCGCGTCGAAGTATATTTTTACGGGGAAAATTTCGAGTGAGGTGAGCAAAAGAAAAGTGAGGAGGAAAATTTTTAAAGTGTTTGTAAGGAGAGTGCTGAAAGGCGACGTCGGCGTTTTGAGTGATGTGCTGTATTTTGAAACTAGAACGCTGAATTCGTCGAACCGTGCTTACGTGTTTGTTGAGGGGAGATCTTGGAAGCGAGGATGCGTGAACCCAACCCAGGGCTGGGCAGCTTTGATATTCAGCGGCGGAGAGTTTTCATCACCGTTGAAATTGTTAGTAGACCCTGTGCCAACAAACCTGGAGAACGTACGACGCGTCAAGACAGCTCTCAAAGGTAAAGGTAACAATAGGTGATAAAGTTTGGAATGATAATAGATTTTAATAGGAATACCCATATAAAAAGGCATGTCTTCAAAGCTAGGAGACAAACATCTTTCAATATTATGGATATTAGTTTTGTTTTTATTGTTAAACTTTTGAAAAAGCAAGTTGCATATAAAAAGATGTTTAAGTGCCATCACATAACATTTTAAATGCGAAAGTTTTAATGTTTGTTTTTTTATTTGTTTGTTACTCAATCACGTCGTAACGGCTGAACCGATTTCGATGAAATTTCGTATGTACGTAGATTATAAACATAGGCTACTTTTAATTGACAAACCACGCGTGCGAAGCCACGGGCGGAAGCTAGTTTATCATATTTATTATAAACGGCATAGTTCTACAGTTTCGACGGATGGAGCCAGTTTCTACGGGAATATATCTGGCAGATTCGGTTTCGTCTAGGTTTTGCGGTATAAAAATTAGTTTGGGACTGGTTCCTCATACTCTCGATAAAGGGAATCAGGGGTCAAGACTATGTATGTGAGTTAAATTACTTATTAAAACATAATATCTAGATATATATAGGAGGTATAGGTATGCCATCATACAGGTCCATCCTAGTTTTCCATCCTGAATTGTATTATACATTGTACATTATACATTGTACAGTAAACCATTGTAATTTTTGTTTGTCAAATACTGAAGTTTGTTAAATAAATTAAATAATAAATAAATTAATATTATTACAATTAAATAGTAAAGCGCAACACACATGATGAAGATAAAATAAAATATCGCTCGCCATACAATCACAATGGACACACAGCGAATCTAAATTATATTATTTTCATCTTACTAGGATACTGAGCGATATCCATATTTCATTTAAAGATACGAAATATTCGTACATAGGTTGGTTGACTTTCAAGAGAATAAAAAGACTTCATATATATATATATATATAAGACGTTATATGTTAATATATATATTATATATATATACCCGATCTTAAAATATTATAGTACCTACTAGTGATTTGCCCCGAACTGAGATTTCGCGAGTCTTCCATAAAATAAAAAAAATAAATTATTTGTAATCTTTGACTATCAAAATAGTGACAAGAAATATATAACCAATATACTAAATATTACTTACATAATATACATACATTAATATACTAATACGAAATACTTAACCTACAGTTTCATTCAAATTACAGATAACGGGAGTTCATGTTAATTGGTTTTTTTTTTGGGTAGAAATTGCAGTTATTCTGGATTTTCCCTATACTTGTGTCACTAAAGCTACGCGCATATCAAATTTTAGCACTGTGGGGTCACTGGTGTACCCTGTAAATTGGTTCGAATTGTACTCACAATTACCTTTTATTAGACGTGCCATTTGACCGGATAGTCACATTTTTTTTACCCTTTTGAACCCCAATATCTCAACAACCCCCTCCCCCCAATAATTTTTAGTTCATTTAGTTACACCAAAACTGTGCCATAACTACCTACCTATATACCAAATTTCACGATCGGATAAACGCTTCAAAATTTATCCTCGGACAACAAACATACACGTAGGTACATACAGCGCCGATTTGCCTAAGTTTATTTGGAGATCTCGCTTCGCTTGATCAATAATAACTTAAGATATCGTAATAAACAATACTAGCTGACCGATCCGCAGCTTTGCACGCGTAGTTTTTTAATAAAATCATTACCCTCCTTCTCCGTAGTTTGGTAAGAAGTAGCCTGTTTTACCCGGAGATAGTGTAGCTTCCCAACAGTGAAATTGTTTTTTAAATCGGTCCAGTAGTTTCGGAGCCTAATCTATACAAACAAACAAATCTTTCCTCTTTATAATATTACGAAGTTTTTTGTAGATATTGGTATGTTCTATAATATTGTAGAACATACTTTTGTTCTATCACCAATAGTTTCCGCAGCGCATGCGACGAAAGACGTTTTAGGACACTTTTTTACACCTTGGGTTACGTTACATAAGTTTTAGTAAGAATCCCTAATCTTTTCTAGCAATAAATATAGCCCATGTCGCTCAAGGTGAATGTAACTTTCCAAAGGTGAAAAATTTTTAGAAATCGGCACAGTAGTTTTTGAGTTTATTCATTAGTAACATACACACAAAAATACAAATCTTTCCTCTTTTTAATATTACTCTAGATATAGATTGTAGCATCTTCATCTTAAAAGCGGTGTCAATGCATAGCCAGAGATGATGTGCCGACGGCGCTCTTACCTTGGACATGATTGTTGGGTGTGAATTGTTGGAGCCGAAGGGACTTGTAAATCCAATGTGATAGAAATATGAGTGCGAAGGCGGCATTTCAAAATTGCTTTAGATTTATTGCATATGGTGTTGTGAGTTCAAAAATATGCAGTCTAGAACGAGACTTGCAAGTAGAATCTTTCTCTAAACTATATATATATATATTTTTAGCATATTGAGTTAAATTTATTAATCTTTTAGTTAATTATTTAAGTCAGGGTGTCCGTGAGGTCAACACTGCCATCAACAGAAGTCAGCGTTGCAGTTTGACAACATGCTGTAGCAAATGCTGAGCCGAGGATCCTTTTTTGACCAAACTTTTAGTTTTTAAGTTAGTTTATAATTTCAAATAACTTAATAATAGTGTTGGTTTTTGTGTAATTTGTTTCTGTGTCCATTTGAGGTAATCTGAATAAATGATTTTACTTTCTTTCTTTTTCTTTCTTCTTAAATTATTATTAACTAGCTGACGAATCAGCGGCTTCGCACGCGTGGTTTGCGACTAAAAAGTAGCTTATGTGTTAATCCAGGTTATGGTCTACGTACATACCAAATTTCATCGCAATCGGTTCAGCCGTTCAGGCGTGAAAGAGTAACAAACATCCATACATCCAAACTTTCACGTTTATAATATTAGTAGGATAATGAACTTATCGCAGAGAACTTGGCACCACACAACTACACTTCTATTTGGTATCAAATGTTACAAACTTACTTGGTATTCTTGAATTTCTATTGGAAATGGTTGAACTGTTTTATTTCCAACGCTATAAAACCTATCTTTTTTCTAAAAGTTATCTTCCGTTGCTTAAGCCACCATTGTTGCATTGTCGCGTAGGTATCTACGAACGTACTTTAGGTGATAAATGATGACACATCAAAATACTGTGGCCATTCGTTTATCCACGTTATAGCTAAATTATGAACACAAAGTTCCACTCCTTGGTCTGAAATGTATTCGAAGAAGTCGATGTGGGCGTAGTGGAACCGTGAGAAAATACAACCGAAAATTGTACCATTGTACGTTCAAAGAAAGACAGACACGTAGAACCTTCAGAGCGTACCTACATATTATTCAACCAAATTAGTCATATCCTTTGTTTTTGCTGTTAATGATCGAGTAAATTGTAGCCAATTGAAGTCCTGTCGGTTCGTCCCTTTTATAACACCCAGTTCTGTAATTGAGTTAAGATTTCGGTGTGAAAAACAATTTAATTGTCTACCGATCACAGTGATTGTTTGATTGCAGCTTATCCGACAGTAAAAACACACTTGAAGATTTACGATCATGTTCAACATTTACATAGACACAAATTCCGAGATTACCCATTTGATAGTCCGGATAAAATCTACGGAAGATATATTATAATGAGGACAAGGTCGGCGGTAGATAAAAACAGGCATTCGTCCCGGAACATGGGACCGATCCTCCGGGATGTGTCGCAGCGCCCCGGGACGGAGTTTATCGGGACCACCGACGACGATACGAGACCACTGAACCCCATTCGACAAATTTATTGACACTCTTTCAATTAAACCTATTGTATCCGGCAACCAGAACAGTCATAACAGAATAAAACATGATAACGTGGCGCAATCCGTATGCGTCCTATCGACCGCGCCGCGCTCCGGCCGTCGTAAAAGGAGATTTATTAAAACTATTTGGAAACTGATTCGATCGGAACTGGACGATTTGACATTTAGATAAAGAGTAAAATTTATTTTTCCCTCGGATACGCCGCATCGCCGGAGTGACAATGGAATAAAAAGGTTATAAAATGCGGCTGTTGCAGCGCAGTGGTTCGCCCACGTCCCTCGGGTGTTGTCGGATGTTCATACGGCGGCGTATCTGTCCGGGGACGGGTCGCAGCTGCCACACTGCCAGATAAAATGCGACTGCGCTATTACGGGCCGCTACTCGCAAGCACGTGTAAATTTCTATGTGAGAACATGGGAGATAAGCTGGAGAGCGTGGGCGCAGTTACACGGCGCCGCGTACGGCCGGAGGCGCCGCCTGTCTCCCAACTCGCGAAATTCACGCTTTTTTGTGTAAATAATGCAGGTGTATGCTAAACAGATTTTGTAGATAAGTGGACATTAATTCATCTGTTTGACAGCTTGCGGACGCTTTGGCGGGAGGATGTGGAATTTGGTAACTTTTCGGACTGATTTACATTTTGTGAGTCAGATTACCACAGGTAAATAGTAGGAGAGAAAGGGTCTACACTACAACTATATATTTTACTGCCATCTACATAATTCATATGTATTTATTTCAAAAATATCCTCTAGGATAAGTCTGAGGCGGTATCCTAATAGAACGCGATAGTGCGAATAAGTGATGCGATCATCATACGTTCTTGTCATTTTACCTACAAATAGTTATGTCAACTAGTGGCGGGTTCCTATATCCGTCAGTAACCAGATACGATTCGTTTCTCCTTGAAAACGTGTCAAAAGTTTGACACTAGTTTGACAGTTTTTCAAGGAGATACCAGTCGTAGTCGGTTACCGACGGATATAGGAACCCGCCTTGGACACCAATTCGACATCAGTGTGTTTGATCGCGAGTTCGTACAAAGAAAGTTCGCGCGAATCTGCGATGATCGCGCAATGGTTCTCTATTAGGACACAGCCAGGCAATATAACCTTGCCTTTACTGAAATCTTTACTGAGATATTTATTATATCATATAATAAATCTGGACACATAAAAAAGACAAAAGACATGTTCATTTAAAAATGCAAGAATTTACGACTCTATAAAATAACTGACCGCTATACGTTAGACAGATCACCAATATCGGTCTCAACATAATTATTAACCTATGAAAATTCGTAGGCTCATCAGAGTCGTAAATATACACCTACAATAGATACTTAATCTATCCTATTGTCTGAGATTTATAGACAAATATACCATATTATTTTATCGAATAAATATACACCCAACCGTCACGAACTTAACTAGACTTGATCCCACACAAGGTTTTTCTGTATCAAAAACTGTGAATTAAAATATTTTTATTTGATAGTAGAATAATTTGGCTGTTACTGACTGAATCTAATTCTTTCATTTAATTTCATTTATTGTTAGTAAAAATTATAAAATAAACATTAAATTCAGATCCTCCTTGAATGAATGAATGAATGAAAATTCTTTATTATACCTTACAAGCTAGACACAACAGATTTATAGAAAAAAAAACAAATAAAAGTAAGCATAATGGGCGGTCTTATCGCTTAACAAAGCGATCTCTTCCAGACAACCTTTGGATGGAGAGGATCATTGCTTAATGGAAGATTGGCCGAGGTGTAAAAAGAATAAACTTAATAATAGAAAAAGAAATTAGTTATATACATACATATTAGGTACATAAGTAACTTTAAATAAATAAATAAATATCATATATAAAATAAATAAATATGTACTTACATACTTATACTTACAATAATAATATTAGAGATCAGATGAATCATGACTCTTCATGGAGATAAAAGTTTTTGAGTCTAGCTTTAAATACGGAAGGTGAGGGGGATTTCTTAATGGAGACCGGCAAGGCGTTCCATAATCGGACAGCTAGGACGGAAAAGGAGTTTGCATAGAAACTGGTTCTATGTATCGGGGTTTTGAGAAGGAGGTTTTCAGAGGATCGGAGTGTTTGGGAATTTGTGCAAAAAAGGAATTCAAAGCGTTCCTTCAGATAACAAGGCGTGGAAGGATTACGAAGGATGTTGAATAGGAGGGATAGGATGTGAGTATTCCGGCGAAGACGAATGGGGAGCCATTTGAGTTTATTACGAAATTCGGAGATGTGGTCGTATTTCCGAAGTCCGAAAATAAACCTTATTCAAAAATTTTGAAGACGCTCAAGCTTATTGAGCTGCTCCTCCGTGAGGTCAAGATAGCAGGAATCAGCGTAATCTAAAATTACTCTCTATCTATCTATATATCTAATCTCCTTATTCAGCTAATAAGCTTCACACTAATATTTTATATAAGAAAGTTTGGATGTGTGTTTATTTATATCTTAGTTTGGCTGTTACCCAATCACGTCGTTACGGCTTACCCGATTTCGATGAAATTTGATATGTACGTAGATTAAAACCTGGATTAACACATAAGCCACTTTTGGTGATAAAAAATGTGTGCGAGCCGCTGGCGGAAGTTAGTCTATACTCTATACTAATAATATTATAAGGAGGAAAAATTTGTTTGTTTGTATTGAATAGGCTCCGAAACCACTGGACCGATTTAAAAAAACATTTCACTGTTGGGAAGCTACACTATCCCTGGGTGACATAGGGTACTTTTTACCTAACTGTGCAGAAGGAGGGTAATGTTTTTATTGAAAAAATACGCGTGCGAAGCTGCGGATTGGTCAGCTAGTACAATATAAAACTGATTATTAAATTCAATTATCAAAAATGTCAATGGATTAAATAATGACAACTAATACCATAACATTAAACAAATGTCATGCTTACATTCCGCCGAGCTTACACTCGGAAACATTCAAAATCGTCATCTAAATATTCGTACATAGGGCTACACATCAAGCTATAGGTAAATTTACAGTATAAGCTGACCTCGCATTGTGTAGGCTTTTTGTAGAATGAGAGGTCAGTTTATACTGGAAAATATAGCTTGATGTGTAGCCGTGTGTTTCTACACTTTTTCTACAAGCAATTTTATAGCTCTAAGTCTAAAGATGTTATCGGAGCGTATTTCTATTAAATACCTCAGCAGGTGGAACTTTGGTGCCAAAGATACTGTTGCTGAGTAAAGCAGTTTTATATAGCGGTCAAACAAGTTTACGATTTTGACGCTTGCTTTGTAAAGTCATAGAGATTGTGATTGGTCCTTACAAACTGAGCCGCTTTAAAACATATATGCAAGGCAGAGTTAAAATGTTCAAGCTTCTATTGATTAACAGCTGTCGGTCAATTTCAGTTTGCAAATAGCTCTAATGCATTTCTTTTTCGCCATATATGTCACTTTTTATTGGTAGAGGTACATAGTTCCCCCAGAACACCATACCTACGTACCCGTGGTATGCATTAACAGTACTATCATCTGATAGTTCGTTACTTTGAGAAGATAATTTATGTAGGTGATAAATAGTAAAGGACCTAGCATACTACCTTGAGACACGCCAAATTTGACTGCCCTAAGTTCTGATCGAAGTTTTATTCGTTTCTTTAGTTGAGGACATATTTTGGTGATCTCCGTTGCCTGTTATCTGCTACTAAGGCAGGACCAGGACATTTTCCTCAAACCCCATACACATCTAATTTAATCAGGAGTATCCTGTGATCGAAAACATCAAATGCTTTTGTAAGATCCTGAATACAAGGTATAAAATGTCAGCTTCTAAAAACGGCATTCACCCATTAACTTTTTCTTTAGATCAATGTAAAATAGCTGAATATTGTAGGACATATTTTTTTATGTATTCTGCTGTATTTGGTAGCCAAGAATATTGTCAAATTGACTTTATACAAGAACTTGGATCGTGGTTATAATTAATTATTATTTGTTATAAATAATTATTATTATTTAGCTTTATTTGAAGATACGAATTCAGCATTAAAACTAGTTAAAACTAAGATAATATCTGACTTGATACATAGATATATGACGCTTTGCATTTATAATACACCAGAATTAATTATTTAACTAGATTTATTTTATTTTATAAGGCACACATAACATATTATTACCCGTGCGTTATAAGTTGGGACCTGAGCGCGGTGACGTTATATTGACGTGTTTGTACCGCCCGCAAAAAAGCGAACATAACAAGCAGCCGCCCCCGGCTTCGTCTTTGTTTTTTTAACCTAATTTATTATGTTACTCAGGGAGGACGCTGCTTTTTAACTAATCTTTTTTACACTGTTTGAATAAAATAAAAATACAATGTTTAAGGTTATACATTCACTTTATCTATTATTTACATTATCTCATCTTCGTCACTACTTAGTGGACAGGTAAACAAAACTGTTTGTTCCGTTTTTCGTTTTCAAAAAACTCTAACACTTTTAGCACGAGGTTTCTTTCTCCGCTATGCAAAAGTTTACCCTTCATAATGATAACAAAAACACTTAACAAGAACTATAACAACAAAAACTACAACAACAAAACCATAACACAAACGAAACCTAAAAGAATTCCAGAGCGCGTCGTTACGTGACGTAGGCCAGTACGAGACTAAAAACCCTAGTAAAAAATAGTGATGCGAACGGTACATAACGGGCGCCATCGGGGAAATGCAGGGGAAGCGGTTGGGGAGTCGCATTCCTAGCAGGTCCCAAGTTATCGCGCAAGAGTAATACAAGCAAAAAAAATAACTTAACTAAGTTAACAATTTTATCTGACTAGAAACGTAACTTATGTGTGCACACATAAACAGAAATATACTCATCGAGGAAATAAAAAAAAAGCATGTTTAAGAACATAACTAAGATTATGCCAATTATGGTACAATGAACGGCCTTATTACTAAAAGCGATTTCTTCCGGGTGGAACGTATGGAAAGTAATGAACGAAGCAATAAGGGACAGTAGTGCACAGAGTAAAAAATATGTACCATTTACAACATGTAATTTTTATATACACACACTATACCATCAGAGTTGCTCAAAGCGCAATGGAATGGCCATGCTAGGAATCCACCTCGTCGATCGTATACCAAACGTCGAGATTCGACGTCGAACTAAACCCGAAGTTGTAGGTATACAAATCGCGAGGCATAAGTGGATATGGGCAGGACACTTGGCTAGGCGGAATGACAACAGGTGAGCCAAAGCAGCCACAAAGTGGTGGCCAAGAGATAGACGTTAACCACAGGGCAGACCACCGGCCCGATGGTTTGACGATCTCGTAACGGAAGTTGGACAGCATTGGATGAGACTTGATCAAGACCGATTGGACTGGCGACATAGGTAGATAGATAGAATTTTTGGATAGTAGACATATTTCACCCTGTATGTTACAAGAATGTTCTTATGTTTTTGTATGCATTGAGGTAGATCAGTAAGATAAAGATAATCTTCTTAGGACGTGACACGAGAATGAGGCATTTTTTGCTGATGCATTGTTTCTTTAGGGAGACGAAAGAGATGTGTCATTCTGCCTGAAGCGTGCAGCGTGACATACCTTTGAATATTATTGTTATTACAAATACGTATACTAAAGGATCAATGTAGGTCAATGCACTTTGAAGTGTCAGAACGTGATAAACCTTTGAACTCAGTTGAAGAATCTAATGTTCGATTTTAGTACTTATATTAACTAGTTGACAGTGCACAGTGATCGAAATTTGACCTACGTTTTTTTAGCATTCGCCACTCCTCTTTTTGAGTTTTGATTAAGCCAAATCTCACACTTCTCCTTCGGTGCAATAACCTTAAAAAGGGATTCAAAGTTTTATATAGATAGTAACATAAATAGATATCGGGAAGGGTTAGAACTTTGTATGTCTTTGTAAGATTGTCCCCCAGAATACGTTAGTTATTCATTAATATTCTATGTATACCAAAAAGTTCTCAAAACATTATTCTATCTTTCTAAGCTGACCCCACCACCATGTGAGATACACAGCTGGGAAGAGAGAGATTCTATCCTCCGAAATATTTATCAAACATTTCAATAACCTACACATATAAAGAGAGACATTGAGGAGGACTGCAATACTACTGAAAAATTTACATTAATAAACAACACAAGGAATCCTATTTCCGCCCTATTCCCGCTTTTAGAATAGAATACTCAGATGTTAACATAACGGTATTGGCCATGTTCCTATTGCCGGGAACACATGTTGCGATCTAAGGAATAAAATTCTGGATTATTCTAAGTGTGTTTCATACTATCAACCGCATTATAAGATTTGTTAATACTTAATTGTTTTTGGCAGTAAAAATGTGATTATTGTGAGTATGAATTAGTAGATTATTAACCAAGGGGATAAAGCAGTGTCTTCTGTCGCGGGTGACGATTTAAATCTCGAGCGTAACGAAGGACTTGAAGTTTAAAAACTTAAATCACGAGTGAAGCGAGGGATTTAAGACGAATCCTGAGTGTAGCGAGGGATAGTTAAGTAAGTTCTCCCAAGACTAAGACAGCTTTATCACCGAGGAAAATACTCTACTTTTCGTACCATTTGCGAAAAAATTAACACAATAATAATATGAGATAAGCATTTATTAAAAATAATGACAATTAAAATAAACTTAACGTTTATGTATTTGAAGAAAACAAAAACGCGGCAAATTCTTAGACTAATATTTTTTTGTCGGAAAAGCAAAGGCGTCAAGCTCA
Organism: Philereme vetulata; assembly: GCA_918857605.2. Lineage (NCBI taxonomy): Eukaryota > Metazoa > Arthropoda > Insecta > Lepidoptera > Geometridae > Philereme > Philereme vetulata. Next base: position 7,535,765 of record OU975457.1, on the reverse strand, counting down.
TACGGCCTCGTCGGTTTTCGTAATTTTATTTAGTAATCATAACTGCATAATAAATGCGTATTCCTTTTTCAAAAAGATGAATAATGCTTTATATATGTACAAACTCAATGGTGTAAACACAGATGTAGTTCAGTATAAATTTCGGTAAGTATTCCAAATTTAAATCACTTTCTCCCCCTAGAGGATGAATGAAATTCAGTACAATTTTATTTCCCTGTTTTTAACAGATTAAAAATAACTATTGTTATGTTCGCTTTTTGTAGCATAGAACGTCACTTTTTTGAGCAAGTGGTACGAAAAAGTTATTTTTTGGCAAGCATGTTACATTTTAGTATCTCATTACTTATGTACCATTAGCCGGGCTACAACCTGTTATACAACATTAATTTAACACTAAAATCGTAGTTACAGTTTTATAGGTCGTCTTTCCATCTTGTAGGGGACCTATCAAACACCAAACTCACGTCAAAAATTGCAGTGGTTGTATCTTCTATCTATATATATAAAACAAAGTCGGGTTAGTTACACCATTTATAACTCAAGAACGGCATGATCGATTTTGATTATCTTTGATTTGTTGGATTTGTCTCCGACCCGAATAGCAGAATGACTATTAAAATATCGGAAAAATTTACCCAATAAGAAATGATAGAGAAATTAATTTTCTCATACATAATGATGACCAATTGACAATTCTGCCGGGGTGACGTAGATACATATTTGCCGCGTCAAATGCATGTCTTGTCAAGGCGGTACGAAGTGCGGCGGGTCAACTAGTTACATTTATTATAGATTTCCAATGAATACACAGACTTACATTTAGATATGTTTCAATAGAAGCGCTCCCTGTGCTCACTCTGTGAAGGCAACCACACCTAACACGGGTAAACATTATTAATTTCATTAAAATAGTGTAAAAAAAAATTTACAATATTAATAGACATTTATAAATTCAAGACTGTCACAGAAATTACTAAGAGATAGAACATAATTTTAAAACTTTTTTATATAATAATATCAACAGCATAAGTACATAATTTTGCAATATAAGAGCACTTACTATATTTTAATAAATAAATAAAGTTATTTTTAGTTAATAAATATAAGTTTTTATTATATTAAATATTTTAGTCTAAGGTTTTCTTTATGGGCCGTATTCTATTGTTGCCTGAATTAAATGATTTAATATTATTATCTGCTTTCTGCTAAATCCGATCAAACTTCTCACTAGTTTCATCGCAACAAAGCCCATTTTACAATACAAGTTGGTTAAAGTGACACTTCAAGGATATTCGAGTTCACGTGCCCTGCAGGCACCCAAGATAGTACTTTACGAGGATTCTCGAGAACAAGTTAAGGTTATGACGATAATTCAGTTTTATGAAACCCCTTTCAGGTGGCAAAGTGTTTGGAAAGTTCTCACGTAACTTATATTGAGCATATAAGTAAATTTATTATGAATTGACCGAATGTAACGCTCGTACTTTGTGCCTACAGTTTTATTCAAATTATTTTTATGCTCTTTATATTTGATAGTGGTTGTGAAAGTTAAACTAGAAATGGCTATAAACTATTTTACTTAGAAAACTTTCGTGATTGATTTCAATCATTATTATCGTACGTATCTAACTTATCTACTAGGTTGACTGAACACATACGTGCAATGAAGAATGTTGACTCAAACAGTTCTGCAGTGGCGGAACATTCCCTAGATTCTGATTCGACGCACTACATACGTTTCGACAAGGCTCGGGTTTTAGCGAGAGAGAAGTTCTTCGTTCCTCGCGAGATCCGAGAGGCGTATGTGACGTGCAATGAAGAATGTTGACTCAAACAGTTCTGCAGTGGCGGAACATTCCCTAGATTCTGATTCGACGCACTACATACGTTTCGACAAGGCTCGGGTTTTAGCGAGAGAGAAGTTCTTCGTTCCTCGCGAGATCCGAGAGGCGATAGAAATAAGTCGTGTGCCGAACTTTAACAGGGATAGAGGATGGGTTCTACCGCCGGCCTGGAGGCCATGTCTTCATGATGCAAGTGACAGAAGAGTGAGTGAACCTGGTAGAGACATAGTTAGTGTTGTGTGTTTGCCTGTACCAAGAACTACAGAAGAGAGCAGCAGTGATGATAATGATGATGACACAGCAGGTCAACGCACTGTGCTTTCGTTGACCCAATCCCCACCACCCCGCCCGTTCACTCGCGCGCAGAGAGCAGCGGCGCGCAGTGCGAGGCGAGACGTTATTCGGATCGGATCGCACTCACCCTGATGAAGGTTCATGAATTGAACCGAAACATTGTCGGTCGAAACACCGATAAGACGGTATGGGCTATAAACTATATCCCCTCACCTTTGTTTATTTCAAAATCGGATTTGTTTTTTAAGTTTTGATATATACAATTTTAACAGACTTTCGTGCCTTATTCCAAAGGTTCTAGCGGAACACCAGCGCTGTGTTATCTTGCTGTGACACAGCAAATGCTGTATTGTATTGTATTTATTTTTATTCCTTATTGATACTTTAAATGTACACTAGGAAACGTCACAGTAGAATACATTAGAAATAAACTTTAACAGTATCACTATCAGTACCTAAAACATAGGTAGGTACAATCAAAAAAAAAATATATATGTATATATATATTATTCACACGTACTAAAGTATGTGCTAAAGTCATCAGCTAGTGCTTCGTCAATATCATAATATGATTTATACAATAATAACTTTCTAATTTTATAATTATATTCCTTACAATCTAAATTTCTTATAACTAAAGGTAACTTATTAAATAATTTTATGCTTAGGCATAAAAAGCTTTTATTTATTTTGTCAAGTCTGTGTGATGGAACAATAATATTGTTTTTATTACGTGTATTGTGTATGTACTGTGTATGTATTTGTTTGCTTTGAAATCGTCAATATGTAATTTAGCATAAATTAAATTTTGAAAAATATATTCACCAGTAAATGTCAAAATATCTAATTCCCTAAATTTGGAACTGAGTTGGAACCTTTTTGCGGCGGCTACCTAATCAAACTTTTATTTCTGTCTTGCATTATTGTGTACTTTTAACGTACATTTTTTAAGGTTTCCATTCCTCAAAAGGAATAAAGGAACCTTTAGAGGATCACTTCGTTGTTCGTCTGTCTGTCTGTATAGATAAAAAATATGTTTGTTTTACCCGCGGTTTTGATAATGAAAAGCCTATGTGTAGTGTGAATCCAGGTAGATAATAATCTATCGAAATAGCAAATATCAATAAAAATTGTTCACGGCCGTTATGACGCGATTGAGTAACAAACAAACATCCAAACGTTCGCATTTATAATATTAATGTGATGTGATATTTTGCTCGCAAATAAATCAAAACTTGTAGGGTAATTAAAGGGTAGTATGACAAGAAGCAAGATCTCACAGCACAAATAAAGGCAAAAATCCAAAAAAGCTTAACTTGTAGTAACTTATATCACATAAAAAAATAAAGAACTCTCGGTGCATGAGTCAGACTCGCACTCGTTCGGTTTTTTTTTATTTCTTTCAAGCACTTTGTTTAGTCCCAAACTAAGCAAAGCTTGTACTACGGGAACCAGATAACTGATATATTCCTTCTATACATATATTTTTCGTAAACACATACTTATAGTATACAAGCTACCGTCTACTGCTACACACGCGTGGTTTGTCAATAAGATGTATCCACAATTTCATTGTCCAAAGATTTATTAATTTATTATTCACTGAAGCGATGGCAATTTAACATCAGGTGGGCCATATTCTCGTTCCAACTCCAAATCGCATTAAAAAAATAGATTTATTTTTTACGTAATAAACTATTTTGGTGGGTACGTACTCTTTTATCGAGTACTTAAAAATTACTACTTCCAAGTTTTTTTAATAAGAACAGATTTTTCCGGGCTTAAAATCCTAATTAATACTGTTAGCCAAGTAATTATTCTAGGACAGGCACAAAAGAGTTTACGTTTGTTTACCTCATAAATATGCAAAAACAATTAATTAGCTGAAATCACAAAATTACGCAAACCGCTTCCTGAGGTGTACTACAAATTGCTCGTTAAAACAATCCGCGATCCTAAGGTAATACCGCTTTCATTATCTTGTACTAATATTTTCCTTAAAGGCATCGGGGTTTCGTGAAATTCGTTTTATTTGTCTTTACTGTTGCCGTTGGAAGTTCGGTCGGGTACCTAATTGCATTGCTTTTATCATATCGGCCGTAGGATGTCCAGTCCACTTCTGAATATCATAGGCATCTAGAAACCGAATCCTAACCATTATCCTACAGGCTCTTGCGTCTCAGTTACTCGCTAGTCGTACACACGGCTACACATCAAGCTATACATTCCCAGTATATGCTGACCTCTCATTCTACGAAAAGCCTACACAATGCGAGGTCAGCTTATACTGGAAATGTATAGCTTAATGTGTAGCCGTGTGTACCACAAAGGTCTTAAAAGAAATGAGATGTTGTACATTTCGTCAGTACCCGTATCGAACCTTACGCCACCGATACACGTCATTTTCAATCTCATATCAGTTATAAACCGTTAACTGCTGAACATAGGTATTCCCTATAGGTTTCCAGAGCAACCGATCCTCTGCGGTCTGCACTCAACAGTTCCTAGGAACCTTTATCAGGGGCCCATCCTACGCTGTGATTTCCAGTTCGTGATCTCCACTCAAGAATCTTTCGGCCCCAACAGCCGTCAGTTCCCTAGCTTTATAAGTATGTCTTAATTTTTGATGACCTCCTATGCGCAGTGGGCAAATAGCCGGCTGAGATGCAGGAGGTAGCGGGTGCGATTCCCGCTACGGAACAAATGTTGACATGATCTACAGATACATGTTCGGGGTCTGGTTGTTTCTCTATATATTAAAAAAGTATGTATAAACAAAAAAAAACGTATATTTATTCTATTAGTTATCTAGTTCCCATAGTACACAGCACATAGCACATGCTCTGCTTAATTTGGGGCTAGATAGCGCTGTGTGAAAATTCCAGCAATATTTATATTTATTTATTTTCTACAAAATTACTTCGATCATTAAATTCTTGCACAGGATCTCAGTCTACAATTAAAATTAACGCTCGCTTAACTGTTGGTATGGCAGAGTAAATAATTATTTGTCCTGCTAGACAAACTAGCTAACTAACCTCGGTTACAGATTCATGACACATTATAACGAAAAGAAAACCGTAAGTTTAAAAAACAAAATGCTATTATATTAGTGTGCCTCCTTATTATGTAGTTCATAACTTGATCATAGTCTTTTTCTATGGAAATTCTCAGTGGATCGTTACACATAGTGGTATCAGTATTCCTACAACGACATTGATAGGTGCTTCAACTTCAAATTCCTTTTATATGCCTGTTACGAGATGTTATAGCAATGAGAAATTCTTGACAAAGGTTTACAGCCCCAATAACTTGTTTTACGACTCACATTGCGGTTTTAGCACGTGTCAAAAGTGTAACAACTTCTCACTTTAGGTATAACTTGAGGCCTAGTTTTCCATCACAGGTGAGATTGAATTGACGTTTGTTCAGTCGTCGTCTGTTGTCTGTGGCACGGTAAGTAATATCTGACTGAGATGTTGAGGTGTTAGATCACCTCAACAATTTATTTGTTCCTAGTCTGAGTGTTGTGATACCAGGGTATTTTTAGTTTTAAACACTAATAATACAGGGAATCCTAGTAGTGTAGTTTTAAAGGTACCTTCGATAGTTAAGGGTTATTAATTTATTTATAGCATCTCCATACAAAAAATATAATCTCAAGAAGCTTTGAAAAGCGTGTTCAAATGAAACTTGAGTTTCTGGGTTGATTTTATACATCTCAACGCTCAACTTTAGCAATGTACAGATTAGGTTTTTTTCTAATCGACAATACAGTTCATAGTTTTAAATCCAGAAAAACAAATCAAAATTGAATGCGGAAATTACAGAACACATAAGATACAATACAATAACAACAAAAATACATAAGAAAATTAAACAAACGTTTATTTAAATTTTAGTCATTGCTGTATCTATCTAATAAAAATCTCAAATTGATCGAAGACAAAACATAGTTCAAAGTTCTTCAGTCATTATAGATCGCCCATAGTCGTGATTTGTAGGCAGTTTTCTGAAGGGCGAACACGCGTATTTAAAGATTCACTCATACCCCATCATTATCATCATCCATCATCCACAGCCTGACTTCACCCATTCTTGGGTATAGGCCTCACCAAGTTTGTGCCATCCACCACGATCCTGCGCTATCTCACCCACTGACGGCCCACGACCTTTACGATGTCGTCCACCCATCTTGCTACTGGTCATCCTACCAAGTCCACCATGTCTAGCCAAGTGTCCCGCCCAAGACCATTTGAGCTCCATAACTTGAATCCCAACGTCATGAACCTTCGTTCGTCTACGGATGTCGACGTTTGGAACTCAATCTAACAGTCTGATGACAAGCATGGTACGCTCCATGGCCCTTTGTGCAACTCTTAACCTGTACCCATACCCCAATTAACATAATTTCAACGTCCATCAATCAATTTTTGGTCGAATTCCGATGAACGTGTAGAAGCATCTCCTATCAGTTACGTGATATGCATCGATATAAGATCGAGACTTAAGTTTCAAATCCAGGAATTGACTTTCAGAAATGAATTGCACAGTTGACCCGAGAAAGGCCACCCAAACTACAACTAAAAGCGCTTTAAAATGGGCACGAAATCAAATAACAATTTCCGCTACTGCAAGACCACTGATGTTGCCAATTCTAGGAGATGGGATAGTTCCAAGTTATTTTCAATTAGGTCTTCTTGCACAAAAATACAATAAAGTTACTTTGACGGTTTGCGAAGACATTTATGAAACACTGAAGCTAAAGCACAAAGGATGTAATTTTGACTCAAATAGGCGTCGTATAGAGAACTAGCTGTTACCAGCGGCTTCGCACGCGTGGTATGCCAATAAAAAGTAGCCCATGTGTTAATCCAGATTATGATCTACGTACATACCAAATTTCATCGCAATCGGTTCAGCCGTTCCGGCGTGAAAGAGTAAAACATCCATACATACAAACTTTCGCGTTTATAATATTAGTAGGAAGTAGGATAGACGAGACTACTTGAATTGCGTCTTTGAAGATCTTAGTATTGTTATTAAACCAATATTTAATATTCGGATGGAAAAATGTCTCTGCGACAAACAGAATTACATTTTATGATAGTATATACCCGCGCTTCTCGAGCAAAGTACTTATCGTAACGAAACTTTATTCGGCCTGTTATAGAATATTCTAAGCATTGTCTACATTATGATAAAGGTGAAGTATTCTTTCAGCTTTTACTTCCAAACAAGATGGCCTGAACGGGATGTCGCGCTCGTAAAGCTGTGTTATACAGCGCAGGGTGTTTCTATCATAAAAGTGAACCGACTCGCTCGAGGAAGCTTTACTAGAATTGAAACTCAGCAGCAGTTTTAGTGGATAAGTGAATATTCAAATATATCGTGCTTTTATGATATTTGCTTGTATTATTTGTTTGCATTATTCTTTTATTGATCATTAGTTGAAGATTATAATATACTAGCTGACCCGCCGAACTTCGTACCGCCTAGACATGCATATGACGCGGGTCGCCATGTACGTCGCCCGGTAGAATCGGCCATCATTAGCTGCATCTATGTATGATAAAATGAATTTCCTTCATACTTTCTTTTTGCGTGATTTTTTCCGATATTTTAATAGTTATTCTGCTATTCGGAGCGGAGAAAAATACAACAAATCAAAGAACTTCAAAATCGATCATGCCGTTCTTGAGTTATAAATAATGTAACTAACCCGACTTTGTTTTATATATATAGATATGTAAGGAAAAACTGCTATAGTATCGGTTTTATCGAATTGTTAGTTTGTAATTTTTTGCAAAGGTCAATTAAAGGTATGATTTTTCGGACCAGTATACTCTCGGATTCTGCAAGTCCAGAGTGAAAAGATTATTTTTAGAAAAGCGTGCTCCATCTTCGATCACACCATCACATACCATCAGGTGATGTAGTGGTCGCTTGACTATCAATAATAAAAAAAAATGGCACTCCGGCAGTGCCGACAGAAGTGAAAATTTGAACAAATACGTGTGTATTTGTTTGAATCGTCAGGAACGGTAACGGTATCGCGAGTTCAATAGGGTTTACCCATTTAAAAAAATGCCCAACGCACCTGCAGAGGTTTTCACTTAAAAAATTTGGTTTGCTTAAATATGAAAATTTACTAAGAAAGTATTCTTATGCCCCTTGACAAACTAAAAAAAATTTGGGTGTTGTAAAGTGATCATGATGGATGACGCATAAACATAAAAATGTACTAGGAAAGTAGTCTTATGCCCCTCCACAAACTAAATATCTAATTATGCACACAGGTTTCGGTAACAATGTCGCGAGCTCAATGGTTTTTTCCCATCTCAAAAATGCCCTACCCGCCTAAAGAAGTTTTCGCTTCAAAAAATAAGCAAATTTAAATCATTTTAATTTGACTAAATCTAATTTGTACTTCTATTTTTACTAATCATCTTAATAATATGGTAAAGGTTATCTGGAAAAGATCGCTTTGTTAAGCGATAAGACCGCCCATTATGCTTACATTTATTTGTTTATTTCTTTATATCTGTTGTGTCTAGCTTGTAAGGTATAATAAAGAATTTTCATTTATTCATTCATTCATAATAATATGTATTACGAGTATGATATTAGCAGTCAGAGGACGTCCATCGAAGAACATAGGCTTCCCCCTTAACTTTGCAGAGAGACCGATCGTATGTGGCTTGCACGCAACAGCTGTAACCTTTATTACGTTATACAGCTATCTAGTAACGGGCCATCCTAAGCTGCGCTTTCTAGTCCATTTTTTAGAATCTTTCTGTCCCAACAGCCGTTAGTACTTAAAGCTATTTGCTCCAATTACAGCCGCTACGGCTTGATATTCCTCTGGGCTATGTCAGTGACTTTGGTTTTTAAGGTTCCGTAACCAAAGGTTAAAATGGCACCCTATTACTAAGGCTCCGCTGTCTGTCCGTCTGTCTGTGTACGTCTGTCACCAAGCTGTATCTCATGAACCGTGATAGTTAGACAGTTGAAATTTTCACAGATGATGTATATCTGTTGCCGCTATAACAACAAATACTAAAATCAGAATAAAATCAATATTTAGGGGGGTCCCATACAACAAACGTGGTTTTTTTGCTCATTTTAGCTCGATATTGATAACGGCAACAAGTAGACGCTTAAAATATTCACAGAATAACTAGTTATATATACACTTTAAAAATAAATAATTAAATTAAAATAAAACAAATGTTAAAGTGGGGGCTTCCATACAATTGATTTTTTGCCTTTTTATAGATAATGGTACGGAACCCTTCGTGCGCGAGTCCGACTCGCACTTGTCCGGTTTTTTTTCTTATCTCCACATTTCTGATTCAATCTCGTAGAAACTGAGTGACCTCGAGCCTTCATAAGAAACCTACAGAGAGAGACCACATCTCTGTTTCATAATTTATGTCATCACTTAAGTTATTTTGTCGCTGTTCTGACTAAGTGACGTAACCAACATTTTGGCGTAACTGACATTTGTAATGTTAATTTTATCTACTTTTAAAGATAAACCGATATGTCTAATCGGCGTATCTGTATCTTCTACCTATGTCTAGATGTATGTTTGACGTATCTACATATCTTAAATTAAATTTATAAATCATTCGAAGTGTCCTAAGTACACTTACGACTTTTAGTAATATTTTGTAAAATATCGGTTACGTCACTTTGTTAGAACAGCGACGATTTGTACGTAGGTACCAGGTTTAATATTAGTCTTTGATATTATTAAATGTTTTGCTATGGACCCGCAAAAAATTTAAACCACGTTGGCGTGTGCGTGACGTGAGCGTGCACGCAGCGGTTGTAATATATCAAATTGTACATACAACTAGTACTGCCTTAGTTTACGTAATTTGGTTTGCTCAGGTCTTTAGAACTGGTGCTCTCTCGAAGCGGTTTGGGCCGATTTAATATAATCTACATCTGACTGGATTTTTGAGATCTTTTCTCTCAAACTCAAACAATATCAAGCAGGCGCACGGTTCAGTACCATGCGTACCTAGTTAGTTAAAATAACACTCATTTGCACACGATTTTGGTTCTACACTCTTGATGCTTATAGCTAAGGTATGGAAAACTTTACCGTCGTCTGTTTTTCCTAAAAAATACAATCCGGGCCTCTTTAAGGTAAGAGTAAATATGTTTCTTCTAGATATTCGTTCTTCATTTTAGACCACATCATCGCTTACCATCAGGTGAGACTGTGCTCAAACGAAGATCTATAAAGTTAAAAAAAACCCCACCTAAATAAAATTTGGCTTGTGGCCATACGTCTGTGGTTTTTAAGCTGATTATCTAAAAAGACTATCAGTATTGGTAAACCTGATAATTTGTCCATGTGAGAGAGACCTTTTGTCCCGTTTATTCTCAGTGGTTTTTGGATACTAAACTATTTTTATCTTTTATCAAATTAAAAAAGATTACTGGACCCTAAACCTTACTCTTTCCCCGTATAAAGCGATTTTTAAATGACAGGCACCCAAAGATTTATTATTCATCGGTAAAGCCTTATTTCTTTCGATTTTGGTCCTAATGTAGTCTAAATAGAATTGGTTTTCAAATGACAGAGGTCCCAAATATGACTCGTGCGCAGGTAGGTCTGACATTCCGCCGCTTTGTTCGAGGGTCCTCCCACACACTTCCGGATACTGTAAACGTTTATCAAATTAATATTCCAGTGTTAAAACAGTATCATAATGTCAAATGGGTATAATTAAATGGCATTTGACTTCCTGCTTCACTTTAACTTAGCATGCTAGCACAAGCACCCTAGAATAATTTGAATCTACGGAAGAAACGAGTTCAATGACATTTTAACATAAATATATAAACACTAGCGGCCCGGCCCGGCTTCCCACGGGTGGACTTTTTAATTTTTATGACAAATGTTTTTACACCTTGGTTATTGAAGTTTTAGTTGGAATCCCTATTTTTTTCTAGTAATAATTAATAACCTATGTTACTCAGGGATAATGTAGAATTCTAATGGTTAAATAATTTTTCATCTCCCCATCTCGGTAAGAGTATTTTTGCTCTTCGATATCTGAGTGCCAAAGCCGTTTTTATCCGATAGAGGATAAAGTAAATTGAATTTAGAACGTGTGCACTAAGTTTGTGAATTCAAAACATCAAAACAGGTTTAATACCTATTTACTTCTACCTCCATGGTGCCGAATTTATCATACAACCTTTTTTAATTTGTTAAAAACTCAGACTCGGAACCTTCTTGGTGTATTACTTTTTTTTGCATTTAGTCATGTCCTCGCTGAGGTGGGACGAAAAGTTACGTGTTGCACTCGAGTGCAAAGATTTATCACCTCGTGCTCTTTTGATTCCCTCGCTAACGCTCCGGATTCTAATTTTTAGAATCCTTCGCTTGCTCGGTCATTAAAATTGATCACGCGGTTAAAAAGTAACTTTGTACTTTTGTAGGTATAACAAATAACTATTAAAATCGGACTTGTAGTGTTTGAGTTTATTCGTTACAAACATACAAATCTTTCCTCTTTATAACATTATATTAGATATAATACATTATATTAGATTATATTAGATATAGACTACCTTTTCGAGTTTACCTTCTCACAAGCCTATTTTCGAATATCATCATGGTCACAAAGAGATCACACAAAACTCACTGAATGCCACCTGATTAAAATCACGTAGTTCTTATACTTATATTGTGTCTAATACCTCCGGGGCCCATCGCGTTTTCAAAATTCTTTCTGGGCGTCTGTTTGAAGCGACGTGTGATCCGAGAGCTGGCGCTTATCTGGGTCAACGCATAAGCATTGCAATTCAGCGGGGCAATGCAGCCAGTGTCTTGGGGGCACTTCCGCCTGGTGATCTGAAGCATTTGAGCTATCTATAGATCGTTTGCAACGGTCTTTAGATGATTCAACTTTTTCTTCTGTATTTTACTCATGTAAACATTTAATGTTATTATAGGCATTTTGCCCATTTATACATGTAACATGTAAAACATACTACAACCCATAATTATTCTAAAATAAATGTTAAAATAAAACAGGAAAATTGCATTCTTATAAAGATCTGGAGGACTCCAACCCGCCTGCCGCTGACGTTATACAGGATGTTTGGTAATATACTGACGATATTCAAGTGACGGTTTCTCAAAGAATAAAAAAAGACTTCTCGAAAAAAACTACTGGTTATATTATCAAATTTAAAAGAAAATCGACTAAGTTTAGGTGATTAATTCGATATTAAACTAACTAACTCACTCTTGCAATCGACATCCATAAATAAAGACCGATTTGATATTTCTCTCGGAATTGGCTGCGGGTTTTGGGTTAGAAAGGGGAGACAAGAGATAGCTCGAGACGTCACCAATACATACAGTGTGTGCTGTTAGATGGCAAGCATTATGCAATAGCACAACATAAGTTTAATAAAGTGTTTGTTTTTACATGCCAAAATAAATTTCACATTTCTATGGTAAACATTTCACAAATTTATTTATTATGCTCATCGATGTTATTATTATTATTATTTATATTTATCATGCCACACGCTTCACGCGATCTTTTCTATTCCATACTTGCAAGATGTGGAATGAGCTACCATCTGAGGTTTTCGCATTAGTTATCACATGGCACGCTTCAAGAGAAATGTAGAGGTTTCTACAGTGTAGGGAACGCATCGACAATACCCCGGGTGTTGCCGGTGTCAATAGGCGACGGTGACCGCTTACCATCAGGTGGGCCGTAAGCCTGTTTCCCCACAAATAACGTAAATTAAAAAATCTAAATAATCCCTTTCCTTTATGTGCGTATATTATCAAACACCCTATATAAGTCCATAGTCTGGAAATATCTTTTATTTTTATTTTCAATAAAATACATAAATGAAGTTTTGGTTGAGAACTCGGCTCTTGAAGTTGTCGACGCGTATTTATACCTAGGACAAACAGTCCAATTAGGTAGGTCCAACTTCGAGAAAGAGGTCAATCGTCGAATCCAACTCGGATGGGCAGCGTTTGGGAAACTTCGCAACGTCTTTTCGTCCAACATACCTCAGTGCCTTAAGACGAAAGTCTACAATCAGTGTGTGTTACCAGTGATGACATATGGAACCGAGACGTGGTCCTTCACTATTGGCCTTATGAATAAGCTCAGAGTCGCTCAACGAGCTATGGAGAGGGCTATGCTCGGGGTTTCTCTACGGGATCGAATCAGAAATGAGGAGATACGTAGGAGAACTCAAGTCACCGACATAGCCCGACGGATTAGCACGTTGAAGTGGCAATGGGCAGGTCATATAGCGCGCAGAACAGATGGCCGATGGGGCCGAAAGGTTCTCGAGTGGAGGCCACGGACCGGCAAGCGCAGCGTAGGACGTCCACCCACAAGATGGGCAGACGACTTGGTAAGAACCGCAGGTCGGCGTTGGATGCAGGCCGCTTCCAACCGCAGTTCCTGGAGATCAATGAGGGAGGCCTTTGTCCAGCAGTGGACGTCCTACGGCTGATATGATGATGATGATGATGACATAAATGAATTCATAAATATTATAAGCTTTCAGTTTTGATTTCGTTCCTGGAATACGTTCCTTCCAAGGTCTTTGTGAAGCTTAAGAATTTTTAATTAATCGTCTGGCAATTATATAATTCATTCAACTGGGTCAATCTCTTTATGGATGAAATTGCTTATCGATGATACAAATTTGACCATAAAAATGCAATGAAATATTAACTGCATTTGTTAACAAGATTCGGCAAAATCATAAAGAGTTAATGACATTCCATTACCGGCATACCGAAAAAGCAGGAGCTAGTAGTATGTTACTTACATCATGATTTATTATGTTATTTTTAATCCTATTACTTATTTTACTCGCTTGACATTTATAGTATTAATACGTGTAGCCTACAATTAATAATTATAATACCATTAATAATTATCATTATCACATGTGACCAAAAGCACGGCCAAAAGTGCACTAATGTTATGTTGATGACGTTTAGCCCGGCTTGCACAACGAGTCCGAAACGTATTTAAACATCTGTAAATTTGACGTAATTCTATGAGTTGACAACTCATTCGCTTAGAATAGATTCGTTTTCTACATGGGTTTGTTGTCGATAGATCACGTGATATTTCTATAGCATGTGTTAATCCCATACATATTCGGACTTGTCGACTAGCGTCATCGCTAATCGAATGTAACTTGACAAAGCCATCTGGCATCGTTGCGCAAGTCGCCCTAAATACATAAATTAAACTGCGATTGACAACAATCCAGATGAAATTCACCAAGACTGTTAGATAGTCATTTATTGTACACACGGCTACACATCAAGCTATACATTTCCAGTATAAGCTGACCTCGCATTGTGTAGGCTTTTCGTAGAATAAGAGGTCAGCTTATACTGGAAATTATAGCTTGATGTGTAGCCGTGTGTACGAGTTACCGCTTTGTGTGTTGTTTATATTTAATGCTAGTCATCTACTTAATATTGACGGGCGGCGTAATAAGCAACATATTTATTAGGACGACGTCCTTTTTTTTAAATAACCTATACTATCCCACTACAGTCAGTAATGGGCAAAGGTCTCCCCCATTTTCTTCCATTCCTTGCGTTCTCCAGAAATCTCCTGCCAGTCAGACTAGAACCTATCCAGAACGTTGCGCCAACGTTTTCGTGGTCTGCCTCGGTCCCGTCTTCCTGTAGGTTGCTAGTCGGTTGAGACTAACTCTAACACTGTAATTTTTTCATAACTAGATATAGATATGACGATTTCCGTGGCGCAGTGAACGAATAGTCGGCTGAAATGCAGGAGATAACGGGTTCGATTCCCACATTAATGTGTGCACGATCTACAGATATGAGTTTCGGGTTTGGTTATTTCTCTATTTTATAAGAATGTATAAACAAAAAAAAACGAGTGTGCTTTAAACCACACGACTGAAGTAAAACTTCTTTTTTAAGATATTAATTTATAAAATTATTCAATTACAAAATTGTCCACACGTCTGTAGGTCAGACGTCACCTAAAGAAGTTTTCACTTCAAAAAACAATGGATACCAGGAATGAAAATTTTCTTTTTTTTAACAAACTGTTATAAGAAAACGAATGTGCTTTACACCACACGACTGAAGTAAAACTCCTTTTTCAAAATATTAATTTATAAAATTGTTTACTTACAAAATTATCCACACGTCTGTAGGTCGATCAGTCTATGTTCATTCTGGACAGACGCAACTCGAACTCGCACATTAACGTTTAAAAATATACAAAACGTATCTTCACTAACTTATATCACCCTCTCAACTTCCATTCGCACTTTTCATAAGGCTTTCACCAGCTTACTCCTCATGTCAAGCGTGCGTAAAGAAGTTTTACTTCAACAAGTATTTATGTATTCTATCAGTTATCTGGTTCCCATAGTACAAGCTTTGCTTAGTTTGGGGCTAGATAGCGCTGTGTGAAATGTCTAGTATTATTTATTATAGATAATCCTAAAGTGGCAATCTATTAGTAATACAAACTAATGGGCTATTATTTTCATCATAGAACATAGAACATCCACTGCTGAATACAGGCCTCCCCCAAAGATTTCCGTACTACGCTGCGCTTTCCAGCGAGTGGTCTCCACTCGAGAACTATTCTACCTTGAATGTCACCTACATATTTATCCAAAACAAGTTAAATTAAACCAGAGTAAACATAGACGGAATTCGTTATCATCGTACAAGGTTATATGAATAAAGGGATTTATACATACTATACGTAATGATGTTATGCACTTTAGCGTACGTAAAATCATACGAGCTCCCGATCTCAAATAACTGGACTACAGAAGCTTACCTGCCGTAGGTGGTAATTAATGTTTTTTTAACTGTCAACACGACACAACCGTAAGTAATGGCGTGCATCATCAATCAAGTGCAATGATTAATAGGATTGGTTTTATTTTCATTTTTTGTTATCGAAGAAAGTGAAGGTTTCGGCCGATAAGTGCTAAGTGACTGACAGCAAAAATGTGATATTAATTTGAAAGATCCTTAACCAAGATGAATCGGCCATACGGGGGGAATTATACATAATTTACGTTTTACGATACGTTAACAGAAATTGGATCCAATGAAGTTAGCGATAAAAAAATCAATGTTTTGATAACGACCTCCGAGGCGCCTCGGGCGAAGAGCCGGCTTAGACGCAGGAGGTTGCAGGTTTGATTCTCGTCGCGAAGCAGATGTTTGAATGAGCTAGAATTATTTGTTCCGGGTCTCGATGTTTTTTTATATATTATAACTATGTATGTATTTACAAAAAAAAACTTATACACGGTGTCCTTTAAATCACTGTTTTCCCAGAACAAACGTTGTTCAGATCAAGGTCTACTAACTTTTTATACCATCAAATAAGAGAAATAAATAAACAAATCTAGACCTTCTCAAATAAGTCTAACTTTGTTCAAAAACTAACCGTAACATAAAGTTCATTGGCACTCTAGCCGTAGCGTATCACCTAGTATTATTTATTTTGTGGCGATACGGCGGCATTCAAGGGGTGAACGACAGAGACGTCCTGTCCAGAGCGTAACGTTAATATAGACGTTTTAAGTTCGTAACTTATTATGTTTTTCAAAGACCGATTTAGTTTTTTTTTATTTGATATTATAAACCCGTTGTAGAGCATGGTCTGAACAACGTTTGCTCTGGGAAAACAGTGATATAAAGGACACCGTATATAAATATTGTATCAGTTATCTGGTTCTCATAATACAAGCTTGTCTTAGTTTGGGGCTAGATAGCGCTGTGTGAAATTCCAGCATTATTTATTATTTAATTTATTTATAATTGGAATCGAAAAGCAAAATATTTAATAAAAAAAGGTAAAAATATAAGATAGTTTTACTTAGAAAACTTTCGTGATTGGACCGACAATGTTTCGGTTCAATTCGTGAACCTTCATCAGGGTTAGTGCGATCCGCTCCGAATAACGTCTCGCCTCGCACTGATATATAAATAGATATGACATAATGGATATCTAATAATGGATATAATGGATATAATCTACTAAAAAGCTGACAATTGGATTTATGCATTATCATGCCACATGTAAATGTGCCGAAATATCATCATAATCATAAACTAACAAATTAAGAATGATAAACACCTTTAATAACTATAAATAATTACATGACTAAAATACATAAGACACAGTTGAATCATCTAAAGACCGTTGCAAACGATCTATAGATAGCTCAACTGCTCCAGATCACTACCAGGCGGAAATGTCCCCAAGACACTGTTTGCATTGCCCCGCTGAATTGCAATGCTTATGCGTTGACCCAGATAAGCGCCAGCTCTCGGATCACACGTCGCTTCGACTTACCTTAAATAAAGTAAATTTATAGCAGAAAAAAAAATCTGACCCCTATTTTGTTTCTTAATCGTTACATTGCTCATTACTGTCATAGATAAAAAAGAATAAAATCTCATAAAATAAATATGGGTCCACTAAAACTATTCAAATCTAATTTCTCTAGTTGGCAAACACTTTTAGATTGCAATGTTATGACTACAAACAATAATTATAATATTTATACTGGAACAACAATTATAGTACGTACCGTAACGATTACAAAAATTACTGGCAATTCAAACTAAACCCACGTAATAATAATAGCTCATCGTTGTAAATAA
The DNA here is from genome assembly GCA_918857605.2 of Philereme vetulata. NCBI lineage: Eukaryota > Metazoa > Arthropoda > Insecta > Lepidoptera > Geometridae > Philereme > Philereme vetulata. The sequence goes on along the minus strand of OU975457.1, from coordinate 7,517,918 downwards.
TGTTTCAATAGGCTATGATGATACGATAGAGCTAATTTTATGATACCTATAATCAATAATGTTGGAAAACTATAAACCACGTTCTCATATTATCAATTCTTGTCTTCGCCTAATGATCCCAGGTAATGTCCACACAGTCCATTCCATCCAAAGATTGTCTTGTAGAGATCGCTATCTTTCGATAAGACCTCCAACTGGATCCTTAGATTTACGTTGTTCTTTTTGATAGAGCGAAGCAAGATCTCTAAATTAACTAGGGCAAATGGCGTTGTATGTATGTTTGTTTGTTTGTCCAAGGATAACTTTTGAAGCGTTTATCCGATCATCGTGAAATTTATTAAATAGGTAGGTAGTGGTAGCACAATTTTGGTGTGACTAAATGAGCTAAAAATATCAGGGGGTTGTTGAGATATTGGGGTTCAAGAGGGGTAAAAAAAAAACAAAATGGACTATTCAGTCAAGTGGCGCGTCTAATAAAAGGTATTTGTGAGTATATTTTACCCTGGTTTTACTTTGTAGTCTTTAAGTTATTAGCCATAATGCAAATTGAACTTAGACACAATTCACAGGGTACATCAGTGACCCCACAGTGCAGAAATTTGGTATGAGTGTAGCTATAGTGACACAGAAATAGGCAAAAGTCTGAAATCCAGAATAACTGCAATTTCTATCTCAAAAATGAGTAACCAATGACATGAACTCCCGTTATCTATAATTTAAATGAAACTGTGGGTCAAGTAATTTAGAGAAGCTATTCGTGGCACTATTTTATTGGCCAAAGATTAAGACTGGCTTGTACAACGAACACTAAACGTATTTAGCCAATGTTTAAATTTAACGTATTTGTACGACGTGACAACTCTTTAAATCATAAGCCACTAAAAACGTTTAGGCATCGTTGCGCGAGTCGCCCTAAGATAATTTTTGTTTTGTGTTTTGAGAGACGCACGAGATCTCAGTTCGGGGCGAACCACTATTATTTGTATGGTGTGCAATAAAGAATTGTCTAATCTAATGACACCCACAATGGTTTAGTTGACAAGGTGCGGGGGCACGGATATATTGTTAGCGAATGAGCTAACCCCATTACTAATTGTTTTAATTCTATTGTTGCAGGTAAAGCTGGTTTTATAATCGAGGTCTAACAGGTTACTGTTTTGGAGATGAGGTATTTTTTTCTAATCGATTGTCGTACTAATTAGGTATTAGGATATTTGTTATTTATAGGTATACCCATCGCTGTATCAACAGGGGCAGGTATGTTTAAGCACAATACACCTGGTTATATTGATTGAGTTGGAACTTTGATTGACACATTGTTTAAGGTAAAATGGTATGGAATATCGAAGAGGGTAATTTAAGATAAAACGAATCAAGTTTCATTAGACGACTAGCGTTTTAGATTTTACGGGCTTTCTAGATTACTCAGTGCCCTTTGTAAAATGAAATATGTGCATAACATTAGCGGATGGCATATTCCTTAGTAATAGTATTATTTGGTAATAGATAAATTTAATTACTTTAAACGGGTATTTATCGCGTATGTATCTTTTTTATTTGTTATCCCTAGACGTTTTGACTGTGTTGTAATTGAAACAGCCGTGGGCGCGAAAGACTGAAAAATACGATAGATACATGAAGACATAAGTTAATAAGACAATGAAGACATACGTTAGGCACCAACGAACTATCCTATCTATTTAGGCAACCTGTATTTTTTCTTCGAGACTTTTTTTTTATTGTAGCCAAGCGCTTGATCACTACCTCCCTGATGGTAAGTGAAGGCGTCATCGAAGATGGAGCACGCTTGCCTAGAAAGAACTTATTCAATATGGACTTGAAGACACCAAGATTATACTGATTTGGAAAATCATACGCCGGAAGTGAGTTCCACTCGTTACTTGTGCTAACAAGAAAAGTTGAAGCAAATCGTTTGGTACGGCAAGATGGTATGCCGACCAGGTATGGGTGGTACTTCCCAAAATGAACTTATTCATAAGTCACTCAGTTAGTAAATAATATGAGAAGGCATGCCTAGGCTTTCGCTAAGATTTGTGTACGTATGTCACCACTGTTGACGGTGGTACCACTATCGTTGCTTCGTTCAGCAAATATGCCAGGTTTAAGAGAAATCAAAATTTGATGCGAGTGCAAGACACGACTTTCTCGTTGCCTCGCTACGAATATAGAGTATATTATTACGACACGAGTATATCCAACTTTACTTGCGGACAGAGCAAACAACAACTTCCGGGCTTAGTGCAATATTATTCGCAACTCGTTTTCTAATGTAAAATAAAATAAATACGCTCATCATCAGCATCATATCAGCTACAAGACGTCCACTGCTGAATATAAACCTCCCCCATAGATTTCCAGAGTAACCGATCTTGTGCAGCCTGCACCCAACGGCTCCCAGAAACCTTAAACAGGTCATCTTTCCATCTAGTGGGAGGGCCGTCCCACACTGGGCTTTCCCGTACATGGTTTCCACTCGAGAACCTTTCTGCCCCAACGGCCGTCAGTTCTTCGAGCTATGTGCCCTACCCACTGCCACTTCAGCTTGCTTATCCTTTGTGCTATGTCGGTCTATGGGACTCAGGACTTTATTAAATTACGTTTGTATAAGGTATGTTTTAGGAAGACCAAAATATAAAATAAAAAAAACTGGCCAAGTGCGAGTTGGACTCGCGCACGATGGGTTCCGTACCATTATCTATAAACTGTACTAAATATTCTGTGATAATTCCAAGCGTCTACGTGTTGCCGTTATCAATATCGAGCTAAAACGAGCAAAAAAATCACGTTTGTTGTATGGGAGCCGCCCTTAAATATTTATTTTATTCTGTTTTTAGTTCAATTGTTTGTAGTTTTCAATTGTCTAACTATCACGTTTCATGAGATACAGCCTGGTGACAGGCGGACAGACAGACAAAGAGACAGCAGAGCCTTAGGGTGCCTTTTTACCCTTTGCGTACGGAACCCTAAAAACAGGGGATTTAAAGTTAAACTAGAAAGTTCAAGAAAATTATTCTACAAAATAAAACGTTTAATTTATAAAAACAAATTCTATGAAACTCGATAGTTTTTATGGTCGGGGATCACCCAGTTCAGGCTTAAAATACCAGTTCCGGGACACCCTGTATTATTATTTTTATTTCTCTACTTATTTTACTCTGTGCACCGCCATCCTTTTCTGCTTGGCCCAGTACTTTCCAACAAATGGTCGGTCTGGATGAAATAGCTTTCAGCGATAAGAACGTCTATTGACATATACTAGTTCTTTAAGTATTCCTGAAGCGTTATTATATTATACTCTATTATAAAATCAGAAACTAGGCCGTGTGCGTTTCTAGTGTCTGCTCGACTCGATCACAGATCATTTGCGTGCACACACATTGCACTGCTCTCCACTAACTCTATTAGCCCTCTAAGTACCGTACAGTTATGCAAATAATGTCGTCAAATAATTTCGTGAATGTAGATGATTAGTAAACAGATGGGCGTCGCTTGATTTGAATTTTGAAGTTGATTAAACAAGTTGAGTCGTTATCTTAAAACTAGACTTTGTATGAAGCGATGATTGTACTATGATGGTTCGAGTTATACCTGCGATCCTCTACGGCGAATTTTTAAAATTTACAAAAATACATTTCAAAATGATCTTCATAATGATAAATATGATAATAAATAAGGATTTGACGTAAGGAAGTAGCGTAGAATTTGAAATAGTAAGATTTTAATAATTTACTATTCCTCATCATCTATCAGAAATAAGACGTCTACTGTTGAGCATAGGCCTCCTTCATAGATTTCTAGAGTAACCGGTCTTATGTACCCATTGGCTCAGCATTAGATCATTTCTCCATCTGGGTTCTATTCAATTTTAACCTTTCATTGATGTTGAAATATCAAACTCATTGCTATTTATTACGCTGATGATTTGGAAGACGAAAATAGAGCTTTATTTTATAGTAAAAATTTATTAAGGTACTGTTAAAATAATAGAGGAGGCCGCCTGACTACGTAGAGAATTTGGCACTACAACTTTCCATCCCCGATCGAAGATCTAGAGGCAGACCCAAGACAAGGTGGAGAGATGTAGTGCCAAGTTTCTGATGACAACGTCGAGGATAGAGCGAAGTGGAGAAGAACGACCAGGAAAGCTGACCCCACGACCATGTGGGATACATAGCTACATAGAAGAGAGAGTTAAAATAATTTATTTTCAAGCAGTGCCGAAAATAACGGGAAGAGTATGAACGAAGAATCGAACAAACTATGAACCGGCCGCTTATGTAAAATGATTGGTAAATAGAATCTTGATCAATATTTGATATTTGTCATAAATTTGCAGTTATTTCGAAAACATCGAAACAGATGAGTCTAAAAAAATGTGGTCGTCACGGGACGCTCGGTGGATGTGAAACATAGAAATTGATGGTTATTGAAAGAATTTATAAGCAAAGAAAACCGTTTATAATCATCTTTTCTTATCTTAAGATATATGCAAAATAAATTGTTTACGCGTGACGGCAAACAATTATTTATGTGTACTTTTGTCTTAATATTATTTGTCAGGTAATTGGACGCATGCTGTGTGAGAGTGACGGCAGACAACTCGGACTTACCCCAAGGCGCACCTATAGATGTTACATATAAAAAAAATATCGTGTCGCATATAGCTGCTAGCACCTAGCGAGCGTGATAGGACGGTTGCGGGCGCCAGCGGGGCGTGGGCTTGTTTAGCATGTCACCATGCACCTCTAATAGTGTTGAAAAAGAGGATGGCACCTCTAAGCGTGATGAAAAAGAGGATGGCAGGTTCCGCTTCGATCACACCGTACCCAGCGTTGTCTCACAGCCAGACATGGCAGCGACGGCTAAGGTCTCGCTGCCGATGCGTCCTGCGGGACGCTGCTGTCGTGTGTATTGTCTAATAAAGTACCTTACAACACGTCGAGGCCCAGCCACGTCCCGCCAGCACCACACTGCCATCCCGGAGCACGTGATACTTCACTGTACTACCACAAACGACGCCAGTCTGAGATTGCCTGCAAGGGGTCATCGAATCTTTATCTTCCACCAACATCGCTACTACTTCAACATCCACGGGGACCCTGGAAAGCTGCTGCAACCAACCCAAAGTCCTACTCCTACTTCAAGGAGTTAGGATGGCTGGGGTTAGGTTATAAGGGATCTCTTATTACCCTCACCCTAGAATTATAATTAGACACTGCCATCCCGTTGTGCCTACAGTACAGTAACAGAAGCACTCGAACGATGTGAAGTTACTTTATGGTGTAATGGTAATAAGGACTATCATGGTACGCAATGATGCTCATGCAGATATAGGATTCTGATCGTCACATGTTTTGGAAACGTTTACTGTACGAATATATTACGACTGTACGACTGGATTGGCATACTTTGGACCTTCAAGTGGTTCATCTTTTTAGGGTTCCGTACCTAAAGGGTCAAACGGGACCCTATTACTAAGACTCCGCTGTCTGTCCGTCTGTCACCAGTCTCATGAACCGTGATAGTTAGACAGTTGAATTTTTTCGAACAACAGATGATGTATTTCTGTTGGCGCTATAACAACAAATACTAAAGACAGAATAAAATAAATATTTAAGAGGGGGCTCTTATATAACAAACGTAATTTTTTTGCTCGATTTTGCTCGATATTGATAACGGCTATAGGTAGACGCTTATAATATGCACAGAATATTTAGTTTAATATAAACTTTTAAAATTAATAACGAAATTAAAATAAAACAAATATTTAAGGGAGGCTCCTATACAACAAACGTGATTTTTTTGCCGTTTTTATAGATAATGGTACGGAACCCTTCGTTCACGAGTCCGACTCGCACTTGGCCGGTCTAAAAATCACTAGATTTTTGTTATCATTTTTTATCCATCCGTGGTGCAAGCTTTAAGTTAAATTAAAAGTTGCAAATAAGTAAAGGTTATTCAATTTAAGCAACTATAAACGAGTGAGACGGCCAGATATAGTCTATCTCATAAACACCTTCACAGTTATCGAGAGGTAAATATATTATTGATAAAAACATACCTAACGGCAATAGCTTTTCAAGGAATTTTATCGTATCTACTGCTAGTCTATAAAACAAGTATATACTGTGGATTGGCCTGTTTTGGGCCCACGCGATGCCGAAGAGCTAAGATGGCAATCGTTACAGATAATGTCAGGTTTTATAGGTTTAGATAGGACTAGATTTGCTGCTTGATTTGGTTGCAATAGGAAGGAACGATATCATTCACTTTAGGCTATAACTGAAAGTGGCGACAAATGTGTTTTTATTATAACGTTGTGGTATTCTAATTATTTGTTAGGTACAAAATTATACAAATATGACCAAAATTGTGTGTTTATTTATAGAAGCTGATAAAAAATAGATACTTTCATAAAATACAAGTTTTGTTTGTCTTTCTTGGAAATTGTTCTACTGCTATCAGTATTTGAAAATACAGTATCTACTTACACATGGAGGTATATCATTTAACAAAATACAGGATGTTAGGTAATATACTGACGATATTCAAGTGACGGTTTCTCAAAATATAACAAAAGACTTCTCGAAAAAAAACTACTAGTTATAATATCAAATTTTAAAGAAAATCGTCTAAGTTTAGATGATTAATTCGATATAAAACTTACTGCCCACTCTTGCAATCGACATCCAAAAATAAAGGCCGACTTGATATCTCTTTCAGAAATGGCTGCGGGTTTTGGATTAGAATTAGAAAGGGACAAAAAGAGATATCTCGAGACGTCACCAATACAGTATCTCTGGTTACATAAATTTCACTTTTCTATGATAGATAGATAGATAGATAACTCTTTATTGAATTACCACACAAACAGAAATAATACAAAAATAAGTACTAGGTTAAAATAAATAAGGCAATACAATGGGCGGCCTTATCGCTAAAAGCGATCTCTTCCAGGCAACCTATGGTAAACATTTCACAAATTTATTTATTAAGCTCATCTACATAACCCCTGTAATTTTTGTGCGTATATTATCAAACACCCTATATAAGAGATTAGGGTTTTAAAAACGACAATATATTATGTATCATGTGTAATTACCTTTTTCTGCGGAGTAGGTAAACACAGGCTATCACACCTATATTCATTGAGCCCATGCCCACCCCATCAATCCTTTACAAAACCCCACATAATCTCAACAATAAACAAGATAACTTATAACAATCGACTTATTCAATAAACACTTCAATCAATCAGCTGCGAAGTGAACATGAAAGTCAGTGGCCAATGTTTCACGTTCCGTTCAGTTGGGTAAAGGATCGCACGGTATCGTAACGCGGCCAATAATTACAACTGTCCAGGTTAGTTGTGTGCTATGCACAGTTAATCGCCGTAGATGTTGGGCTATGGAAGTGGCGGAGCGAGGCAGCTTTGTTCCGTATAAACTAAAAAGAAACCTGTTGCAGGCCCTCTGCGTCCATTAGATCCGATATAGTCGCAATAAGCGAGGCGGATTTCCATTCCCATTCCGAGGAATAACAACAGTTGTATTCTTTCACTTAACTGCCAATTTTTACCCGGAATAGATTTAGGAACCAACGGCGACGATACGAAGTTCGGCGTACACCACTAATAAAAGTATTTAGCAAGCATCTCTACTCGTGTGTATTTCTACCTATACCTATATTTCTGGCTATATAGCTTACTTGCTGACCAATCTGCAGCTTCGCACGCGTAGTTTTTGCGTTGGTAACTGGTCACTGCGCAGTTGGGTGAAAGGTAGCCTATGCCACCCGGGGATAGTCTAGCTTCCCAACAGTGAATTTTTTTTTAAATCGTTCCGGTGGTTTCGGAGCCTATTAAATACAAACAAACAAATATTTCCTCTCTATAATATTAGTATAGATGATCCCCGCACCCCTTCAGGGCAATTTGTCACTATACGTAAAATTCAATGGATTGCAGATTGCAACTTGTTTACGGTTGGGTGCACGGTGCTGCGCCCCTCATCAGTGCCAGTGCTGTTCGGCAGTCGAACAGCTTGCTCACCATAGATATTGTTTTCCAGGGCCGCCGGTAGGATTTCCCGTCACGCTAGCCTTAATGATATCATCCGCCAGGCTTTTTGCAGCTTCAACGTTCCAGCCGTTCTCGAACCGAACGGTCTGATACGTGACGATGGTAAGAGGCCTGACGCTATGAGTCTTATACCTTGGGAGAAGGGTAGGCCTTTAGTGTAAGACGCCACGTGCGTCGATACCCTAGCGCCATCTCATATGTCTGGTACAGTAGTTGGAGCCGGTTCGGCGGCAAGTTCAGCCGAAGATCTCTAGCGGCGCAAATATGAAAGTCTCGACAAAGCTTACGTATTTGATCCATTTGGGGTCGAGACCATTTGGGGTCCATGGGGTACCGGGCCCATTGCGTTTTTAAAATTCTTTTTGGGCGTCTATTCGAAGCGACGTGTGCTCCGAGAGCTGGCGCTTATCGGGGTCAACGCATAATCATTGTAATTCAGCGGGGCAATTCAGCCAGTGTATTGGGGAACTTCCGCCTGGTAGTGATCTGGAGCAGTTGAGCTATCTATAGTTCGTTTGCAACGGTCTTTAGATGATTCAACTGTTTTTCTATGGATTTGTAATTTATTTATTTATCCATTTTCCTCAAGCACATTCTGTCCTTGTTTTGACTTACTCGTCAAGATGTCACCCGCACTGCCAAATTGGTATGTGCTGGAACTGGCGATCGTCAGATACAAACTACACTGGCTCCATACTCTTTTACCATCACTACTGCCTGGTCACACCCCCTCACAAACTGAACAAGTCCGAAAAGTCTGTGTACATAATGGGCCTTTCTGTTTATAATAATATGCCGGAGGGCATTAGGGATGCTGCTTCAACAGCGATATTTTCAATAAATTAAAAAAAATATTTTACTTATTTATTTACTATTTTACATATTAACTAATTAATATAATATATACTAAATTTATCCATTGTAAGTTTCTGCTTCGCATATCGCTTGTCCTTGTTCCCCTGGCCCCAGTACGAACTGTTTCAACCCGTTCACCCACTCAGCCACTACGATGGCGCCAGCGTCAGATACCAACCATCGATACTTCAATCTTCGTCTATTTTAATCGCTTCAACTCAGCCTATCGCTTGTCGCTATTCCTCTAGCCCCAGGCCGCAGTCCGACTCGTTCACCCACTCAGCCACTTCGCTGGCGCCAGCGTCAGATACCAACCATCGATACTTCAATCTTCGTGTATTTTAATCGCTTCAACTCAGCCTATCGCTTGTCGCTGTTCCTCTAGCCCCAGTCCGCAGTCCGACTCGTTCACCCACTCAGCCACTTCGCTGGCGCCAATGTCAGATACCAACCGCCGATATTCCCTTTTCGAACCTCAATTTATATTCACCTGGTAATTAGATTTTTAAACGTCGTTTAACTGTTGTTTGTCTTCTTGATTTGTGTAGTAAGATAGACGCGAGTGGGCTCCTAAGGCATCATTGTTCTTTGATTTATGTCCCATTTTACTCACTCACACAAACTTGCACGTATGTACTTTATTTGACGACCTCCGTGGCGCAGTAGGCGAATAGCGGGCTGAGACGCAGGAGGAAGCGGGTTCGATTTCCGTCGCGGAAATAATGCTTGCATGACCTACAGATATTGGTTCCGGGTCTGGATCTTTTTTCTATGTATTATAAGAATGTATATTTATAATAAATCAAGCAGTTATCATGTTCCCATAATAGAAGCTCTGCTTATTTTGCGGCTAGTTAGCGCTGTGTGAAATTTCCAGCATTTTTTTTATTATTAAGCGAAATTTGAAGATCTGAGGGCCAATTAATGTATTTGACATAGCCCAGCTAAAATGTTAGTGAGCGAGGCACATAGCTCGAAGAACTGTTGCCGTTTGGGCAAAAAGGTTATTATCGTCTCAAGCGGAGACCACCCACTGAAAAGTGCAGTGAAGGACGGCCCCACCATTTAAAAAAACGACCTAATCAAGCGACCCGTTGGGTGCAGGCCACGCCAGATCGGTCGCTCTGGAAATTAACGGAGGATGTTATTTGTTTTGCAGTGGTCATCTGATATGGTAATGATGATGATGTAACTCGCTCCTTGTATATATAAGAATAATATCGTTAGTAGCTTTAGTAGTGAGTATCGAAAAAACTTCGAATCGCACAATGAGTTAGAAATTATTAATGATCCGAAGAGATCCATGTGGGGTCTAATTGTTACTGACTCAGTGACTTATTGATTTCGGAATCATAGTGAATGATTAACCTACTTGTACCGAGTTCTGAAACAGCTATAATTTATTAAGCAGTTGCTCCACTGCGGGATCAATTAATCTTAAGTGTAAAGCCTCGTTCTTATAAGCGAAAGCACACTAATCAGTGAAAAATTGCGAAAGCGAACGAACGGCCGTACACCACTGTAATAGTACATTGTTATACAAGGGCTGTAAGCGATCTATTTTACACTCGAAATATTTCGAGAGACTCTAATTGAGGGTGTTATTGAGCACTTACCCCGAGTATAACACATAACTTTTCACCACAATTGCGAGAAAATTAAAAAAAACTTTTGAAGTAAAACTTCTTTACGTACGCTTGACTTGGGAAGTAAGCTGGTGAATGCGTATTCTTAGGTATAACACTAGATAATATCGATAAGTTGTCGAAGAGACTTAGTTCTGCGGCATACGCAGTCAAAAAGATCAATCTTTTTACAGACGTAGACACAGCTAGACTAGTTTACTTCAGCTACTTCCACAGCATTATGTCATACGGTATACTGCTGTGAGGGAGTGCTGCAGATATAAACACCGTTTCTGTGCTGCAGAAGAGGTCTGTTCGTGCAATTTATAATATGGTTCCCAGAGAATCATTACGCAATAAGTTTAAAGAAATAAATATTATGACATTCTCTTGTCAATACATCTATGCAAATCTGATGTATGTTGACAAAAATATATATATATTTGTTTTAATATTTGGTTTAATTGAGCATTTAAATTTGTTAATTATAAATTTTTGTACATCACTTGGGAGTTTGTTATAAAAGCGAACACCTTGCCCATTAAACGATTTACTAACTTTATGGAGTCTTCAAGGGGCAACAGCGAGTCGATCTTTATTTCTAGTTTTATAGTGTGACCATTAGTGCTGTGCACTCCCTGAGGTATGCGCGCGGCGAGACGGGGGGGAGAATCGGCTGCTGCGCTCTGTCAGTTCGCCGTCAACGCTCGTGGCGGCAGGTAGTGTTATTTGTATCGGACTGTCTATGTCATGTGCGTCTGATATAGACAGTCCGATACAAATAACACTACCTGCCGCCACGAGCGTTGACGGCGAACTGACAGAGCGCAGCAGCCGATTCTCCCCCCCGTCTCGCCGCGCGCATACCTCAGGGAGTGCACAGCACTAATGGTCACACTATAAAACTAGAAATAAAGATCGACTCGCTGTTGCCCCTTGAAGACTCCATAAAGTTAGTAAATCGTTTAATGGGCAAGGTGTTCGCTTTTATAACAAACTCCCAAGTGATGTACAAAAATTTATAATTAACAAATTTAAATGCTCAATTAAACCAAATATTTTTAAAAAGCCTACTATAATAACGGATTATTTAGATGATATAGAAGCTTGGGATTGAAATTGCTCCAACTCGTTCAAAATGTTACAATTTAGACGTAATTCATTTTCTGTATTGTAATGTATCCTAAAAGGATCATTCAAAAAAACCTTCAGCCTTGTTTCTTGTCTTTCTTTCCTGGCTTGGTCGTAAAGGAACAGGCAGTAAAATTGACGTTTCAACGTGATCCTTGTGATTTTAATGAATAAAACACTTTGAATTTGTTACAAAAAGTGCGAATGGAAGTTGAGAGGGAGATATAAATTTGTGAAGATAGGAAGAGAGAGAATTACGTTTCGTATATTTTTAAACGTTAATGTGCGAATGCGATTTGCGTCTGTCAAGAATGAACATAGACTGATCGACCTACAGACGTGTGGACAATTTTGTAAGTAAACAATTTTATAAATTAATATTTTGAAAAAGGAGGTTTACTTCAGTCGTGTGGTGTAAAGCACATTCGTTTTCTTATAACAGTTTGTTAATAAAAAGAAAATTTTCATTCCTGGTATCCATTGTATTTTGATTATGGGATTGATGGATGGGTAGCAGTTAATATTTCAGTTTGGGCAGTGTTAAATGTAATGAAACAAAAAAAAACAGAATGGAGTATGGCTGTGTCACGTACACGACCGTACACACGGCTACACATCAAGCTATATATTTCTAGTATAAGCTGACCTCTTATTGTGTAGACTTTTCGTAGAATGAGAGGTCAGCTTATACTGGAATTGTATAGCTTGATGTGTAGCCGTGTGTACGTGAATATGTGTACGTAACAGGTAATATTTTCTATACAAAATATAAAATATGCTATTTAATATATATTATAATCATGTTTGAACACTAAGAAGTCCTTCGGGTCATACTAAATGGAAAATTTTGAAACGCAGCAAAATGACTTCAAAATGGCGGCGCTTGCCTCTCCACCGCACGCGATGCGTCACAGTCATCACTTAGCGTAACGAATTTTTTAATCTTTTAGCTATCCAGTGGTCTAATTAAATTCATGATATGTATACGAGTATGCATGTATGTTTAAGTATGAATGTAGCTACAACACTAAACTGTATCCCCGATTTTGTTATCATTATATTTTTGAATTGCCTCCCACTATTGAAGCAATTTTAAAAACGTATTCGACGCCAACTTTGGATCTATTAGTTAGATATGATGTATACTCCGCCAGATTACTAGGCAACGGTGACCACTCGACATCAAACGGCCCGTCAGCAAACTAACCGCTACCATCATCTCAATGTTCTTCACATAACTTCATGAAATTAAAAAGGCAGATGTCTGGTAAGAGAAATACAAACACCCGAATGTCGGACATCAGTGCAGATCTTAATCCTTCCCTTCATGTGCGTCCTTGTGATGGAGAGCACACTTCTTTATTCGCTTTGTGAAGACCCACCTTTAGGTATTAGATTGGTCATCATTACTAGTTCTCGATTATGGCTTATGATGCCTTATAGCTTACTCCATCTATATTCAAAGTAGATAATGATGACAGTTTATGGATGGTTCGTTTATTTTTAAAATACTGCCGCTGAGATAGGTATATATATTAAGACTAGTTTTTGGACTTAGGTTATCCATTTTAAAATAGGTAGTTTAAATAAAACCGGCCAAGTGCGAATCGGACTCGCGCACGTAGGGGTCCGTACCATTATCTATAAAAATGGCAAAAAATCACGTTTGTTGTATGGGAGCCCCCCTTAAATATTTGTTTTAGTTTAATTTAATTATTTATTTTTAATGTGAATATATAACTAAATATTCTGTGGATATTTCAAGCGTCTACCTGTTGCCGTTATCAATATCGAGCAAGAACGAGCAAATAAATCACGTTTATTGTATGGGAGGCCCCTTTAAATATTTATTTTATTCTGTTTTTAGTATGTGTTGTTATAGCGGCAACAGCAATACATAATCTGTGCAAAATTCAATGGTCTAACTATCACGGTTTATGAGATACAGCCTGGTGACAGACGGACAGACAGACAGCGGAGTCTTAGTAATAGGATCCCGTTTGACCCTTTGGGTACGGAACCCTAAAAAGCTTATCGACAACATATTTTCTATAGCTATTCATTTTAATAATACCTACACCAAGGAATCATAGATAACATAATTAATATATACTCGTACATACTGACATACTTTTATCCCGGAGGACAGGATGAAACCACAGATATCCACTTGCATCATAAGCATGACATATTTATTTTATTAATATCATCTCATATTCTTTATATAATTAACGTTTTCATTACTAACTTAAATATAAAATATATATTACTTTTAAAACTATCATGGTTATGAACACTATTTAAAATACAATGAGACGATGTGACACACACTGCAATATTTTGCATTTTTTTTAATTTTAATTTTAGTTATTGTTTCTTTGTTCTTTTTGTTATGTCTCCTGTGTGTGTTTGTTCTGTTGTACTATTGGTGTTGTTCACAAATAAATGTTTATGTTTTGATGTGATTTAAAATCGAGATATATACCAGGATTTGTCGAAATATTGAGTTACTTAAAATCTCACAAATCATGGTAAATATCCCGTCTTATATATATATATATATAAAAAATATAAATATTGCTATTGTTGTGACCAAACACCTGTCCCACATAGTATAAATGAAAACGTAAACTCTTGACACGCTAAGAAGAAGAAGTGTAACCTAACCTAACCATTTATGTCTGTTTATAATTGAATAAATTGTAGAAAAAATAGCGCTTATAAAAATTGATAAAAAAAATAAATATCTCAATGTAAAGACTACCCACACGTACAAAGGATGTAACACACAAAAGGCATATTGTTTGTATTCATACAATCTGGATGAGAGCCGTTATAAACTGCAAAAAGGCGTTATAAACTCAAAGCTCGCTTTTGAGAAAGCGATTTCTCGAAATGCTTTACGATACAATACGTTCCCCGCATTGTGTTGAGATCTGGGCGTTACCCTGCATCCTTCACTGGATTTATTTATATACTTTTGTATTTTACTCTCTGTAACAGGGATTGTAGTTTTGGTAGAAAATATTGAAGAGGATAAATAAGATAAGTTTGCAGGACCTAGTGCTCGATTTCTTATTTGAAGTAACAGGCCGATTGACTCTGATGTAACGTTTCTATAGAAGCCAACAGTTTAACCTATGATTGGGTATTTTCGTCACGATTATCATTATTTTAGCTGTAGATGTCCCCTGCTGAAGGTTTATGGTTTATTTATAGAAGGCAAAAAGTTATATATCTTTCCATCCACGTCGATTATCGTCGATTATCGCAAGATCACAGCGACTGATCTTGCACGGCACACATTTAATGGCTTTAGCAAATTATGCTTCGTCGTCTTTCCCGCTAATTGGGAGTCATACTTTCAGTTTACAGTGCATGGTCTCCACTTGAAAACATTTGGTCCATGACCGCTAGTATTAGCAGAGACAAATAAGTATACTATGTATTATGGATACCTATGCCCAAAATATATAGTACTTGTTTGTCTCTGCTCGAAAAACAGACGGCCGTTTGGGTAGAAATGTTCTCGAGTAGAGATCACGCACTGGAACGCGCTGTATAGGATGCCCCGCTCTCATCCCCCTCTCATCCCTCCCCCCGCTCCTCCTCAGTAGATGGAGGGACGACCTGGTAAAGGTTGCTGGGAGCCGTTGTGTGCAGGCCGCACAAGATCGGTCGCTCTGGAAATCTATGGAGGAGGCCTCTGTCCATAAGTGGACTTCCTGTTGATGATATGATGATGATGATGTATAAGTGCCTAGCCAACTGCAATAATGCAAGAGATTACGACGAAAGACGTCTGCAATTTAATACAAAACGCAATAAAGCCGTCTTCGACGAAGTCCTTTTTTGGTGGCACTCCACTGATTGCATCGTGGGGAGTAATGACACAGCTTATTGCCTAAAGGCTAGTTCACTTTAAATGTAATGAAAATCATTGCGATCGTTTTCAGGTTATTCCAGCACAGTGCTGGGCACAGGCCTATCTCTGCTGATACAATGGTCTCAATCCTGTACTACGACGCGATGGATAACTGAGATGCAAGAGGTTGCGGGTTTGATTCCTGCTGAGGCCGAATCTATGCATAAACTTCAAATATTTGTTGCAATAATGTGGTAATTCTTTTTGTAGTTGAGGATACTCATCATACAAGGCACCCTAGTGAGGTGTCTCTAACAAACAAAAAAAATAATTTATGGGTTTATTTTATTTGTGTTTTTGAAATGAGGCCACACATATCGATGATTCCGAAAGCAGAATCCATAATCTAATATAATCCTCACTAACCGTGTCAAAGCTGCTTTAACTTTTGTATGAAATGTACCAGCTATTATTAAAGTACAAGCTGTGGTAATGACTTAATACAATGCTTTCACAGAAATTGTGCGCTATTACAGGTCACGATGTCCAACCTGGTCGTTATGGTTGTTAAAGGGGTCTCATCAAATAATATTAATTTGTAGTTTTTGCTTGTATTCCAACATAAACCTGGTATTTGGTGATATTTAATTTCCAGGGTTATTAAAGCTTACTACAATTTGTTATCTTATTATGCCGCATAACTTTGTTGAACAACGTTAAAATTTGACTAAATTCAAATTCAAATTCGTTTATTTACACTTAAATATAACTTTACAGTAATAATCTAATACGCTATATCTAAAACTACTACAAGAAAAAATACAAATTATAATCTAATTACATTCATTTTCAAAGTTAGATATAAAAATGTACACAAAAACACAACAGATGTACAAATACAATAGGGACTAAACATAACTAACTTAACATCGGTATACTTAAGTACTTAAATACTCTCACAATAACTTAGACATACTCGCTCGATCGTCTTCCAGTCATCCGTAAACACGTCAAAATGAGGATAAAAAACGAGTGTGCTTTAGACCACACGACTGAAGTAAAACTTCTTTTTCAAAATATTAATTTATAAAATTGTTCAATTACAAAATTGTCCACAGATCTGTATGTCGATCAGTCTATGTTCATTCTGGACAGACGCAACTCGCACTCGCTCATTAACGTTTAAAAATATACGAAACGTAACTCTCTCTCTTTCTATCTTCACTAACTTATATCTCCCTCTCAACTTCCGTTCGCACTTTTCGTAACACATTCACAAGCTTACTCCCTAAGTCAAGCGTGCGTAAAGAAGTTTCACTTTAAAAACATATTTTTTACTTAATTTGACCCACCATAATTTGAATAAGATTATGAATTAATATTACTACGTGTACATTGCCAAAAAACACGATTTGCACCCCTATAGTGATCGACTTTATCTATAAGGCCTTGACCGACCTACATAACTTTACAACCAGAGAGAAACGTTAAAATAGCTAATCTGTTCTGAAACAAGAGCTGTATAAAGTTAATACTCAAGATAACATGATACCGCAAAACTGTAACATCTACTGTCAAGTCGTGAACCTAAATCCGCCATTAATATGAGCCTTAGCTATACTGGAACATCTCTAAGTTAATTAAGACAGTCGGTTTACCTTATCCGAGTATTGCAGCATCTAAATGTTCCAAGTTTGCGGGAAGTTATCTCTTAAGTTCCGCAATCTATGGTAGGACGGACCGATCCATTGCAAATGGGTATGTGGGGCCTACAGCAAGCCTACGACATACTTATTCATGATTTCATTAAATACTACTCTGTACAAAATCTTGGTGTATTGCTATTTTGCACTGCGAGGTACTGCGAACTGTTATATACGTACTGGTGAATATAACTAAGGTGCTAGTAATAGTATTAGTGGATTCATTCCTAGCAAGAGACTGAGGTAAGTCCAACTTCGATAAAGAGGTCGCACGAAGAATCCAACTCGGCTGGGCAGCGTTCGGAAACTTCGATATATCTTCTCGTCCAAAATTCCCCAGAGCCTGAAGACTAAAGTCTTCAATCAGTGTGTGTTGCCAGTGATGACATATGGCACTGAAACGTGGTCCTTTGCTATGGAGAGGGCTATGCTCGGGGTTTCTTTGCGTGACAAAATCCGCAATGGGGAAATCCGCAGAACTAAATTTGCCGACATAGCTCTCAAAATTAGCAAGTTGAAGTGGCAATGGGCCGGCGACATCGCTCGTAGAACCGGTAACCGTTGGGGAAGAAAGGTTATCGAGTGGAAACCACGGACTGGACGACGCAGCGTAGGCCGCCCCCCCACAAGGTGGACCGACGATCTAGTAAGAATCGCGGGGAGCCGTTGGGCGCAAACGGCTGCCAACCGCTCGTTGTGGCGATCTAAGGGGGGGGGGGGGGCTATGTTCAGCAGTGGACGTCTACCGGCTGATGATGATTATGATGAAGAGACTGAGAAAGAGGGTAGATCGTTATATCTGGAAACTGCGACACAGTATTTTACAAATGCAGTTTCCAGTGTTCACATTGTTTTTAATCACATGGTAAAAAAGTTCACAGAAAATAAATAAATAAATCTGCCAATAAACATTCTTTCAGGCTTCAGTTTACCCGTGATCATGGCGCATGCAACTGCGTCGATGCAACTCATAAATCATGCTATATATCCCGTTCTTAGTGCAAATAGTGTTCATAACCGGTTGTCCGGAAGAGATCGCTTTTAGCGATTATACCGCTCATTGAACTAAATCTATTTGTAAAAAATTATATTGTGTATTTTATTTTGGTGTACAATAAAGAGTTATTTTATCTTATAACAATGATATTTTCAAAAGTTATAAGGTTTTACAGTTCATAAAAGTAGTGTTTGCGCAATTAAGCTCTGCCTAGTTGCGTGTTTTTAAGTTCAGTTGACAGCGTATATACCTAAGCAATTTATCAAAGCGTATTAATTAGCTCTAAAGATTTTTAATGTGTATTTTTAATTCAGTCGTGGTGGGCCTAACTAAACTTGATCTCAGTACTCTCAAATATTGTTATGAAAATGTAATCTGCATAATGTGAGGGTCTCCCCAACAGTTGAATAACTCCTTGACCCTTGACCAAAATTCCCAGTAATCAATTATATATAAAGGAATTTTCTCTAATACCAGTAACCACATTTTATTAAAAGATCAGTGAGAGTTAATAATCAAATAAATAGAAAAACAAATTAATTTAAATACTAGAGCATGCACCGTACAAAAGCAATCAGTTAGAACTGATTTCATCCATACAACCTTGGAATGGACATCCAAATCCCGGTACTCTGAATGCTCACCCGGTCAAAATACGAAAGCAATGTTTTTACAAGCACATCCCAATTCCGCACACCACGTACTCGTAACATTACAAGCAAATGCTACCCAAACAGAAACTTTAAAATGCAATCTTTGCGAAAGTGAAAGATTAATGGCAGAAACGTTTAAACGGTGGCCGGTGACGGTGCCAAAAATCCTCGCCGCTCCGTGTGTTGGCTAACAAAAACGTTTCTGCGGAGAATCCCCTTCATTAACAGTGTGGAAATTAGTAAGCGTTAGTTTGAGGTATACGCTAGCAAGAGGGAGGCCGCGTGCAAGTCATTATGTGGACGATCATTGAATTAATTACGGCAACGGTCGGGAGCGGAAGTGTTGCCGACCCCGCTTCACTCCGTGACGGCGGCGTTCGACCCACTAGGCAGCCCTATAGGTATTTGTCCTGGTTCAACCCAATACCTAAATTTCCGTTACTAATTCGTCAATACGAATCGTAATTTTCTATTGATTGCAATTGCAACATATAAAATACAGATAACTGACATTTTAGTAGAATATACTTATTGTAATTCATCTAATCCCATGAATAAAAATAAAAAAAAATCATATGTAAACTTTTTTATTTTAGGGTGTAGAAGTACGCCCTAAAATAAAACAAAATATTCTCTACATTGTAGCAACTGATTTCGTAAATATACGGTAATTATTATTGTTCCTGTTACACAGTGTCACATATTTTGATGTGTGTGTGTTTTGAAGCGAACACTAATAAATTCGTTTTCATTAAGTGAAATATTCAGCACATTAAAGAAAGAATGAAAGAAAAAAACGTTTATTTGACGGAACAAAACACACACAGCACACATAAAAACACATATTTTAATATTTATATTTATATAAAGAAAAACAATACCTAACAAATGTGTATCTCACATTAATACCAATCGACTGACGTGACAAAAAGGCGTCCAACTCAGCATTCGTTGTGCTTTTGGCACAAAACTGACCTTACGTTGAAACCATTTTAAAAAGAAGAAGGAACCACAGTCTGCATGCACAGAACTAAAATTATAAAAAATATGGAGATTTAGAGAAATATAAGTTAATAAAAAAAAAACCTATATTGTAACAACTAAAAACAAAAATGTAGAATTACATTGAGGAAAAACTAGGCGAGTATGTGCATTAATACTGAGTCCCACTGCTAAGCAAAAGCCAATCTGCTAAGTAACCAGGCTGCCAGAAGAGAGGAAGGTTGTTATCAATCATCCAATATAAAGGATTTGTTTTTGTTTCTTCTTAAAATAAATACCTATTGGAAATAAAACTTGTGGGTTGAAAGATGAAGCACTTCACTCCGCTCTACCCCGCTCCACTCCGCCACTCCACGCCTCAGGCACAATGCACCGCCCGATGAATAAACTTTCACAGATCTGTTTTTATTTTAATGCATTTACCTCTTTTGCATTTTTATTCGACCTATTAATAAAAATAAAACTATGTAAAATATATATAATTTAAACAGTGAAATTTAAGTTGGCGCTTACAGCTACCTTCTTTAATCTCGTGATCTTAAATGTTCAAAAACAGTTTTAATGTTTACATTGGAGCAACTATCTTTACGACGTTGTAAAGTAAACTTGCATTGAAAAGTTTTAATCTAAAACCGTCGACAAAGAAACTATTTGAATGGGTAAGAGATACCGAGAAAGTGTTGGAACGAAATTGCGAATTGATTGTCGTGATCCACCGCCGAGTTTGCATGTTACTCTAGATAAGGGCTGTTACCAAAGATTGTGTTATAGTACAGACAAACTGAAGTTGCACTTCAACAAATTTAAAATGCAAAGTGATAACTGATAACAGAACTTAGCGGGGTTTGGTGAAGGGTTTCAGCACACAGGTTAAGCTCTGATATTTTTATAAAACACTAGCTGACCATTCCGCAGCTTCGCACGCGTAGTTTTTCAATAAAAACATTACCCTCTTTTGCGCAGTTGGGTAAAAAGTAGCCTATGTTACTCAAGGTGAATGTAGCTTTCCAATGATGAAAGAATTTTTTAAATCGGTCCTATAGTTTTTGAGTTTATTCATTACAAACATACACACAATAATACAAAAATACAAATCTTTCCTCTTTATAATCTTAGTATAGATATAGATAACTAACTTTTCGCGCTATTTCTATGACGATTCGTATTCAAATCTGATGACGCAGCAAACACGAAATCACAGTTCAATTTAGCACATAGCCTACTTTTTTATTCGATTGCTTTCACTCGTGCTTCTAAAATGATTGTGTTAAAGCTCATTTTGCATTACAAGTCGATGTGAAGTGAGAAAAGCCTGCTGTTTTCCGTTTTCCCGACGGAACACGATTTTGCCTAGTCGGTGTTAACTGGAACATTATGTAAACTAGAGATGAGTTGCGAAACTATTGCTAAGCGGAATTTGAAAATATACTTTAGAATCGATATTCCGATACCAGGGGATCTAAATTGGCTACTTAAGGTAAGTTGTCTTATGTAACATTAGCAGTTTTATATAGTTTTTTAACTAACTTCCACCCACACCTTTAACAATCCTGGTCGTAATCTATCTATATATCAATTTATTAAAATATCGATTTTGCCAGTTATCTGGTTCCATACTACAAAAGCTAGATCAAGAGCTGAAGCTCTTCAAGAGCTGCCGTGTGAAATGTCTGTCAATATTGATTTATCTGTTTGTTTGTTACGTTTTCACAACTAAATGGCTGAACAGATTTCGATGTAATTTGGTAAATAAATAGATTATGACCAGGATTGAGAAATAGGCTACTTTATACCTGACTGAAAAATGGGTGGTAATGTAAAGTATCGTCAGGTATTTTCATATTAAAGGCAGATTAGGCAGTAAACGCTATCAAGCAAAGTTAGTATTTCAAAGCGCACAGAAAAATAAAGCAGTGATGTGATTACTCTATGTTATGTTCATTTAACTGTTTGGCAAACTATGAAAACTGGGCAAAAGTTGTTACACAAAAAAATATTTTTAACAAACTCACATACGGTGTAGAGTTGCGTGGCCTTAATTGTATCCTGCAGGCAACATTGCAGCTTGCAGTGAAGTCTCGTATGTCACCATGTTTCGGTGACAACGTTAATCGCAGATTCTCTTACATAATACGCTACCGGAGTCGGCTAGTGCTGACTGCTCTTGGACCATGAGCTTATAGGACACGAAATCATACTCAACGCCAATGAACTAAATCAATTTAGCAATTTTGTTAATTTAAGGTTACAACGGCTAGGTTAATATAAAATGTACAATGGAAAGAAATCTTATTGATACAATCCACTCCCTTAAAAGTTGGAATATCTTCTCTGACCTTATTCTACTAATGCATTAGAGTGGTGGTTGTTTCAGATTCACACAGTTCGTTTCATTTTACAATTAAAAACACTACTCTCTTCTTTACCGGAAGCTTACCTCATTTCAGAATACGAGCCTTGTACATTCTTGTGTCTAAAAATTTGATCTTCTCCATTCTAGAGACTTACTAATGGTCAGCTGCAACAAATATATACGTCCATTTGTAAAATGGTCCAAGGACGCGCGGACTTGGCTCGGCGAATTGAATTAGGTCGGGTGCGCGATGGTATCGCTTGCAACGCCCGCGCCGTCTGCCTCCCGATAACAACGTCTGAACAGATACTGAATCAGTGCCGCTGCTAGTTCAGGGTAAGACTTGTCACTTTTATTGACCTCTTTTAGTATGTTATTTTGTGAGGTTAAATCTATTGAGGTCATTTTGTTTAATTTCTGATATTTCAGTTCATAATTTCCGTACACATTATTTTTTACAATTTATGATGGTTAAACAATTTTCAACACGACTTAAATTCAGTCTAAACTTGGTCTAGAAAAAAGATCTCCAGTCTGCTGTAGATAGTCGTTACATAATAATAAGCCTATATTCTGACATTTTGCATTACGTAAATTTCAATTTAGATCGTTTATTGTCTCTTAGTTCAGTGTGCCGATCGGCAAAGGCCTCCTCTAGCTCTCTCCTTTAGTGTGTATACCAGATAGTTTTGTTTGGCGAGCGATGGAAAGAAGTTTACTTTGTATAAGAAAAAGTGATAAGATACATCACATAACAATATATAACTGTATATATCGTTACATAACTGTACTTAAATCAGTGGACATAAAGATCTGTACACACGGCTACACATCAAGCTATTACGGCCAGTATAAGCTGACCTCTCATTCTACGAAAAGCCTACAAAATGCGAGGTCAGCTTATACTGGAAATTTATAGCTTGATGTGTAGCCATGTGTACCAGAATAAGGGTTTGATGTAGTGTCTCCAGAAAAAAATATTACATTATATATAAAGGTTCTGTATATATCAACCCTTAGCTTTACCAGCTAAGAGCCCTTAGCTATCGCTTTTTGCAATACAAACCGTTCGTTTTCTTATTGCTCTCCACTCGATGACGACTCCTTTAATAGGCCACGGAAAGGTTTTCCGTGTCCGTGCCTTATCTACGCTTTTCTAATTTAAATAAAATCGAGGCAGCCCCGATGACGTGTTTTCCTTCGAATTTGCATATTTGTTTGCTGGATTTTCTGCGGAATTTGCAGTGGAAAATTTAATTTTTTTTTTTTATTTTTTTTTTTTTTTTTATGTTATTTGTGGGGAAACAGGCTTACGGCCCACCTGATGGTAAGTGGTCACCGTCGCCTATTGACACCGGCAACACCCGGGGTATTGTCGATGCGTTCCCTACACTGAAGAAACCTCTTTACATTTCTCTTGAAGCGTGCCATGTCGTAGTCTAATGGGAAAACCTCAGATGGTAGCTCATTCCACATCTTGCAAGTATGGGGTAGAAAAGATTGCGTGAAGCGTGTGGTGCGCGATACCCAATTGTCGATTATATGTGGATGAGCTTTATTGCGTTGTCGAGAAGTGCGGTGGTAAAATCTCGACGACGGGATGAGATCAAATAGCTCCTCAGAACATTCCCCATTATACAGGCGGTAGAATACACTGAGCGATCCGATGTCACGGCGTTGACTCAGCGGTTCCAGCCTGTCGGTGAGTTTGGGATCACCGATTATTCTAATGGCTCTTCTCTGAAGGGAGTCAAAACGAAGCAATTGGTACTTTGGAGCTCCGTGCCAAAGATGGGAACAGTATTCCACGTGCGGCCGAACTTGCGCTTTGTACAGCAATAGCCGTTGTTGTGCCGTAAAATACTGTTTGGCACGGTTAAGGACTCCAAGTTTTTTGGAGGTGAGCACAGCTTTTGCTTCTAAGTGACTCCCATACTGGACCTCATTAGAAATTTCGACTCCCAGAATCCCTATACTCGCCGAGACGGGGAGAGGAATGCCCTGGAACCGTGGAGCTATTGTGAAAGGGGCCTTCTTTGTGGTGAACGCACAGACTTGCGTCTTGGTTGGGTTAAAGGTGACCAGATTAAGGTTACCCCAATCTGACACACGCTCCAAAGAGCCTTCAACCTCAGACACAAGTCTTTGTCTGTTGTCTTCCACTTCCGACCGAGAAACATTAGGGCGACCAGTGTAGAAAGTATCACCCGTACTGTCATCCGCATAACAATGAAGGCCGCTTATGTGCAGCATATCATTGATGTGAAGAATAAACAGTGTGGGCGATAGCACTGACCCTTGGGGTACACCAGAGTTAATGGGCATTGAGTCCGAGCAAGAACCATCTACAACGGCTCTTATGCTCCGCCCGGATAAGAAACTGGCGACCCAACTGCAAAGTCCCCCGGGGAGGCCGTATGAGGGAAGCTTCGAGAGAAGCGCCTTGTGCCACACCCGATCGAACGCCTTCGCGATGTCTAGACTAACAGCTAGAGCTTCCCCCCTACTCTCGACGGCTTCCGCCCAGCGGTGAGTGAGGTAAACTAGAAGATCACCAGCTGATCGCCCATGACGAAAGCCGTATTGGCGGTCACTGATCAGCTGGTGTTCCTCAAGATACCTAAGAAGCTGAGTATTAATTACTCGCTCCATCACTTTACAGAGTAGGGAAGTAATTGCTATAGGCCGATAGTTAGACGGATTGGTTCGATCCCCTTTTTTAGGGATTGGGTGGACATGGGTCACTTTCCAAGAAGACGGCACGATACCAGTGGTATAAGACAATTCAAAGAGGGACGTAAAGACAGAACACAACTCAGGAGCACACTTTTTGAGCACAATGGCTGGAATGCCATCCGGCCCACTCGACTTTCTCACATCAAGGGAAAGGAGTTCCTTCCGTACCGCTTTCTGATGAAAACGTACCTCTGGCATGGAACTCGGACACCGAGGTATAACCGGTGCTGCAGCATTTCCGTCGAGGAGGGTCGAATTGGAGGCAAAAAGAGATCCAAGGAGATCGGCTTTCTCTTTTGCACTATGGGCCAGAGATCCGTCCGACTTGAGTAAAGATGGTAAGCGGGACTGGCAGAAGTTACCCTCAGCAGCTTTGGCAAGAGACCAGAAGGCTCTACTTCCAGAAGGATACCCCATTAACTGGTCGCCAATTCTGCTGATGTGCTGCTTCCTCGCTATAGCCATGACCTTTTTGCTCTGTCTGGAGGCAGCATTGAATTTTTTCCTCAAACGGGAAACTTCGGGATCCTGGCACTCACGCGCTACAGTCCAGTTCTTAAAGGCAGCCAGTTTGCTGCTGACTGTAACGGCACAAGCCCGGTTGAACCAGGGTTGACTCCGGCCACCAACACGCACTACAGAGTTGGGGATGAAACATTCCATACCCTGAAGTATGACATCAGCGACGGAGTCAGCGCAAGTGTTTGGATCGTCCGTTGAGAAACATAGCTTCCTCCACTGGTAGGATGCGTAGAATTCGCGTAATCCATCCCAGTCGGCTGTTCCGAAATGCCAAACCCTTCGCTTCCCGGGTTTACTAGATAAACTAGGACGAACGGTCGGCACTGACGTGGTTACCAGGCAATGATCAGAGGATCCCAGAGGAGCCTCCACAGAGACCTGGTATTTATCCGGATTTGAAGTCAGCACAAGATCAAGCAAGGATGGTACATGGTTATCAACATCTGGAATCCTAGTTGGACAGGAGACCATTTGGGTAAGGCCATGAGAGATTGCAAAATCATGGGCAGTTCTCCCAGTATGATCAGTGTATCGGGAACCCAGCCACTCAACGTGGTGAGCGTTAAAGTCCCCGAGAACGATCAACTCTGCATTGGAGTACTGCCCGAGTGCACACTCTATCCCCTCAGCGATGTGCTCAAGTAGTCGAGTTGCGTCTGAATCACCACTATGTGATCTATAAAGGCAAGCGTAAATACGGGTTCGACCCCCGTAATCGACGCGGGCCCAATAAATGGCCTAAAATAGGATTTTGTTTATAGGGTTTTTAATTATTCAATTTTACAACGGCTCGATCCCAATTCCTATAAATTTAGCATTATATTTGATTGGTTAAAACGTTGAAGATGATTTTATTTAGGCGTGTATTTAAACTGAAATACATGAAAGCTTCATTTTGAAATTCTATTTGTTTCAGAAGCTATAAACGCATTGAAGCGTCTGATACGATTTAAATTACGATAGCGTCATGTACAAAGCGTGGCATGGGACGAAATAGTGTTTTATTAGAGTGTTTTCCGAGCTCTACAGCTCTTATAAGACGCTCCATCCTTTGGGTTGGGGGGTGAAGACTATCCGTCTTTTTATTTATACTAAAAACGGGATATTTACCATGATTTGTGAGTATTTGAGTATCCCGATATTTGGGCGCAGTTGCATGCGCCATGATCACGGGTAAACTGAAGTCTTTGCGAGTAGGTAGTTATTGGCAGATATAACGATCTACCCTCTTTCTTGCTAGGAATTAATTCGCTAATTCTATTACTACCACCGGCTTCATTCTCGATCATAACTCGATTCCGACACACAACACTCACGGTATCAGGACGCGTAATTGACACTTCACTTCTTCTGTTCTTACACATTCTCACCACAGGATTCCAGGCTCCAGATAATTGAAAACCATCTTCACAATTGAAATTCTTGTGTTTGGCAATCTCAATTGCCTCCTGAACCAGTCTTGGCATATAATGTCGCTCAGTTGACTCAGGCTCAAACCACTGGATCGAGCTACACAACCCACAAGTAATCTCAACTGAGCGACATTACATGCCAAGACTGGTTCAAGAGGCAATTGAGATTGCCAAACACAAGAACTTCAATCGTGAAGATGGTTTTCAATTATCTGGAGCCTGGAATCCTATGGGCGGCCGTCTAAAAGTCGTGTAAATAAAGCGGATAATCAGATGCTATTTCATACAAAATCATTAAGTACTTATTTATCTAGTGAAATAAAAAGCGTTCTAGATTTTTATTCTAGGAAACTGAGGCGGAGGTACAAAATTAAGTACAACCTCGTTTTGAGATGTTGGTTACAGTAGGTTTATCTCGTCACAAAATTTTACGGCTTTTTGATAAAAAGCTTATTTGCTGTGTGGAAAGAAAAGCGCTTCCCTTCTCGTAGTGGACAAGTGCTATATAAATATCTAAGGGGATTAGGGGATTTCGAAAAGGAAATTGTCTTCGAGCATCAAGAATACAATTTTATGTTGCTGAAGGAATAAACATATCGTATTCGGACTTATGACCATTGAAGCTTGTTTTTGAATTCTCAGGGAATTACTTTTGTATGAATGTTTATGGGATTGTGCCAGATTTGTTAAATACGTTATTTGCAAAGGTTTCAAAGTATCCGCTTGATTCCTGTTAAAATTGTATAGCTATAAATGTGTTCATACTTTCAGTTATGTTCTAAAAAGTTTTAAAAAGGTAAGATATTTTACCTTTGAGCTCAAGCTTAATGGTGGTATCTTATTCCTCATAATAAAATCCCTGTATGAGTTTTAATGCGCAGTTGAACTCAACGTCGGAACAAAATACTTAAACATTTTACTCTACTCATATTAATAAAAATATGTAGCTCACACGACCTAATTTTTGCTTAGTCAAGTAGCGAGGCCAACTTTCCGTTCCCTAATTAACTAAGCCTGTACACTTAAGGAGGCTGACTTCGTTATGAGACCTAAAAGCAAAATGATGGTAAATGCATCAGAGACGAAAAATATTAGAAAGCTTACATCGTTTCAAGAAGCGCAGATGAAGAAAAAACCAAGACGCTAGTTCTAGTAGCTTTTGCTTGTCACAAGACGTTTTACAGACCCCAAAGTTAGTGCTTTAAAAAAAAAACTTTAAAGGTGGGTACCTTTAAAGTTTTTTTTCTATAAATAACTAAGTAATTTGATTGTTTAGCTTACTGCCAGGAAGAAAAATCATTAGTCATTTGATTATAACTAGTAGATCGCCCCGAACCGAGTCTCCGATTAAAAAAAAATATTATTTGTAATCTTTGACTATCAAAATAGTGCCACGAAATAAATAACCAAAAACTTGACCTACAGTTTCATTCAAATTACAGGTAACGGGAGTTCATGGGTTGGTTTTCGTTTTTGGGGTACAAATTGCAGTTATTCTGGAGTTTTGCATATATTTGTGTCACTTAAGCTACACGCATACTAAATTACAGCACTGTGGGATCACTGGTGTACAAAATTTGTCATTGACATAATTCACAGGGAATTTTTAGTTTTTATTATGACTAATAACTTTAAAACTATAAAAACTTTACAATATATAATAACGGAGTCTAAATTTACTAATGAATACCTTTCATTTGACGTCCCACTTGACCAGTTAGCCTCATTTTAATTTTTTTTACCCCTCTTGAACCCTAATATCTCAAGAACCCCCCCACATTTTTAGCTCATTTAGTAACGCCAAAATTGTGCCATCACCCATGTATTAAATTTAACGATGATCGGATCAACGCTTCGAAAGTTATGCTCGGACAAACATACACACAACGCCGATTTGCCCAAGTTGATTTATAGCGGGTTTCTATTTTGTCATATTCAGTAACCAGCTACGGCTCGTTTCTCCTTGAAAACCTGTCAAAAGTTTGACACTAGTTTGACAGTTTTTCAAGGGGATACGAGGCGTAGTCGGTTACCGATGGATATAGAAACCCGCCATTAGAGATCTTGCTTCGCTCGATCAAAAAATCGGCCAACAGTTTACCTGGGGGGCAATCGCGGACGTGTCTAACGTTGGATAGTTACGTGTTTGATTAGGCTTTCTGGTGGTTTGAATTATGTCACGCGTATCAGCGCGATACGAAATGTGCCTAACGCGTAGTCGGGATACGCTGTCCACGCGTATATCGGATACGCGCAAAGATCCTGTACGGACCGCCGCGAACCTGAACGCAAGGTCAGTCGATCCATAGCGCTACGCGTGCTCCAGTCATCCGCTATGAGTCCGACAATCATAGTCTATCCATTTTGCAGTCTAAATATTGCGTACCAAGACGTGCGTTTCCCCTTTGACGCGCGACCAAAAACCGACTGACGGTGGCTCGCGCGCGCGGCACGCGTTCCCTAAAAGTGTACGCGTAGCAGGACTATAAATGTATGGACAATTTGGACATGACGTTCCAGGACACGCGTAACCAACAACGCCTACCAATGTACGCACTGTCTGTACGCAGCTTAACGTTTTTGTTTTGGCTTTACTTTGGTATTATCGTTCAAAATTAGCACGTTTACCCCCCTGGTTTCAAGTTCTAACTAAAACGATGGCTAATCGAGCAGAATTTCTATAGCATAGACGAACTTATGACAAGTATTTAAAGTACTCAAAATGGAAAAGACATGTATAATTTAACCAGTTTTTTATATTAATCATTTTATTGTATTCTTTTATTATGACTTCTAATTATTTTTAACTTTTACTGCGACCCTAATGGTCACATTTATTTTCGTATAAGATGTTTCCCAAATGTATCCTAAATGACACCTATGTCAATGCATTTAAATTTTTTTTACCGATAAATGCTTATGACTTATGGCATACAAGCAAGAAACATCGAGTTTTGACGCTTATATCTCTGCAAATGGTTACAGTATTTGCATAGTAACCTCTCCAGTATTTTCCCTCTAAGGTGTATAAATGACACAACGCCCGTAAACCTTGCTTCATTGCTATGAGGCAAGTTTTCATCGGACTTTGGTTGGAGTTTCATAAATAGGCTTTTCCGTGCCCCTATGAATTAGCGGTGACCTCATTAACCTATATGAGACAAGATACTAATACCATGTCATTAACAATTAAACTAATCACCCTTGTTGCAGAGGGAACGACAAGATAGCGTAATCAAGTGACGTGCATTATTCCGAGTAACTTCTACTTGATAAGATGGAACTATAAGGTTTTGCAGTGCTTTTGTTCGTGTGCCGTAATCATGTTATTAGTTTTAGAGCTTACGAGGCAAAACGTTAAATTTCAAAACAATAACTTAGTTTAAAATTACTCCCCCTATCTACGTATTCTTATCAAAACTTCCTGGCAAAAAATCTGGATAAACTGGCCAAATACCTAATAATACGAGTATCCATAACACTAATATTATGAATGCGAAAGTTTGGATGCTTATTTGTTTGTTTGTGACTCAATCACTCCGTAACGGCTGAACCAATTTCGATTATATTTGGTACGTAGGTACGTAGACTATAACCTGGATCACCTGGATCACACATAGGCTACCTTTTATCCCATAAATCAGTTCCCATGGGATAAAAATGGGGTGTCAAGTCAAGTTGCAACAGCGAGTTTAGCTTTATTTCTAGGTTACCTATACATTTAGTAGTGTAACGCGTACGAAGTCGCGGGCAACAACTAGTTATAAATAAACAAATAGGTAGGTACTTTAACAAACGTCTTTGGCTAAATGACTTTGTATGCTGCAGTTTCTTTGACTAATTTTACTCAGAACAATGACGAAGCTCATGAAAAGATTTAAGATAGAGCACGCTCAGCTCAGCTTATTATGAACTGGATAATGAATAGAGAATTATTTTGAATCAGCTATTTTACAAACTTTTATAGAGGTACTGTTATGTGAATAAGAGTATGTTATGATGTCAATCCATGTCGGAGCTTTCGGGAGCTCTGCAAACACAGACATTAGACAAGTATGTTCAAATCTTTTAAGATCGGTTTTGACGTTGTTCTCTTTTATTGGTCTATTACATTTACTTTAAATATTAATTCTACTAAACTTTTTGGTAAATTTTTTTTATGAAGTTAAACTACTGTGAAATGGGATAACTGTGTGCTACTTTTTAAGGTTTAAAATTGATCGCAAAATTACTTCAAGTTATTTCGTTTATAACATATTATACTCATTGTTGACTACTACCAACCTAATACCGGCATAGTGCCTTCATCTTAGAAGGTAGCCTTGATCCACTCCATCCCAAAAAAGGGCGACCGAACGGATCCGGCAAATTATCGACCTATTGCTATCACTTCGTTTCTGTCTAAGGTAATGGAACGAGTGTTGAACATTCAACTTCTCAGGCACCTGGAAAAGCACCAGCTGATCAGTGACCGTCAATACGGTTTTCGCCATGACAGATCAGCTGGTGACCTCTTAGTTTACCTTACTCACCGATGGGCAGAAGCCATTGAAAGTCGCGGTGAAGCATTGGCGGTAAGTCTCGACATTGCCAAAGCATTTGACCGGGTCTGGCATAAAGCGCTCCTTTCCAAGCTCCCACCATATGGCCTACCCGCGGGGCTGTGCAATTGGATCGCTGGCTTCTTGTCTGACCGAAACATCAAGGTCGTCGTCGATGGAGCTTGTTCCGAGATCGTGGCAATTAATGCGGGCGTGCCCCAAGGCTCCGTGCTATCGCCAACACTATTCATTCTCCACATCAACGATTTACTGAAAATCTGTAACTTGCACTGCTACGCAGATGATGGTACTGGCGATGCTCGTTATACGGGCCGTGCAGGTGCCTCTCGGGAAGCTATGGAAGAGGGACGCAATATAATTGTGTCTGAGGTTGAACGCTCATTGGGACGAGTCTCAGAATGGGGACGACTAAATTTAGTTCAATTTAACCCCACAAAGACTCAAGTCTGTGCGTTCACCTCTAAAAAAGGCCAACACTCTTTCAATCCTGGGCGTTGACATCTCTAGCGAAGTGCAATTTAGGGGTCACTTGGAAAGCAAAGCTTCTCTTGCCTCCAAGAAAATCGGTGTACTAAACCGATCAAAGCGGTACTTTACGGCGGGGCAGCGTTTTGTGCTCTACAAAGCGCAAATCTGGCCCCACATGGAGTACTGTTCTCACATCTGGAACGGTGCACCGAAATACCAACTGCAGCCCCTAGACTCCTTGCAACGCAGAGCCGTTCGTATTGTCGACGACCCAGTAGTATCTAAAGATCTAGAGCCGCTGAGTCTGCGCCGTGACATTGGAGCGCTCAGCGTTTTCTATAAAATATATAACGGCGAATGTTCTGAAGAGCTGTTCAATTTGATTCCTGCTTCCCATTTCTACCATCGAATTTCCCGCAACCGGCAACGAGCTCACCCACATATTGTAGATGCGTGGAAGTCTCACACGGTGCGTTTTACCCGGTCATTTCTTCCACGCAACATGTGGAATGACGTTCCTCCGGAGGTTATTCCGGTGGGCTTCAAATTAAGCGCCTTCAAGAGAGGTGCAAATATGGTATTAAGTGCTAGGCAACGCGACTGCGTTACCTCGAGTGCTGCAGGAGTTTATAGGCGGCAGTGACCACTTAACAACAGGAGGCCCGTCAGCTTGTGTGTCTACGTATAATATAAAAAAAAACGAATTCCTTTGTAGCTGTTAGATGGACAATTATGTGATAATTGTTTAACTAGTTAAACTAAATGGAATAGAGCCTTTTATTTTATTCAGAAATTAAGGTGTGATCCCTTATATTTACACCCAGTTCCAGCACGCTTGCCTGCAAATAAAGAAAGGGATTTATCCGGCTAATAGAGCGATACCCACATGGCTCAGCAATAAAATCATGGCCGTTTCGTGACGGTATTTCATACGACAATAAGCTATGTCAATGTGAGTGGTGCCTTCAAGTCTTGTGATATCTACTATAGTCAACTTTTGGTTTTAAGAGGCATATATTGCATTGTCTGATCGATATTAGACCGAGACTTGAAATATGGCAATAAATACATCAGTTTGATGATCGTTTTCTGTTTAATTTTTTTAATTTGAATTTAATTTAATCAACACGGTGTGAACCAATTACATTAATTAAATATTCTAGATAAGTATATATTATTATAACAACAATGCATATAAATACAGTTCTTCAAGAGTAAAATGTCATGAGTAAAATATATATAAAACAATATGTTATACAAAAAAAAACTTATAAATAAATTAGTGGTAAAAACCTGTAGCAAAAAGGAATCTAGGGAGTTTGTTCTATATATCTTATTCAGCGGTAAAAGGCGATGCAGCTTGTATGAAAATGCAAGTTGTAAGTGTATGTGGTAAGTTTGTATGTGATAGGTATGTTTGTGTATCTCTAGAACTATTGAACCGATATTGAAAATTCGTTCACTGATATAAAGCTAAACTATCATTTAGTGTTATAAACTATATTAAATTGTTATAAAAATGCGTAGCCAGGACAGGTCAGCTAATTTAAAGAGGTAACAGGAC
The DNA here is from genome assembly GCA_918857605.2 of Philereme vetulata. Classification (NCBI taxonomy): domain Eukaryota; kingdom Metazoa; phylum Arthropoda; class Insecta; order Lepidoptera; family Geometridae; genus Philereme; species Philereme vetulata. Next base: position 7,484,369 of record OU975457.1, on the reverse strand, counting down.
AGTAAAAAATTTGCCTTATTTTGAAAGTACGTATTTCACCGAGTAGAGTTGAAACGTGTAAAGTGATAATTTACTTTTATCCCCCCCCCCCCCCCAGTTACGGAAAGAGTATTTTTGATGTTCGGATATCTGAGTGCAAAAGACGTTTTTATCCGCTAGAGGGTTAAGTAAATTGAATTTAGAACATCGTGTGCACTAAGTTTGTAAATTCAAAACATAATTGAACCTATTTACTTCTACCTCCCTGGTGCCCGAATTTATCATACAACCTGTTTTAATTTGTTAAAAACTCAGACTCGGAACCTTCTTGGTGTATTACTTTTTTTGCATTTAGTCATTTCCGCGCTGATGTGGGATGCAAAATTACGCGTTGCACTCGAGTGCAAAGATTTCTCACCTCGTGCTCTTTTGATTCCCTCGCTAACGCTCAGGATTCTAATTTTAGAATCCTTCGCATGCTCGGTCATCAAAATTGAGCATGCGGTTTAAAAGCAACTTTGCACTCTTGTATCTATAATTATAACGATTGATATTTACAGTAGAATTTAGTTTTGATATCGATAATTAATAAACTCAAAAGTACTTAGTCTAGCTGAACAACTGCATTACTTGACATTAAACCAAATTATAGACAGAAGATAGAGAAACACTTGAAGGCTTGAACTAAAAGACTAACAATTATCTAGAGATATAGACTAGAGTCATATTTCGTTTTTTTTTATACATATATTATAGGCTAGCGTTTGACCACGATCTCGCCTGATGGTAAAGCGATGATGCTGTCTACGATGGTACACGCTTGCCTAGAACTTACTTTGCCAAAATACCTGGAGCCAGAAACCCCTTTATTACTCAAAAGATAAAATATTCAACTCGATATCCAAACGAAAAGCTCCATGATCACACGCGGTGGACTAAGGCCCTATCTAACGTGTCGCGGGCGATTCCGTTGCGGCAGTAAACTGCACATGTTACGAGTAGTTACGAGTGGGGCCGGCTCTCTGCCATAGAGAAAAAAAGGACCGCTGGCCAACTTTTAATCCAAAAGGTGCTAAGTCCTTCACTTCTGTATATAATGTCTCCTCCACAGATTCCCAGAGCGGACGATGTTGTGTGAATCGCTTTTTACGGTTCCTAGCAACCTTTATTATATAGGAAAGAAGGTGCGCTATCCAATGTGTACTCAATAACTATTCAGCCCTAACGGCCAACAGTCCTCTGAGCGAAACAAAAAAGTGAGAATAAAGTGTTACCAAAGTATCTTGAGGCAATTTGTATGAAATATTGGCCAACGTGAATTTTAGCACCTTTTCATATCAAAAAAAAAATCAGTGAGTGTCATAATTTGTATTCTATACTATCTAAGTTTATGAGCCTAGTGTTTCAGGATGCCTTCGATTGACCTTATCAAGAGCTTATCAAGTGAATCAATATCGATATTGACGACCTCCGTGTTACAGTGGGCGAATAGCCGACCGAGACGCAGGAGGTAGTGGGTTCGATTCCCGCCGCGGAACAAATGTTTGCATGATTTACAGATATTTGTTCCGGGTCTGGTTGTTTCTCTGTATATTATAAGTAAGTATTTACAAAAAAAATGTATGTAAGTATTTTATCTGTTATCTGGTTCCCATAGTATAAGCTCAGCTTAGTTTGGGACTAGATAACGCTCTGTGAAATGTACAGCAATATTTCTTTTATTTATTTATTTATCAGTGTTTGTGAGAAGAAGTGCTTTGTAGAGTTATCTGATTTTATTACGTTTGATATAGCGCGTTGGAATAGGAATACATTCCCAAATTTATACGTAACCAGCTGACCAATCCGCAGCTTCGCACGCGTAGTTCTTCAATAAAAACACTACCCTCCTTCTGTGCTGTTGGGTAAAAAGTAGTCTATGTTACTCCGGGATAATGCATTCTAATCAAGTAGTGAAATAATTTTTGAAATCAGACCAGTCGTTTTTGAGTTTATTCGTTACAGACATACAAAAATACAAATCTTTACTCTTCATAATATTACTAGCTGATCCACCCGCGGCTTCGTACGCGTGGTTTGTCAATAAAACATTACCCTCCTTTTGTGCAGTCACGTAATATGTCTCTTTTGTCGAGTTCATTCATAATCTATTTAAGTATATAGGTACTAAATCAGGTAACAGACAGAAAGACAGAGTTACTTTCAAATCGGTATGTACGTAGATTATAACCTGGATTAACACAAAGGCTAATTTTTGTTGACAAACAACGCGTGCGAAGCCGCTGGCGGAAGCTAGTTATACATATTAACCTTCCTGTTGAATTACCCTATCTATTGCTGAAAACTACATTAAAATACGTTTTGTAGTAAAAGATCTAACGTAACAGACAGCGGAAGTGACTTCATTTTTTACCAACTTCAAAAATGGACGAGGTTCTCAATTTGACCGTGTTTTTATGTTACCGCATAACTCTGCCAATTATCAGCCGATTTGGAAAATTCTTTTATTAATTGAAAGATTATACTTTCAGATTGGTCTCATAGAAATATATTGGAAATCGGTTGAGTAGTTTGTTTTTTCTGTTATCAGAAGTCGGTTAAATTTTTGTTAAAAATTTACTTGTATAATAAGTACAGATTAATGATAATTTGTATTGTAGTTCTCTGCATGTATGATGCATAAACATCTTTCATTCATAATTATTGATTAAAACGGGTATTTATCGCGTATGTACCTTTTTTATTTGTTATCCCGACGTTTCGGCTGTGTTGCAACAGTCATGGTCTCGGGCTGACATGACTGTTGCAACACAGCCGAAACGTCGGGATAACAAATAAAAAAGGTACATACGCGATAAATACCCGTTTTAATCAATAATTATGTACAGTGATCGCGAAAGTTTGAAAAATACTATCTTTCATTCAGATCAGGCTAACTAGGTAAGCTGCGAAAATGTACTTGAAGAGCGTAGGCAAATAGTAAATTAACTCTAAACTAACCACCAGGCGCTGTATAAATCCATCTCAAATGAATGGGTGAAAAGGTCTTATTGAAATTGACTAACCAGGTTATTCTGACTTTACTATACCTGAATACGCCTCGATCCCTCATGGACTGGTATTCGCAGTAAACCCCCGATAAATACGCCGCAAAATTATTCGATTACACGACTGGGACTTGGGGATACGTGCAATTCGATTTCGGAAGTCTTTGTTAGCACCACGTCATTACGCTGGCCGGTCTTTTTCCAGCTTATTTTTTTACAATATATTGCAATGCAATGCAATGAAAAATCTTGTTTTAATTATTCTGGAGTGGTCGTGCGAATTTGAGTCGGATAAAATGATTCAGGAGCCAAAATATTAGTTGTACTAATGTACATAGGGATGCGCTAGAGAACAGAGTGATTACTCTTTCTAAAGCCAGTCAATTGATTCCCTCTTCTCAATATTTCTTCATTGCTTTCACGGCCGTAAGGTAACAAATACATACGTATAATAATTTATGGCTGATTAATAATCCATCCACATTACTCTATTCAGCCGCCATTTTTCAAAAACACGTGGAATTCCTTCGCGTAAAAGGATACAGCGAGTTCCTAAATTACTTATACATTGCCACTGGAATATCGTAACTGAGGTAATAAGCTAGGCAAGTACTCATCAGACGCTTCTCGTAAATTGACAGCGATTTTGCATAAAGTTCCCTTATAAATACGAGAGACTCAAGAACCAGTTGCTAATTGAGCTATATTTATAGAATCTTGTAAAATATGCTCTTGAACGCTGTAAATTTATGATAGCTAGAGATGAGGTCATATTTATTCGCAGCGTAAAGCTTTATCTAGATATAAGTGGTACTTAATAAATACTTTAACAGCCCTACAAAAGTGGCGATGCAAACAGTAAAAACAAACAGTGCATAGCAAACAATCCCTCCTGCTCTCATGTCCCGTCTGCCCGGACACCAGCACACGAGAGGATTTAAACCAACAGAGAATGGTGTGGAAGTGACTTTCTTTTAGTCAAAACATTTAAATCTAAATGTGATTTTGATAATTCATATACCTATGATAGGTACATGAATGATCAAAATCACATTTGTATTCCGCTCGTGCATGGCTCGAGCATGCAAAGAGATTATTTAGAGTAGGTACGTCAAGTGAAAAAAATTGTAAATTTTAAATAAACCCATCCATCATTGGTTTTTGAATTGCAACCATTTTGTATAATTGGAAGAAAACAAAAGGTACTCATGTTTGCATCCAGAGTTAATGAGTTCTGTTGAAGAGTGCCAACTGAAAGCCACATTCACGCCAATTGCAGTTGAGCTAACCGCGATTAGTAGTGTAGGGCACCATCAGGCGAGTTGAACCGACGATTTCCGGAATGCAAATTGGGACGTACGTACCGTTGATGGAACTATTCCTACATAGTTGACGTTTTTGTAGGGCGTAGCTTGATTTTGTTATATTTGAACTCAGAGACATCACTTTCTAATATCCTTCGCATTATAGTGAAGTATGTTTAGTGCAGGCTACATTATCACTAATTGGATTGGCAGTTGCTAGTTACATTTTCATTGGAGATCTTCTGTGCTTTAGAAAGCATGTTTAGACGTCGGCTTTGTCAGAGACCTTCGAGTGGCCTATGAACTGCGAAACCACACCAATTTGACACACTTTTAGTTTGCCATCCCCCAAAACCCTCTATTTTTTGGCTATTCCATATTTCGACATGTCATAATATCATAATGTCATAACATCATAATTTCCAGTGCTTGGTCTCCATCCGAGATCCTATCTATCTCATAACAAAATCCTGATAAAAATATCGAAGCCTACCCGACACTGACGGCAGAACAAAGGCTTTAATTACGCTATCAGTCAAAAACTACCAATTGTACCAACTACCAAAGCGCTTGCTTTCAAGTCAACAAAATGACGTAAATGCCTAATTGTGTAATTTTAAAAGATATTGAGTATCACGATTAAAATGAATAAGGATGTCAATATAAATCATTCTGGTAAAACAATGCGTGGGCTGCACTAAAAAGCGGAAGACTGTTTAACGTAGCAAACCGGTTAGCAGAGATTTCTTTTAGTGACATAAATGATAACATAATTGTACTTTGACCGATGATGGAGCTAGGGTGGAAGCAACATAACTGTTTGATGAATAACAGAATCCATTCATTATTATAAATACGGGATTTACCACGTACCGTCTTATCGGTGTTTCGACCGACAATGTTTCGTGAACCTTCATCAGGGTGAGTGCGATCCGCTCCGAATAACGTCTTAACGTGAAAGTTCACGAATTGAACCGAAACATTGTCGGTCGAAACACCGATAAGATGGTACGTAATAAATCCCGTATTTATAATAATGATTGAAATCAATCACGAAAGTTTTCAAAGTAAAAACAGAATCCTTTGTTTGGTTTCTTTGACACTATGAGAACATCTAGTTACGATGTAGATGTTAGATACATGTTAGAGTCAAAAACTAGCGCTGTTACTTACGAGTACCTCTACGTGCGGGATTATTGTTATTAGATTTTGCGGCTTTAGTTTCACAGCGGCCACAAGGCCTATTGTGATAGCCACTACGTGTGGGATACGGGTAATGAGTAGGTATAATACGGACACAATTATTTTTTTACCTTTTCAAATAACGAATGATTTCAAATAAATACAATCGCATTTAAATATTGAAATTGTCGTTCTGATAGGTACAGTAATCTAGTAATAATGAGAAAATATCCCAAAACTGGATATGCTTCTTACGTTCAAATAACACCGATCGCTCCAAACTACAAATCGAGAGATTTTGCAAAAACAATCCATAACTCACCTAACCTGATGTGTGGTCGAGGATGGAGCATGTTTGCCTACACAAAAACAGTTTATAAGGAGCGGCACGAAACTTTAACGCTATCCGTTATTGCGCAGAAGTAAAATATAAGGTACCTGATGGGGGCTAGCGGGATGAAGGGTGGGCGTGCGTAGCGCCGATTGGCTCTCCAGTCGCATTCCGTTCCCCGCACTGACACCCCGCGCACATCCAATGTACAGTCGCGCTCTTAATTGTATTGATATTACTGTTATATGAATTTGTTTGTTAAATTATTTTTTTTAAGTTTGTTTGTGACTTTAAAGTGCATATGCCTAGAAGTAATACTGTTTTGAAAAGACAGGCAAGGAAAATGGTTTATGACGTGAATTCTTTTATTTTTAAAAAGGGAATCTAATAATTAATTGTTTCTTTGAAACAAATCAAAAGTGAGATTGATGAAGCTACAAGTATTTTACTTAGTCATTCGGACAGCAGCACTGTAAATTTGAGCCAGATAAAACAAACTGCCGAAATTATTAAGGCGGGAAACATTAAATTAAATGGTGATTTAGGGAAAATCCAAAAAAGGACGGCAGAGTCTACAAATACGTCAATTGGAACGGTAAGGAACATCTCCAATCAAGCCAATAGTAGCTATTGACTATTTATTGTATTGCTTGCGCGACAGTACCCATGCGCAGCTATCCCCTCCGCGTATCGTACAGCGCTAGACTTATACTTTAGACTTGAAGATAACAAGTTTCACTATGGATTGCTCTAGAATCGGCAAACGGGTAACAGGCGCCAACTATCTGTTTCTTACGTAAATTAGGTCTTGAATGTTCTTGTATTGAGCAATTCTTTGTTTGTTGTTTTTAATTACGAAGTAACCTGTACTTGCCTACCTATCTCACTGTTAATTGAAGCAATGATTTAACTGAGTTAAAATTGTTTTTAATGGGAGTCAATAATGAACATAAACGTTTTGAAGTAATGGCGTAACGAAAGACTTTTAATCTTGAGTTAATTTCATTTGAGTATCGGTTATTATTTGTCTCTTTTACATATGGCACATGAAACAGATTTTATAACTTTTTATGTATTGTCACGCTGTTCATTATTATATATACGGGATTGATCACGTACCATTTTATCGGTGATTCTACCGTCAATGACAATTGAACTGATATTAATTAAAATGAATCAAGAAAGTTTTCTGATTAAAATATCGCGATGTTTTGATATTTTTCAACAATTGTAGTCACGGGCCGACTGTCTTCAGAACGAGAAAGGTCCTCGTTAGTCGTAATAATTTTAAACGTGGATTTTTCTTATTCTGAATACCAAGTGAGGGTAGTTGTTGCAGCTGCCATTATTTCTCGACGGTATGGTGGCTTGAAAGATCGGGATAAACAAAAAAAAGTTACATACGCGCTACATATCCGCTTATATGAGTAATTAAGTATAGCGATGGCGAAAGTAAAATAGAATTAAATTATATACGCATATTTAAAGGTACCGTCAGTATGTAACTAGGGGCCATTTTACGCTGAGCTTTCTAGCGCGTGGTCTCTAGTCAAGACCTTTTCTACCTTTCTGCCCCAACGGCCGTCAGCTCTTCGAACTATGTGCCCTGCTCACTTATATGTATAATGATATGTGTAATAATATGTATATGTATAATGAATATTAGTCAAAATAATTCACAGGAAAGACAATGGTCAATATACGCAGAGCTAACTAAGCCGCGGACTACCGCAAGTGGTTTTCCTTCGCCATTTTAAGCACGTTCTAGGATGAAAATGATAAACATAAGGATAATTTGAACCGAACTGGAATCTACTGCTTTTCTCGAGTAGCTTTTACACCCAACGCAAAAATGGGTGTTATATGTTTGGCACTGCCTCTGTGTATGTCTGTGGCATCGTAGTTCCCAAACCGATGGACCGATTTAGGCGCGGTTTTTTTTAATAGATAGCTAGTTTAACTGGAGTGGTTTTTAGCTATATCAGCATAACCTAGTCTTACGGAATGTTCGAACGAGTGTTTTTCCAATTTTTATTTTTCTCGATCCAGTCATGCGCTTGACCACTACCTCACTTGATGGTAAATGGTAGTGTGATCGAAGATGGAGCACGTTACATATACATTAAGTTCTTTGGTATGCCATTCATAAGTTTCGTTTTATATTTTATATTTTACTAGCTGACCGGGCCGCGGCTACGCACGCTTGAAATTTCCCATTTTCGTGGGAACTTTGGGATAAAAACCATACAAAACACTCTTGTCAAAGTGACGAAACACTTCATGTGAATAACACGTCAATGAACGACGGTTAAATTATATAGATATTTTTGTACAAAAATACTAAAATTGCGATTAATAAATGGGGAGTGGAGTTAGGAGAGTGTAAAACACTTTACGACCTAATCGCATACCTATTAAATACAAAATAAAACAATAAAATTGGTGTATCCGTTTTGTAGGAGTGCGCCACATACACCGTGATATTTTGTAGGAGTGCGCCACATACACCGTGATATTTTGTAGGAGTGCGCCACATACACCGTGATATTTTTATTATATAATATTTTTAATTCGGTGTTTTTTGTATCATTTTAAACATTCATACTACGTAATAGAAAGTTTGCATGGCTGTTTACGAAATACCTACTTGGAAAGGTCAAACATTTGCGGCCACTTTACAGCTGTTAGTGTAGTTTGTGAGTAACCGTGCGTGCCGGTAACATTGCGAAGACCATAACACTGCAGGCATGTTGGTAATTAGACTGGAAGTGTGCGTGCCCTTAAATAGGGCTGTTGGATTTATTAAATGTCTGTGAAGTTATGAGCAATGTAGGGCAATATTTAAAGAATAACAAAACTGTAGCCTTGTATAAATGAAAATTCTTCATTGTACACCATTAATATATAAATAAACAAAATGAACGAAAACAAATAACGTTTTAATCATAGGTAAAATGGGCGACCTTGTCGTTAAAAGCTATCTCTTCCAGGCAACCTAGTTAGAAGCTTTATGACACAATCAACATTTTCTAACGACTGTCATCTGCCACTGGATGGCAATAGGTCGTTAGGCTTTTTAATGACAAAGCATGGTGCTCTGTTTTCTAATATTAGTCAGCGTTTGACCATACATGCTTTTAGGTCTTATCGCTTAAAGCACTATCTTCTAAACAACCTTTGGGTAGAAGGTAATGATTGTTCGAAGCGTAGTTTAAAGTTCTTTGCAATTGTTCTTATTCGTCGTACCGTTGGATTGCTTTATATCGAAACTGATCCACTTATGATTAAACAGTTACAAAGTGTGCATGTATGTACTTTAAATGTTTATAGGAGATGACTTTACCATTTGGTCAACTATTTTAGGTGCCTCAATACATTAATCTGATAACTAAACAAAAGCAGAAAAGATCATTACAAACGAAAAACTTATTAATGCATTAAATTACATTTAAAATATCTTGAAAATTTTACATTTATCCGTAGTACCGACGATTTAGTAAATCCAAAAATCATAATTCACACCGACACTAAAAGCAAGAAGAACGGCAAATAAATAAAAACTATTTTAATAAGTGTAGCCAGGCTGCAGCTCGAACGGCATATTGCGTTCGTTATAAAAATAAAATATGAAGGTATAATTTCACTAATATGCCTGAACTCTCACGATAAAGCCTAAAATTGTGCAAGTTATTTTACTGCTGGAATAATACTTCGGATTTTTGACAGCGCAATCGAAGTTCCCGCTAGGCTTTGCCGCTAGCTATAATTAAGAGCTACGGCCTTACTACAATCTCATAATCTCACTATTTGGAATCTTATTTTTAGTGGAAAGCGGAGATGTTATGTTTTCAACTATGAAACATATGATCTGAAACACTTCATAATAATAACTTTATTACGTACCTGCTAAGATGATAGTAGTATTTTAGCCGAAATGATGTTATGAAGCTTCCACTGTCTATAACAATGATTTGCTATTGCAGTTGCTAAACAAAAGCTGTCTTAGACTTATGTCTATCTAAGACTTAGTTTACATTGCATTCACCCATATGAGATATACCGGTCAAAAGTCTCATGTACCTGTAATTTCACCCGGCGTTTCCATCAAACCGGAACATCGCATTGCGAGCTACTTGGCTGGTGGTAGAGCTTTTGTGAACGGGCTCGAGGAAGTGGGCACCACCGCCTTATCTTTATCTGCCGCAAAATAGCAGTATTGGTGCTGCTGTGTTCCGGTTAGATGGTAATGGTATGTTCCTGTAATTACTGGCACATAGGCATAACAGCTAAGTCCTATAGTATGGAAACGTATCAACACACAGATCCAGACAACATAATACCTTGTTTTGAATTCTATGTGGATATCCATGGCTGCAGTATCCACTTAACATCTGGTGGACTACATGCTCGTTTGCCATATAAGTTGTATATAAATAAAAAAAAACTTGGCTATTGCTGCTTGGCGGCAGAATTGGGTAGAGATTATTCTAAAAACAGAAATGGTGATATTCAGATCGGGAAAGGAGGGTCCGCACAACGTACCAGCGGTTTGTATTGGTGGGAAACCCGTAGGGGCAGTGGATTGTTTCAAGTACCTTAGCCACATCGTGACTTCCAGCCTGAAAGATTACGCAGATGTAGAACGCCAGCGCATAGAGCCCTATGTATTTTGGGCCATATGGTCGCGAGAAAATTCTGCAAGTCGACTAGTGACGTGAAGGTGACGCTTAGGTCAGTCTGCCAGACTTTTTGCACGTGTCAACTCTGGACAAAGTATACTAAAAAGTCCCACGACGGTATAAGGGTATATAATAATATCTTTCGACAACTTAAGAGGGCACCGGAGGGACAATCGCCCATACAACACGTACTACCAAGATCATTTCTAATTGGAGCATATTTCTACCCTAATAACGTATTATTTTAATTTTAATAGTATTTATCTAGGTTCCCAACCATATATTAGATCAAAATACTCACATAAAATGAAATAGAAGCGTATCGCATTCTGCATGTTTTTAAGTCATAAAAGACCTGTTTTTAACCTAATTGTTTCGTATTAAAAACAACAACATCTTACGTATCCTAGTCATGGGAACATAGATTATATCGTCTAGTTACAGAATAACAACACAGTGAGAAAAATACAACAAGTTTTAAGTAATCATTTTTGGTATTACGGAACACGGTCAGAATCTAATCAAATTTTGAATCGTTCTATTGCTATCACTGTCGCTCTGCGTGACTAAACTTCGTCACTAAACAGGGATAGCGATATTCAGGAAGAAGTTTTTGACGTGGCCGAATTGAAGTTGCGCTCAGTGTTCGCCGGCGCGTTAAAGCACCACTGTAGTGCCTCCGAAATGTTTTACGAAGCATCAACGCTATTAGGCGTAGGAGGATAGCGTCTTTCATGTCCAGAGTTGACACTTGTAATACCGCTATCATTACAAGTCTGGTAGAAAGGCTTATTCATTCTATAATGTATAGACGTTGGGTGGACATTGCCACCTAAACTACATATAGCGTTGTATGTAATACTTGTTTAATTTAATTAATTTATTTTATTGTGAATTATGTGTATTAATGTGTGTGTTGTAATTGTGTATGGACATTGTGAGTCTGAAATAAATATTATTTATTTAATCTATTAAGCTTACATTACAGTTATTTAAGACAAGTCTTCTCTTCTCTATAACCATGCTGAATATGAATAAATGAAAATTCTTTATTGCACAAAATAAATAAATCTGAACATAGGTGAACTTAATGTTAGCAAGCATTTCATCCAGGTAACCTTTGTGTTGTGCATAAGCACTATCTGTAAATCTATAAAGATATAATTCAATTCAATTTAATTCCTTAATTTGAACTACTACAAAAAATACTCTCACAAAAACTAGAACAATTAGAAGGAGAATATAGTCTTATTCGTCGATTGATAGGAATTTTGTTGCATTACTTCAATAAAGTTTTATTTTATTTTAGAGTAGAATGGAAAATGTTTATTTGCATCAACACAGAAGTTAATAACTATATATTTATGTAAGCTGAAGTTGCAAGCCGTAAACAAGTCTTTTATAGAGGTATTTCATTAGTGGAGTCGCAGAAACTTCGTATTATGCTTTATCTGGGTACCTCCATTTTATTTATGTACCTTATTCACAAATAAATGGTGGTAGGGCACTTGCAAACTCCAATAGTTTCAAATCCGAGCTCTGCTTTGCTCGTCTGTTACATTACTTACACGCAAACTTCATTGATACTTTAATTTGTTCACTAGTTCGTTTCTAATGAGTGCTTATCTCAATTCTAAGGAGGTAAAGTTTTTCAATTAACCTGGAAGGTTCTCAGGAAACGTGATAATTTCTTATCAAATTTACATAAAAAAGATGAAAGATATCATTTATACCTTGAATACACCTGTTTTATTTTTATCTTAAACTAGCGACCCGCCCCGGCTTCGCACGGGTGCAATGCTGATACTAAATATACTATTTAATGTCTTTATATTATATTTAGTACTCTAGTAGGAGAACTCAAGTCACCGACATAGCCCGACGGATTATCACGTTGAAGTGGCAATGGGCATGCCATATAGCGCGTAGAACAGATGGCCGATGGGGCCGAAAGGTTCTCGAGTGGAGGCCACGGACCGGCAAGCGCAGCGTAGGACCGGCAAGCCACCCACAAGATGGGCCGACGACTTGGTAAGAACCGCAGGTCAGCGTTGGATGCAGGCCGCTTCCAACCGCAGTTCCTGGAGATCAATGAGGGAATCTTTTGTCCAGCAGTGGACGTCGTACAGCTGATATGATGATATAATATTTATATGTTTGTATATATGTATATTGAATGCACAATGTATTTAAGGTACTGTAAATAAGCCATTACTTCTCGTAAAAAGTAAAGGATAAAAAAATGGTTATTGTGGGTTATCCCTAAGAGATAGACATATACCATTGCGGACTTTTTTGTAGACCTTTTTAAAGTGTATAATACTGGTACAAAGTATACATTATTTTGATCTATCTCGTAGGGTTCAGACAGCGTTTGCAGTGTAAGCGCAAAAAAAGTGTTGATTTACGACATCACATTAGAAACTTCTAAAGTTATCAGTGTTTCTCTACTATATTAAGCATTTATTATACATACATACCTTCCTCTTGAATCACTCTATCTATTAAAAAATCTACATCAAAATGCGTTGCTTTGTTTTAAAGATCTAAGCATACATAAGTACAGACAGGGGGAAGCGACTTTGTTTTATACTATGTAGTGATAGTGATAGTGAAGATGGTTATCGATGCGGTAAAAAAAAAGACAAATCTAGAATATAACTACTCTATAAACCTTTTCAGTTGTATAAATAGACGACTTATTTGATATAAAAGTTTCCAGTTATATTTAGCAACGTGGATGAAGAGATCTCTCATTAAGAAACCGTTTACGAAAAGGCAGCGATTAAGGTAATGCCGCCAAATTCACCCTGCTCAATCAACCCAAAAAGGTAAGAACTTTTTTATTGCTTGTCCGGGCCCGTGCGAGTCTAACGAGCTCATTGGAAATTCAAATCGGACTGTACCACCGCACCCTGTAATCAATAATAATACATGTAGGTACGTGCTTCCTGAAGTCTCGACTGCGGTACCCGAGATCGGACGTGGTAATATTCGGCTGACCGCAGCTTACTCCGTGATTTCTCATATTATATTTGATAGGATTCCATTGTTTAGTTGAAAGAGTTTTAATATTTTAAGAACATAAAATAAAAGAAGCGTATAAAAAGTTGGTAGACACGATGAAGCACAATATTATCTATGTCATTATGCACACTCGTAAAAGTAAGAGCCTTGTTTATGATTCGAGAGAACAACTTTAAATAATGAGGAGCGACGCCAATATCTGACTTTGGTTATCTTAAGTGTCGAATGAAATGATTATTCCTGAGCCAACGCTCTTTAAGTAAGGAAGGCACTTATTCAATTGCGCTTAAATGAATAGGACCCGATAACGATTCCGTGTTACTTTATGCAAAAAATTATGCGAATGCAACTTCGGAACGGTGTGAACATTATGCAAATACTCGGTTAATTTTAATATTGAGTTATATAGTTTGACTTCGGAATGAGACCACATCACGGTGGATAGCCGTACAAATTATCAAAGTCCAGTTCGAAACTCGATTTCCAAGTCAGATTCCGAAGCAATTACTAAGTATTATTCATTCCGAGCATAGCGTTGCGCACTCGGCGATCGTATCCGTGTAGTGGATGCGAAGAAAATTGCACTAACTAATGATCATATCGCTTCTTGAATACAAATTCAGGTCTTTCAGCGCCGGGCAGCGGCTGGCCTATTACTGCCGTGTTACCAAGGTACATTGAATTGGCGGTATGATTTATCGTGGGACTTCACGAAAGGGAATTTCGACTGGCTCCCTGAACAGACGTGAGGTGAACGCCAACCCAAAGAAAAAAAAAATCATATTTCTAACGCTAGTATCCAAATATTAAATTAACACTTACCTACGCCTATTAGAGGTCTAGAATAGGATTATTCAGAACCTGCCGGGTTTGGGTATAAATAGCAAAATTGCTTTCCGAATGTAACCAAAGGATTTAGAATTATGGCATTTTTTTAATCTTAGTTAGTGTTATCACCTGCCTGGAAGACTTTAATAAAAACACATGGCAAATCCACTCAAAATTAAAAAAATACGTACCTACTTTATGTGTCAGTTTTTTAGGAAGCGGAAACTCGTTTTTTATTGTAGGAAAGCGCCGCTTTTAAAATATACACCGTGAATTTTACCCGCAACGTAGCTCAAATTTAAACGACATTAATCTCACATCATAACATTTTGAGTAGATCAGAACATGTTCAGTGCCAAATCTTAATATATATTACTCTCTACTAAGAACCGTGAGATCGGTGTAGGTGTTTGTTTCATAGCCACGCGTTAACCGTTTGAAAGATCTTTGCAGTAACTAGTTGTTACACTCGTAGTTAAATTTTGTGATTAAATTACATAATCTAAGTTACTTTTCATCTTCTTTTGCGTTTTGGGATGCGGGAGAAAACTGTGAGCATAACCTAGCTAAATATCAAGGTTGGGAATGGTTCCGTATGGAAATGTGCTCGTTTAGCAAAAAGGTTCGCGCCGGGCGGAATATGGAGAGGATTCTGGCCAGCTCTTAGTTTAAAAGTCATTATTTAGCTAATTACGCCGCGGGCCGTGGTCGTCCGAATGGCGGTCTGGCTACCTACTGTGCAACCCACTGAAAATTCCACTCCGAATTGTTTCTGAATATACAATACTCCAAGTCCTATTAAGTAGGAAATTTAAGGCCTGCGTGAAGCATATCTTTTAATACGGCTGCAATTCGCGGTTCAGTTGGTCCATAAACAGTGAACTGTGAAATTAATTATGTATTTTTTGCACTAAAGGCATTTTAGCTCGTTTCTAAACTTAAACATTTACAAAACACACACACATTTATTGAAAAAACTTATACTTGATGTTTCATCCCAATTTACGAATAGGTATTCATCATTATTTAGATGAATAAAGCAGAGTGTTGAAATGCAGAAAACGGATTTTTTAAAATTTAACTTTAGTTGTTCTTAGCTTGTGATAAAGATCATGTCAGCCGATCTGAAGATTATCAGCACTTTTCCTCTAAGGGATCAGAGCTGTAAAGTGGAAATTGATTACGGGTTTTTTTTTATTTGGAATTTACAATTGTTTTCAAATAATCAACACCTTAATTGACCATTATGTACTCGTCGGTCGATACCCGGAAATAATATCTTACAACTCAAAGTAATTATAGAAAGTTATTAGGATTGATTAAATGTACTTACAAATACCATATTTCCATCAGATATTGAAAGGATAGATAATCTTTATTCCATCTTTATTACACATTTATTAATAGGAATACAGTATCATACGAATATTTATTAAATATTAGTTTAATGGGCCTACCACACCCTACAACGCGATACCAAGTATTAATTATTCTTTCATGTCGTTGTTGCAGCTAAGAGTTCCTTGTAAAAGGGCTCACCCAAGTACTACGTACTACGCTATACCTATTTTTACCGCCAGACAATATTGCTGTGTTTCGGTTTGAAGAGTATGGTTGCCTGTGCCGTTACAGGCACATTAGGCTTTATACCCTGTATGTCTCAAGTTGATGAACACCGGGCAGTGCATCGTAGGGCACGCTTCTGAAGTATGTGACCTACGAGGAAATACTTGTACTTACAGGCGATGGTTATCACGTCATAACACGAGGTGGGCCATATGCTAGTTCCATCTCCAGGTCGTTTAAAACAAACTGAAGCGATGTATAGAATAAACAGTCCGAATTCCCTTTAAACCCATGATACATTCAAAAAACTATCCTACAGAATATAAACTCCTTGAAAAGATAGGCAAGAGTTACTTATAAATAAATAAAAAATCAAAATATTTATTTGGTTCAAAAAACTCTTAGATCGAGTTCCAAACGTCGAGATCCGTAGAAAAACGAAGGTTCATGATGTTGGGAATCGAGTTATGGAGCTCAAATGGTCTTGGGCGGGACACTTGGCCAGACGTGGTGATGACAGGTGGAGCAGGGTAGCAACTGAATGGTGACCGAGGAATGGCTGTAGAAGGGTTGGACGTCCGGCAGCGAGATGGGTGGACGACATCGTTAGAATCGCGGGCCGTCAATGGGTGAGACTAGCGCAGGATTGTGGCGGATGGCACAAACTTGGGGAGGCCTATACCCAGCAGTGGGTGAAATCGGGCTGTGGATGATGATGATGATGAAGTAATACCTACCTTTTGTGCTGAGCTTTTCCGAATCTAAGTACGAACTGCCACACCTCAAATTGGCTCCACGTTTAATTTGTAGCCACTACATGTGTGCCTTAATACAACATGTGAACAAGGAACATTATCGACGTAGGTGACCCGGTTAGTTAGAATCCTAAGCTTATTGCGGTGGCGGTGCTCTTACAAGTGTCTAGGGAAGGCGGGCGGTTATTACGTGCAAATTTATGAGGTGAATTGCTTTAAGTTCCAACTTTGCCGTAAACAACAATACGAGTATAGAAGTTATCCAATGTTTGGGCGGGAATAGAGAAGCGAGAGGGAGACTACGTTACTTACATCTCAAACGTCCAATGGACTTACTCGAGGCATTCCTAGACGGACTTAAATAAGGTCGTATGAGCTGGTGGTCATATTTTAGGCGTCTGAGTGCTGAAGGCTATTGACACTTTTTTAATTTTTTTTTTCATAAAATTTACAAGGCTTTATTATATAAATACAAACTATTCTTAAGCTTATCATATGGCTACAAACGAATTTAGTTTACATACAATTTATTTATATACAGATAATCTAAATTAAACTAAAAAGAATAAATGTAAAAAGCACAGAAACTTATTGCCAAGACAGTCTTGTGGATCCTCTTAAGTACGAAAGTCATAATCATCATCGTATTAGCCTTAGAGGGTCATCTACTGATCATAGGTTAGTTCTCTCCATAGATTTATGAAGCGACCGATCTTGTGCGGCCTTATAACCAACAGCTCTCAACATCCTTCCACCTAACAAGAAAGCACCTAGTTGTACGAATAAATGCTACTCTTGGTCACCTATTCAATAGTTGATCGTGGCTAAACGATAAACTTAATTCAGTTTTGTATATGGAAATGGCTTGCATTCTTAAAAATATGAAAGTGCAAGTCTGGATGTTTGTTGCTAGTAAACTCTGCAATGGCTAAACAGACCGCAAGATATTTGGAATATAGGTATACTCGTGCGCGATAACTTGGGACCTGCTAGGAATGCGACTCCCCGACCGCTTTCCCTGCACTTCCCCGATGGCGCCCGTATTGTACCGTTCGCATCACTATTTTTTACTAGGGTTTTTAGTCTCGTACTGGCCTATGTCACGTAATGACGTGCTCTGGAATTCTTTTAGTTTTCGTTTGTGTTATTGTTTTGTTGATGTAGTTTTTGTTGTTATAGTTTGTGTCATTGTTTTGTTGTTGTAGTTTTTGTTGTTATAGTTCTTGTTAAGTGTTTTTGTTATCATTATGAAGGGTAAACCTTTGCATAGCGGAGAAAGAAACCTCGTGCTAAAAGTGTTAGAGTTTTTTGAAAACGAAAAACGGAACAAACAGTTTTGTTTACCTGTCCACTAAGTAGTGACGAAGTGAGATAATGTAAATAATAGATAAAATAAATGTATAAACTTAAACATTGTATTTTTATTTTATTCAAATAGTGTAAAAAAGATTAGATAAAAAGCAGCGTCCTCCCTGAGTAACATAATAAATTAGGTTAAAGAAAACAAAGACGAAGCCGCGGGCGGCTGCTTGTTATGTTTGCTTTTTTGCGGGCGGTACAAACACGCCAATATGACGTCACCGCGCTCAGGTCCCAACTTATCGCGCACGGGTTAATAGTTAAATTTAACACCGGATGTGATACTTGTTATCCCGAGATTCAACTCTTAAAACTTAAAACGATGATTTGGGACCACTGAGTTAGAAATAAAACCTCTGTTACCTAATTTAAGTTTAATAAAACAAGTGTTGTTTAGACCATACGCATACGATTGAAGTAAAACTGCTTTTTCATAATATTAATTAACAAATTGTTCAATTACAAAATTGACCACACGTCTGTAGGTCGATCAGTCTATGTTCATTCTGGACAGACGCAACACGCACTCGCATATTAACGTTTAAAAATATACGAAACGTACCTCTCTCTCTTTCTATCTTCACTTATATCTCCCTCTCAACTTCCGTTCGCACTTTTCGTAACGCATTCACCAGCTTACTCCCCAAGTCAAGCGTGCGTAAAGAAGTTTTACTTCAAAAACTTTATATTTATCTGCTAAGAAACCACCAGGCAATTTAGGCCGTAACGGATGCCTAGTCTTAGATCTGCTAGTGTTACGTGCTCTAACTCGATACGAAATCAAAGTAACTCTTGTTAAAAACATGGCGTAGAAACATGGCGTAGAAATATGGCGTAGAAACATGGCGTAGAAACATGGCGTAGAAACATGGCGTAGAAACATGGTGTGGAAAATTGGCGTAGAAACATGGCGTAGAAACATGGCGTAGAAAAATGGCATAGAAACATGGCGTAGAAACATGGCGTAGAAACATGGCGTAAAAACATGGCGTAGAAAAGACATGAGTAAACTTTTTATTATTATTCGAAGTTGTTGGCGTAACTTGTTGGTGCAAATAGCAAAAAATGTGTTATCTGCGTTATGAGACTATAATACCGATTTGTTGTCCTCGATGGTCGCTAAAATGTTAAAAGATTAGTACACGACATAATATACCTTGCTCATGTTGGTTGCATTGTTTGGATTAACTTCTTATTTAGACAAAAAAATAAATATGCATACTTCGGGAGCCAATAACAAAAAATACTTATTAATCACAATTTTTGTTAAATACTTAGCTTTATATATATAAACAAACAAGCAGACAGAAAAACATATCTGTAGATCATGCAAACATTTGTTCCGCGGTGGGAATTATAAATATTGACACCCATCTAAACTGGAAAGGGCAAATACAAAAAACTAAATCCAAGCTATCTCAATTTGTTTATGCGCTATCGATCCTTATATCCAACACCAACATAGAAACTGCAATGAGTGCCTACTATGCTTACGCTTACGCATGGTTGTGATATGGGGTAACAGCGTTGACGTTAATGATTTGTTCATCATGCAGAAAATATGCCTAAGAATAATCCTGAACATTCACCAACGCATCAGTTGCCGGCCGCATTTCACTCAATGGAATATTTTAACTTTACCATGTATTTATGTTTATGAAACTGCCGTGTTTGTAAGAAAACATATAGAACTGTACGAATATGACAAAAATCCGCGAAGACAGACATATCTAGTGCTTCTTGTATCCAGATTAGAAATATACAGGAAAGGCCCGTATTATATGTCAATTAAAATATACAATAAAATTCCAATTGTGATCAAAAATGAATGTAAAGATATAAAAATTAGTATAAAGCTTAGAAAGTTACTTATTAATAAATGCAATTATGATTTAAACAATTTTTTCGAAGATAAGTTAATTTTTTTTATCCATGATAATTTTTATGCTAATTGTTTACCTTGCCACGCCCTTACAGGGTACATACATCTAGATTACTTATAAAAAAACCTGTAACGTATGTTGCATTGAAATAAATAAATACTAAATACCAAATCAAACCCGCAACCTCCTGCAGCTCAGCCGTCAGTCGTTGCAAATATGTACTCATTTTCTTGTTTTCTCAATATAACTTTGAATAATAATTGGTAAATACAAATCAGCCCCACAAATTGAAAAAAAAATCACATTTGAAATGGTATCTCTACAAGAATAAAATGCGTGGGCAATATTCTCTTTTGTTGTTATAACATCTCCAGTTACACTTCGGAAAACCCTTTAAAATCAGAAGCCGAGATACACCTTTTATTTTTTTCTTCGTATTCTCCTTGAATAGGCAGCTACATTAAGATGTTATCAGTCCCCAGGTAGGCAGGTATTCAGACGTCTTCTATCGATTGAATCCGGGCACAAATTGTAAGAATTATTGATATCGCACCGTTGGCTCATACAAAAAGTTTATAAAAGGAAGTGGAGCGAACAAACTGGCCGGGAACAAACTTTCATGCCGGTACCACAGACCAAACAACAGTACTTAGTTTCAGAAATCTCACTCAGACAAAAAAACTATACGAATTAAACTACGCCACGCATGTGGCATCCACTTGTGATATTGAAACAAAGAATAACCGTAAATACGTATGCTACCAGAACTTTTTAAATTTTCGCGAACTATACTCATGTTTTTAAGACAAAACGGATCTTTTCGCGGATGCATTCCTCGTAGCGCACCCAGATAAAGCGCACCTAGATGAAACGCACCAAAGTACTTCCACATAGCGCTCCTGTTTTGGTGCGTGGTTAAAGTTTTTATTCCTCATTGCGCACCAACGTGCGCAATGAGGAACAAAAACTTAAACCGCTATGTGGAAGTACTTTGGTGCGATCCATCTGGGTGCGCTACGAGGAATGTCTCTTTTCCGCACAGATTTATATCAAAATTATAATTTTGACTAACTTCGACGTTTCGGCCAAGTTACATCGGCTGTGGTTATTAGAGACTTGATAGACAGACAGTGAGAAACGTGTAGGTTAGTCAAAATTATGATTTCGATACAAATCTGTGCGCGAAAAGACCCGTTATGTCTTAAAAACATGACGTATGCAACCATCCTTAATGAAAACTGAAATCCGGCACGTCAAAGGTAAATCCAACAGCTCACGCCAAAACGCGCTTAATTTTCAGGAATAAACATCCTCACATCCATTGCCAAATTGAACCTAAAGCAAGCGTGATAAAGTTCATTGCACATTTCGAGGTGATTTAAAGTGACACGCTGGTTCCGGGACGCTAGGACGCGAGCGAACGTTACTTATCTGCCGCCGCGTAGCTGACAGCTGCAGATGAAAAATTGAAATTGTGTGAGAGATAAAACTACCTAACTGCCACTGCAATGTCGACCAAACAATGTGGCGACAACAAGGACTCTTACATTTTACTACAACTCCATATGATAATGGAATGATTTAGATGCTGGGTTATGAATCTTGTGCTAATACTTTCCTGAAAGTGTTATTTGAAAGAATACAGGCTAGTATTGTTGTCAAATAGTTATTTTTAAATTCATTACCCTACTACTACTATAAGCCTATATTGTCCCATTGTTTGGCAAAGACCTTTTCCGCCACTCACAACGGTCCAGTGCCACTCAAAGGCGTCTTGCTCGTCCCGCCACCTCCGGCGTGGTCTGCCGCGGAACCGCTCTGCTGTCTCAGGGCTCCACTTCGTGATAGTTTTGGCCTACAGCTCGTCAGGTATGCGACAGACGTGACTGGCTCAGTCCCACTTCAGCCTGGCGGCCTTCTTCCCTACATCGGCGATCAAACAAACTTAAATATCAACTCCTAAAATATCAATGATAATGCACATGATAAAACAGGTAAACAAATCAAATTTATTCATCATTTAAGTAGGTACCTGTAAAACTGACAAAGCGGTATCGTCGCAAAGGCACTGCAATTTTTTGTAAAAAAATGTTTTTTTTATGTTATTTGAGGGGAAACAGGCTTACGGCCCTCCTGATGGTAAGTGGTCACCGTTGTCTATTGACACCGGCAACACCCGGGGTATTGTCGATGCGTTCCCTGCCCTGTAGAAACCTCTTTACATTTCTCTTGAAGCGTGCCATGTCGTAGCCTAATATGGGAAAACCTCAAATGGTAGCTCATTCCACATCTTACAAGTATGCATGTTTATTGGAAATGTATCGATTACTGGATAAATATTCTAGTTACCGGTATCAAACCGACCTCTAAAACCAGTTAATACGATTCCGATTCCAGTAAATACGATGTGTTTTAAATTAATGTCGTACTAACAAAACAAGTTGTATGCAGTACGAGTGAATTTACAAGAGCTTAATATGTATTTTCAGGTCAAGTAAAAGTTTATTTGTTCATTAAAATTACAAGTGTCACTTTGAAATGTCAATTTGACTGCCTGTTCTTTCGCGACCAACCTAGGAAAAAAGACAAGCAACAAGGCTGGTTATTATTTTTAATGAGTCTCTTACAATACATAACATTATAGAAAATAGAAATATCTAGATAGTAAAATTTATGATCGAGTTGCAGCAGTTTCAATCTCAATCACAAGCTTCTTTATCATTTAAACTAGTGGTTCGCCCGAACTTAGATCTCGCGAGTCTTACTGTAGGAGATTATACGAAAGTACGACGATAGGTACCAAAGACACTAACAACCGACCGAACGTAGAAGAATTGACGATAAACTAAAAAAATATTTGCATTTCAATGTTAGGCCGGTTATGCTTTATAATAATGCAAATGAAAGTCCAAAAGTAATTTGCGCAATAAAATTAACCAGGAAAGTTCAATTTTAAATCGAATTTTAGGTGCCTAAATTTTCATGTAGGTTTTTGAGCAAAATATTGGTAAATGTTTTAGGGATCACTCGCGTTCCCTAGGTTCTAAAAGGTCGG
Organism: Philereme vetulata; assembly: GCA_918857605.2. Taxonomy (NCBI): domain Eukaryota; kingdom Metazoa; phylum Arthropoda; class Insecta; order Lepidoptera; family Geometridae; genus Philereme; species Philereme vetulata. The sequence continues at coordinate 7,461,374 of OU975457.1, read as the reverse complement.
TGTCTATCGGTGGGGTTCGTCTCGTGAAGGAGGAGAGGACTGCGTAGTCTGATTAGTTTATGTCGGTATCAATTTTGTGAACACAACATCTTGTGAAGAATGAAACTATTAGTGTGCCCCTCAAATTTGATTGAAATCCGATAAATAACGCTACAACCTTTTCCTTTTTTTCCGCGCAATCAGAAATCATGATCGTCTCAAAAAATTAAATAAATCAAGGAGTTTGTGTGCCAATTTTCGGACAAAAGCATTTTTAGGACAATTTCGAAACTGAGACGCTTCGCTCGCTTGGTCAGAATCCGATATGTCATAGTATATGTCATTATGATATGTCATTTATAATAAATAATGTTTAATATGTCGCAACGCTATCTTGCCCCAAACAAAGCCTAGCTTTCGGTTTTCTTGTTAATTGTCAATTTTTAGGGTTCCGTACCCAAAGGGTAAAACGGCACCCTAGTACTAAGGCTCTGCTTTCTGTCCGTCTGTCACCTGGCTGTATCTCATGAACCGTGATAGTTGTCACAGATGATGTATTTCTGTTGTCGCTATAACAACAAATACAAAAATAAAATAAATATTTATGGGGGGGGCATACAACAATCGCGAATTTTTTACTCGTTTTAGCTCGATATTGATATTGGCAACAGGTAGACGCTTGTAATATTCTGTAATATTGTAGGTTGTACACTGCACCTATAACAAAAGGAATCTAATGTGAAATTATTGTGTTTTATGTTGTATGAACCATGAAAATAACACGAAAAGAAATCAAATAACTGAAATATGAATACCTACTTGTTTATTCTTTCGTGTTGATTTTGTACATAAATATGGCTATTCAATCATAACTACTAAGTGATAACCAAACGTACCTATCACTCAGCGCATGTATAAATTTAACATGTTATTATAGGTACATTCGTATGGTCTAATGTGATTAAACTTTGTCAGAAGATTTGTAAGAAATTAAATAGGGTAATAATAAAGTATAAGTATTGATAATATACTATAAAGTATTATTAGATATAAAGTATAAGATTTTACAAATGTGTGTTGTGTGTAAGTAAGCAAATTAAGTGATTATGTATATATCTTTCTGTGCGTAAATAAAAACCATAAATTCGATAAATAAAGACTGAGCAGAGGAAAAAGAAAAATTTCGTCTCTAAAAGTTGAAATATGTACTTTAAAATAAAAAAGTGGCACTCCTGGAGTACCGACAGAAGTGAAAACTTGAATAAAAGCAGACTACACTACAGGTACTTATATACAGAGATGTAACAGTCAGTGTCAATAGTCAGTGACAGGTGTCGGTAACAGTGTCGCGAGTTTAATGGTTTTAACCCATCTCGAAAAATGCTCAACGCTCTTAAATAAATAAATAAATATAAATAATTAAATATTGCTGGACAATTCTCACAACGCTATCTAGCCCCAAACTAAGCAGAGCTTGTATTATGCGAACCAGATAACTGATAGAATACTTATATATTTTTTTTTGTAAATACATACTTATAATATATAGAAAAACAACCAGACCCGGAACATATATCTGTAGATCATGCAAACATTTGTTCCGCGGCGCGAATCGAACCCGCTACCTCCTGCGTCTCAGCCGGCTATTCGCCCACTGCGCCACGGAGGTCGTCAACTACACTATATAAGTTACTTATACTAAATAAGTTTTAACTTCAATAATTAAACTAAAATAAAACAAATATTTTAGCTCCCATACAACAAACACAATTTTTTGCCATTTTTATAAGTAATGGTACGGAACCCTTCGTGCGCGAGTCTGAATCGTACTTGGCTGGTTTTATTATACATCACTTCGGAGTTTTTTGGAGTCTACAGGTGGCAACAGCGAGTTTATCTTTATTTCGAGTAAAAGAGCTATGATGTTCGCTATAATTCTTAAACCAATTAATATTTGTACAACGTACATGAGGTTTTCATAAATGTATTGACAGGGGAATGCCATACATGGCTGTGGCAGTAGCTGAAGTAAACTAGTCGGGCTATGTCAGCGTCTGTTAAATATTGGATATTTTTGACAGAGCTATGTATCTTTGACAACGTATCAATGAGAGGGCTCCAACACTTTCACAGCGAATCACGAGCACCGCTCGGCATTCATACATTTCTCCAACTCGCACTCGTTACCACCTTTCATACTGTTTATTAGAAAATCACGACGCCTAGTCCTGATTCGCGTTGTACGCGTTTGTAGCTGAGCTTATAAGCTACACCCACATATGCAATACATGAACGAAGCGGGAACAGACACTTCATTGAAAGAATACCAAGTACAGAAAAGAAGACAAAAGTGACGAGAGTGTGTAAAGTTTGTGCCGACACTATCAAACACGAAACTGGGAAACGAGGACGTAAGGAGACTGTTTTTTACTGCCCGGACTGTAATTTGCCATTGTGAAATGGCCCGTGCTTCAAAAAATACCACACGGTAAAGAATTACCATCTATAAAAAAACTTTTTTTTTTTTGAAAACTGACCATTTGATTTTTTTTATAAATATAACATAAATAATATAATGTATTTTTATTTATAATCCATAAAATAAAATAATAGATCTTATATACACAAAAATAATTATCCATGTACTCATTTTAGATATGTTTATATGACATTAACAAATATGCATAAAATCGCCCGCGTACCGTATCAAGCGGCGCTTTAAATGCTCCTATGAAAGTGTTATACCTAAGAATATGGTGGTGTCCATCCGCATAGCCAACTTTTCGTATTCAATCAGATAACTAGTTCACATTATACTAGCTTTCCTTAGTATGGGGCTGTGTATGTGTGAAATGACTTTGAATGCTTAGATCAATACGAGTATGAATATAAATCACTACGGGTTGCATTGAAAAAAAAATGCATTTGTAACTGAGAAAATAAACACGAACGAACTGACTAGTCTGTAGTTACAGCCAACAAGCGTCACTCAAATCGCCTTATACAAATAACGAGTATTGCGCTTCAAAAATAGTTTCAAAGTCGATATGCAAATATGAATATTTCCGCATCCGGTATCGATTCAAGCGGCATATTTTGAATAGTGACAGCGACGTGTGGAAAGCATGCAATAATAACGAGGCGTCTAAAACGTCAAGCGGCCTTTCTCTATTTATGGGAGCTCTGAAGGCACCACGTGAAAAGTCTCGCGTAAATCAAAGTCATAAATTCTCCTATCGTGAATGAACATTTCTCAGTGCGGACGTCTAAACCGGGTGAATGGATAACGTCGGCCCTCCCTCGCAGGATCACCTCTACAGTCATTTGCTTTTGTTCGTGGGGCAATTAATAACGTACAGAAGGCGTTTTGGAACCGCAGTCGAGCGCTATTCGCGTATCAGTAATGATCTGGCGCCGCCACGGCCAAGCGCCCTACAGCTATCGATCATGTTCAGTTAATGAACGGCACGTATGAAGGCTCGAGACTGAACATATCGTTATGTAAGATGTTATACATATGTAAATCTGTAGGTTGTTTTTCCTTAACTCACAGCTGAATGTAGGAGTTACTTTCTATAACATTTCAAAGAAATATCAACCATCATTTATAACGGTGGCTTTGTAGAATTGAGATAATTAACAAGAAACCTTAAGAAGCCGGCGAACACTGAGCGCAACTTCAATTCGGGCACATCAAAAACTTCGGTTTGAATATCGCTATCCCTGTTTAGTGACAAAGTTTAGCCACGCAGAGCGACAGTGATAGCAATAGAACGATTCTAAATTTGATTAGATTTTGACCGTGTTACGTAATACCAAAAATGATGACTGAAAACTTGTTGTATTTTTCTCATTGTGTTGTTATTCTGTAACTAGACGATATACTCTATGTTCACATGACTAAGATACGTAAGATCTTGTTGTTTTTAATACGAAACAATTAGGTTGAAAACAGGTCTTTTATGGCGTAAAAACATGCAGAATGCGATACGCTTCTATTTTATTTTAGGTAAGTATTTTGATCTAATATATGGTTGGGAACCTAGATAAATACTATTCAAATTAAAATAATACCTTATTAAGGTAGAAATATGCTCCAATTAGAAATGATATTGGTGTTGTATGGGCGATTGTCTCTCCGGTGCCCCCTTAACAGCTGGAGGATAAAAACCTATTTCCTGCAGAACTTCAGCGGAATCGGTAAGCACAGCCTACTTACACGCATAACCTTCAATGAATGCACTTTACAATATTTTTGATTACTGTAAACCGTTAGCGAAATACTTCTAAATAACTACTTTATCGTGTCACTGATTTTTTTAATGTTATTTGTGGGGAAACAGACTTACGGCCCACCTGATGAATGAAGATGAAGCGGTCACCGTCGGCTATTGAGACCGGCAACGCCCGGTGATTCCACGAAACTTGACAAAAATCGAGTGAATATACACACTGGGATGAAAACGCATTGTTTTGTAACATCGGCAGGGGTTCCGACTCAAAATTGGGTATGTAAAAATCACAACTTTTCATTTTCTGACAGCGATCCCTAGGGAAAATCCTTCCCTTTTGAAATTGAAAAAATTGCCTATGTTCCAAACTTATTTAAAACAGACATTGTTTATGGCTATTAACATTTTAGGAAAAGGACAAAATACTCAGTTGGACTTTATATTGTTCTCTTGTCATGAGCTTATTATTATTAATATTCCAAAAATAGTTCTAAGTGATTCAGAACTTTTGTGTTACACAACATTTACGATTGATTCGGCATTGTTAGGAAATTTACTTAAAATTTAAATTAGTCATTGTGTACCGGCATAACGGCTAATTTAAATATAGCGTGTTCGGTGACTATTAAATGTTTTTTATCAATAGGTAAACGATAAAAATTGTATTAATGCTTCAATGCTAATAATAAACAAATGCTTCAAAACGTTTAGATAGAGATCTTATTACAGCTTTTTTCATTTACTTTGATGACCTAAATAAACTACTCCATTTAAATGTCGATAGTACATATATTAAACTTAATGTTTGGGCTTGCCTCTGGTTACTCTGGTGGGTGCACGGATGTACTGAGTAAGACATTAGGTACATTATAGGATTCAATAATTGTAGTCGTAAGCCTGTTTTTACTAAGTTTATTGATAATTTAACTAGCAGCATCGGTAGACTGATTATCAAGTTTATTTACTTATATTGGTGAAATTAAAATGTTTGAAACTTTCGCGTTATTGAAAGTCAATCAGCAACGCGGCGGCCCGCTCACAAAGTTGCGCGCAACTGATAACTGAAGCCTGTCGAGTCTTCTCGTTTGTTTAGTTATTTCACGGACAGTTAATTAAATCTTCTTAGTTTGACTTGAAGAAACTTTTACAGAGATAACAGCATTAATGAAAAATCTGGATTTGGGGGAAGAGGGCCGGTGACAGAGAGGCGAGGGCGGGCGGGGTTCAGTTCACCGCTCGCTGTCAGTTCGCGTTCTACCCTGGCGAGGCTACGTCGCTCCTTCGTTGGCTTATACATATCCCGATCGCGTCCGGATTTTACCATCGGATTTTGAACTGTCCTAATAGTAGAATAATGATGGAAACATTACAGAGGACTGCGAGCGCAGTGCTATGTGTGCGTGCGTGTGTGTTCAGTAATATGTGGTGAAGGCTTCAGTTTGTATGGGTGCACTGGTTCGACGGCCCTACTCGGTTTGTCACCCACTTTCGATGATTACAGCGTACCTGCTCGTGTCACTTGGATTATTTGAACACGTTGCTATGATGCCAGTTTTAATTAGGATGGTGCTAAAGAGGTGTTTTTATGAAATCATCTGATTAAATACAGCGATATTACTTCCAAGATATAATTATTGATACTGATGGAACTTGTTTGAACACAAAATAATACCAAGGTACATCAGAAATCTACATTAATTTGTTTATATAATTTAATTAGTTATGATTTATTGCGATCGAATAAGTCCTTCACACAGACGCTTGAAATGTAGAAAAGTTTTACACAAACTACCTCAAACTATCTTATCTTCATAGGATAAAGTAAACAAAACAGGATAATCTTTTATCAACGTTTAATCACACAGACCTACAACTTACAGATAAGTAGACAAGGCAAAAAATATAAGGAGACAAGCAGAGACAAAGTTCCCTTTTTCGTTCTTACACAACCCGCATTGTCCAGCGTTTTACTTTGTGTCGGCACTGATGCGTTAAAACTCGTAAGGGACGGGTCTTTTAGAAATGAGCTGTATTTGTATTTTATATTTACTTACCCCGGGGACAGATAGGTGTACTATAGATCACTTACAGTCCTTATATAACAATGTACTATTTCATCACTCATCCTCATGTTTGAAAGTTGGTCATTGTAAACTCCGTATGAAAATAGAATAAGACTCATTGCATTCATAGTAAGCTAAAATGAAATACAATCTCTCTGACAAATCCTTATTTCTATTAAATGAGGCTATAGTTTAGTAGTGAAAAAAAAAACAATGAATACCGGGAACGCACATTTTCTTTTTAGGAACAAACATAAAAAAATACTTTTAATTTCCTCGCATTTGTAATGAAAAGTTACATGCTATTTGGGTGGAAGCAATCAATAATACCCTCGATTAGCGTCCTCGCTCTCATGCCAAAATATTTCTGATGTACAATAGATCGGTTACAGCCCTTGTATAACAACGTACCTGCTCTAATTACATGAACCTAAGTAGGTAGCGAATAGAGTTTAAATTGGGACCTAAATTGAAGACATTGTTGGATGTGGTAGTTTCTAATTGGAGCATGCTACAATGACCCTTCTACTAGCATATATAAATACACCTATACGTTTACTGTACCTATGTATTATCTAGGTATTTGCTCTTTAAGAACTTGTGAGAACATTGGATGTATAGAATTAATAGACCTACAATTATTACGTGAGGTTTTGCCATTTTGGCTAATTACGTAATGAAAACAGTAGAAATTATAATACATTCATTTTATAGTTTCAAGAATGGACCAATGGAATAAAAACTGATTATTTTCGCACCACCTGCTCGACAATGTCAAATTATGTCCTGTAAACCTCACCGAAAGCAGGTGATTAAATCCCTATGGCTGAGCCGGGAGTAAAGTTGTACTGAATTTCCCTGAATTTCACATTATGCCCTCGTGGGCATAATGTGATTTGATTTGGGAACCTCATCTGTATTAAAATTTAAACCGATAAAAACTTATTCGTAAATGGAACACACCTGCATCATCGCTTACCATCAGGCGAGATCGTGGTCAAACACAAGCCTATAATATATATATAAAAAAAACCTCTGCACAGAATGCACCTAGGTTTGGTTTTTATTGTCTCGCAGAAAGTGTGAAAAGTAGAGTATTCTCCTCATGGATCAAGCTATCTGCATCTTGGGCATCTTATCCCTCTCTGCACTCTAGTAACTCCCTCGCTCCGCTCGTGAATTAACTTTAGAATCCTTCGTTACGTTCGGGATTCAATATAGCGCCCGTGATGCAAGACACTACTTTATCTCCTCGTTTAATAATTTACAATTGTTCTTAATCTTATTGAAAGATTAGGCACAAAACATACGTAAATATTATTAAATAAATAATGCAAAAGTAATAAACAGAGCTTGTACCAACTATAGGAAGCAGATATCTGATAAAATACATTAATACCTTTTTATACATATAATGCAACAAAAAGGACATACACTTAAAGCTTATAAATCATTAGTTCAATGGAAAGTTCTAATGTTAAATGCGCTATCTTCATCATTTATAAAAAAAACTGACAAACTTTTTAATTATTATTGGATATTTGCATGTTTTGATTGATTTTTACAAAAAAAAAATTCCAATATCGCTAATAATTTAATTCGGTGACCACCAAAAGAGTTACAATCGAGTTTTTATAATAAATAGGTTGGAGAAAAAGTATTTTCGCATTATAGTATGTATAAACTTGTAATAAAATCTCTTTGGCTATACTATTTGTACCTGGCTGGTTTTGATATCATTCTAAGTTTAAATTTTAAAGAAGATATTCCAAATTCAAATTAGGAAATTGTGTGATTTTTATTTGTTTTTTGTACTGTAAAGATGAGTGAATCTAATGAAGAAATTCGATACATTTTAAAATTTTACTACAAAAAAGGTAAAAATGCAACGTAAGCCGCGAAAAAAATTTGCGATGTTTATGGACCTAGTGCAGTGTCTGTGAGAGTAGCACAAATTTGGTTTAAGCGTTTTCAATCCAGAAATTTTGATGTCAAAGATGCACGTCGCTCTGGTCGCCCTATTACGGATAAAATTGATGCCATTTTTGAAAAAGTGGAGCAAGATCGGCATATCAGTAATTACGACGTAGCTTAAGAACTGGGAATTGACCACAAAACAGTTATGGCGCATTTGAAAAAAACTGGGTACACACGGCTACACATCAAGCTATAGTTTTAGAATAAGCTGATCTCTCATTCTACGACAAGCCTACACAATGCGAGGTCAGCTTATACTGGAAATGTATATTATTAAATCTTTATTATCAGACACCGAGATCCATAGTTACGAGTAGGTACAATAAAGTTACAAACACAAGAAAATAAAACAAAATAAAAATACAATAAAACAGATAAAAATTGTAACTAAAATTAGGTAATAATTATATGTATATATAGTATAAAATGGTCAAAATTAAAATGTCAAAAAATTTATAAATAGAGTTCCAATAAAATAGTAATAATAATTAAAATAGGGGTAAATAAAATTGAAAAAATGTCAAAAATAAATTAAAATTAAGGTAAGAAACATAATATTCTGAACAAAAACATAATTAAATTTCTGAGGAGCCCATCACAATCCGCATCCACTTATGTTGGATGGGACAGTCCGCGCGAGCTGCGATCATCTGCAAGATGGATAGCTTGATGTGTAGCCGTGTGTACACAAAAAAGCTCGATATTTGGGTACCCCACGAGCTCACTGAAAGAAACCTAATGAACCGTGTACTCATTTGTGATTCTTTATTACGACGTAATGAAACCGAACCATTTTTGAAGAAGCTGATAACTGGTGATAAAAAGAGGATCAGGTACGACAAGAACATGCGAAAAAGGTCGTGGTCAAAGGCCGGTCAGGCTTCACAGACTGTGGCGAAACCCGGGTGAACTCGCAACAAGGTGATGCTGTGTGTGTGTGGTGGGATTGGAAGGACATTATTCATTATGAGCTGTTACCACCAGGCAGGACCATCGATTCTGAACTCTACTGCGAACAACTGATGAGATGAAAGCAAGAAGTTGAGAGAAAGCGGCCAGAAATAATCAACAGAAGGGGTGTGGTTTTTCATCAACGCTACAACATACAACAAACATAACGCTAGACCTCAAACATCTTTAGCCACTTAGCAAAAATTAAGCGAGTTTGGCTGGGAGGTGTTAATGCATCCGCCGGATAGTCCTGACCTTGCACCTTCAGATTTCTACCTGTTTCGGTCTCTTCAGAATTCTTTAGACAGTGTCAGGTTAACATCACGGGACGACTGCCAAAACTACTTGTCGCGGTATTTTGATCAGATGCCCTAAAATTTCTATAGCAATGTGATCATGTCCCTACTTACAAGATGGCAAAAAGTTATCGAATAAAATGGTACCTACATACTTTAGTTAAATGTAAATAAACTATATTAAAAAATATTTTGAATTTTCTTAAAAAATGCGAAGAAACTTTTTCCCCAACCTAATATTTTGTATACTCACCTATTTTCGAACTGTTTGGTATTCAGCAAACTTTTTATAATTGAGTCGTACAGATGCGAAACCAGCAACATCCATTTTTTCACTATATCAACTTTGAATGTATTCTGAAAGCGTTTTTTTATTAATTTATGTAGGTAAATAATACAAACGTAGCAAAAGCATCAATATACTTTACAAAACAGACGTTCAATCGTCAGGTTAGAGTCTGTCAAACGAAAATAGGCACTCGCATTTTTTCGTGGCACTTTTTACATGGCAATACTAATGTGTTTCCACCTACGGACGCTATGTTCTACAGCTGGGTAAATTTAGGGTGGTATAAAATAATAATTGCACGTACTATAAATAACTATAATAATAACGAATTGTAATCCGCTCTTACCAACTGCAGATTAATAATATTGAAATATATTATAGGTTTTGTCATTCTGAACCGGAAAAATAGGCAAAAAATGCCTTTTCCCGAAAATGTAGGCAGGCACCACGGATGACCATTTCCCATGAATCTGACTTACTTATTTCGTTTCAGTCACTCAATAATAAGAGAGAGAACTTAATATTCTTCAAATAGGTCGTCGTTTAAGGTACTCTTGACTTTATTTCAACAGATTAGGGAAAATGAGAATCGGAGTGTAGCATCATTATTATTCCCTAATGTTTGGGTTGCCACGCTGATCTTTTTTGAATTTGCCTTGATTTTTCAGGGTCTACTTTCATTTGACAGACTCTAGTAGCAAACACAGCAATATCCCAACTGATAGGTACAAAGACAGCTTTCGACCAATCAGAGCATCAGTATTTCGACGCCATTACAATGGCGACTTGGTTGTTTTTGTGTAAGTGCGTTCGTGATTAATTAGTGATTTAAACAGGATCCGTGTTTAAGATGCAAAAACCACAATATGCTAATATAATTAATATCTATTTTGCAGATTCTTAATTTTTTTTTTTTTTATTTCTAAAATAAGTTTCGCACAGTTAATACCTAAATATATTTTTCAACAATATCATGTAATTAAGATTGAATAAACAGTGTCGTATCAGATAATAATGGAAAAATCTACAGCGCTCTTTTCCGTTAGAATGGACATGGCTGGTTTTGCATCTATATGACTCAGTCTCAAACTCTTTCAATGTTTTACGATTACTTACCTACATACAATTTGTTTTATTGCAAACCACCGCTGGGCAAAGTTTTCCCTTATATCTATCTACTCTACCACTACCACAATGTTAAAAATCATAATCATTAGGCCTCCCCCATAGATTTCCAGAGTGACCGATGTGCGGCCTGCACCTAACGGCTCCCAGCACCAACGCTGCGCTTTCCACTGCGTCTCCATTCGAGAACCTTCCTACTCAAAGGCTATGTGGCAAGTTTCAAGCTATGTGCGCAGTCCATTGCCACTTTAGTATGCTAATCCACTCCTATTTGCACTCTAATTTACCGTCTACTTAACTTTAGTGTACAAAATACATTCGAAAAAAAATATAACTTATTTTTAGCCGTCAGCTAAAAGAGCTGACTCGATAAAGACAGTTGAAGCAGCCCGTCAAAAGTAAAAAGCCATACAAGCGCCGAGCGATGATAGATAAAACTTCTACCGTAATAACTTTATACGAAATAATTAAATAAGTGTACGAGGATCGGAAAACTTCACCTACCTTGAACAATTTTCGTTGTTCTAACCTCGTTTACTTCGATTCTTACTAGCTTTAAGTTTTCAAATAGGCGTATCACTTGTTTTTATATCAGAAATGGTTGGAAAATCGTTACCAGTTACTAACAAAAGTAGCTATGATGTTGGCCTAGTGAAATATACCCCATCTTTCGATCGGTTGTAGATTAGAATACACGATGACCTCCGTGGCGCAGTGGGTGAATAGCCGGCTGAAACACATGAGGTTGCGGGTCAATTTCGTGTCAACTAAGCTTTAGGCTCGTATAATGGCTATCATGGCATCATCATCATCATCACTGGTTACTTAGGTAATTTCCCACTCTAGGGTAAAAGTCTCCTTCCTTCGTCGCCAATCGATCCTCTGCTATTCGCTAGTGTAATCAAATATTTTATAATTAATTATTACAAATACAACATATAATCATAAAAAATCCAAGATAATTAAATTGGGTATAACAAACATTTCGAAAAAGTCAAGCAGACAATTTACTGATCCAATGCTCATAGTTCACCATTGTTTGTGATTTTACTGTAGATCTACTGTCGAACATGCAGTAACGGTAGTAAGGTCCTAAACTCGTTACTTCAAGGTAAACTTTACACGTTTTTCACTTTGTTTTTCTATAGTTGATATTTATATTGGGCACGTTGAAAGGTTTGCGTGGAAACGAGAGCTTAAGAACTTAATAAAATGTTTCGTTGAATTCTTTCGTTTATTAGAGATATACATCCGAGCAACGCGGTAGTGCGCGGTGACGCCGCGATACTGTAGATTTATTTCCATCAGCTGTCCAGTGTTACTTATTCGATAAGACCATTTTAAGATTTTTTTCATTTCGTATTTATTAAAAAAACCTAAAGACCTACTTTGCCTTACGGTGTCTTTGTGTTTTACGCATCTCAAACGTTGTTTAATGAATCTAGTTGAACGGTGCTGTTTAGTAAAGAAGCTAGGCTGTCGATTTAACTGCTAATAACGGCTAGTTGGCTGCGACATATACCTATATATGTATATATACCAAATTTGAAAGAAATCGGTCCAGCCGTTTTTGAGTTATAAATGGTGTAACTAACCCGACTTTGGTTTATATACATATATTTAAGATTATTTGAAGGACATAAAAAAACATCCTGAAGAAATTACCGCGCGTATTCGACACCCTCTATTTATTTGGTTGGAAGTATAGCTATAGGAACAATGCTTTCGAGAGATTTTATTTGAAGCTATTGTTTCGAACTTGGATCTAATCTGGAACTTTTTGGAATGCTCACGACCTCTCTCCGTCGGCAAAACGTTTTTATTATTCACCCGGTTCCCTGAACTCGCAAAACAGTTGTTTTTATAGGTTAGTTTTCAGATTAGTTAAGTTCTATCTATAACCTAGATTGATTATAAATAGAACTAATCGGTTCGCGGAAGATTGTATGTCTTACCACCATAAAATATACTTTTATAAAAAATATGGGTTAAAGTGTTTTTAAAGTTAAAATAGACTAAGAAAATAGAAATTGAAGTCAAGTAATGTTATAAAAGTTTTTAAGATGTGAAAAAAATGTTTAGGATAATTTTAGACTCTATCATTAATACTAGACCACAACATTTAAAACCAAACATTAGGAGTCTACCTTTTACAAGATGGGTCATGTTAATTTTATCTGAACTTTACCTGAAAAAATAAGTTTAATACTAGCTAATACCATCTTACTTTTTACGTAAAATGAACAACACTAACCCCACAATCACTGCAGAGCACGATTCGATAAAATATATATGTAATACAGCGCCGTTTAGGTAAAAGTGGTTAGGAAAACGTTTAGCGTTTAGCTATTTGCATACATTCACAAACATTATACCTACATACTTGTGCCTTGCCTTGCAAAAACTATCGCATAATGTAGGGTGGTACTTCAGTTACCTAATGCTTTAGTTTAAAATGTCCTTGAAAAGAATAGATACATGTCTCAGTACCATCTAAAATCTTAATATTCATTCACCGTTTTGGTTCTACGTTTTTAATGGCACACTTTACTTATTAGGTGAGATTGTGGTCAAACAAAAATCTATTCGTGTTAAAAACATTTGTTAATTTGTTAAGGTAGACCTCGTAAATATACCTATATACATCGAAGTAATAAGAAAAAACTGCAAATATAAAACTATATTTATAGATTTAGATTACAGCTACGTTTGGAGAATATGAAACACACCGACAGACAGAGATACATAGGCGTTCTACTTAACATCCCTCTTTTTGGGACGAGAATTAAAAATATTGATTTAAAATCAGTTATGTCTTAAATAAACAAATACTCGGAGAATACCTGATATTAATTATATCTTAACTACAACAAATAAATCGTTTGCGGAAAGACCCGATAGTAATAGTGGGAGTTAGGGATACGTTGTAAATAACCCTTCCTCTGAAAGGTCAGTTAGAGGTCAATGACATAAGGTGATTGAAGAAATTATAGACACATGATACTTATCATTATGTCTAAGTGTGACGGGCGCATTGTAATGCAATGTAGGGCAAGTTTAAGTTGGACATTATCTGTCATAAAACGCTCTCAAGGAATTCTAGAACTCTTTTTCATAACAATAAACAATTTGATCCAAAACGTATGATTTTATTGATGGAACCAGAAACCAGAAGACTAAAACTGAGAAATTATAGTTCTCGTTTTATTTCGAAGATAAGATCTTGCATAGATTTACAGAAAGAATATAAAACTTATAAAACATATGAAGCAGGAATTGTAATTATCTTCGACTGAGCTTCTGACGTGATATGTTGTAAAGATTATTTCAGATTGGTTCAGAAAAATTGCCTTACTGTGGCAAAATTAAGGATAGTAGAAAGGCATACCGTTCACTGCCACCAAACTAACTGGAAACAAAACGTCAACACGTCATGGGCCCGTGAATCAAAGATAAAACGGGACCATTTTTTCGCTTACGCTAGTTTATGGTCGAATTACACTTCAGAAATATTTTACGGCTCTTGCCCCATAACCTTCAATACTCTATTAGAAGTAGGTCGGCATTGTTTGCGTTACGTTCCTATAACTTTTATATCAATATACCTACTTACTAATCTGTTCATTAACTCATTTGAGCGAACCTATTAATATTTTTAAAAACAACATGTTATAGAGGGTATTTATGAATGAATAATGCACAACCCGTAGAGACGGCGCGATGTAAGATGGATTTTCAAGTTTGTTTAATTGTTATACATAATTTATTATTTTAAATTACGGAAAATATATGATTGAATTGCTCAACATTGAGAGATTATTATAAACTAGCTGGTACCCGCGACTTCTTCTGCGCAATATTAGTAAGTACTTCGAGTAGCTTCGAGTATCAAAATTGGTTCTGCGTATTACTTGTAACAGACAGACAGAATGCAATACCTGCCTATCCAATTTACAAATTATTTATTCAATTGAAAATTATAGCTACATACTAATAAATATCGAAAAAACTATTCTTATTTCCTAATTGAAAATCAAAATCACGCTTCTGTAGTATTTAATATATTTTATAAATAATAAAAGATAGATATATGCTGTCGCGGACATTTTTCTAGGACTAATTAAGATACACATTTCTCTTATACATTAAATACGTGTAAACTCTACAGTTTTTGCAGCGTACGCCAGAATAGCTCGCAGATGGCAGATTTTTTCCGATTTACTTGACAATTATCGTTATATTTTGGACAATTCACACACTATCTTTAAAAATTATAGCCTATGTGTTATTCTAATGTATAAGCTATATAACTGTAAACTTTCATTAAAATCCATTCGGTAGTTTTTGCGTGAAAGAGGAATAAGCATCCATACATCCATACATACAAACTTTTGTGTTTATAATATTAGTAGGATTCACCTTAGATATGTGGTGCATCGGAAAATTCAGCCATAAAATCACAACCTGCCTGAATATAGAAGTCTCGGCATAGCTTACGCATTTGAGCCAATTGGGGTCAACCCTGGGGTACAAGGGTCTTTCGCATATTCAAAATTATTTCTGCGGTCTTGTTGAAGCAACGTGTGATCCAGCTGGTGCTTATCTGGGTCAACGCTGGTGCACAATGCATAATTATACATTTTAATTCAGCTGGGCAATGCAGCCAATGTCTTGGGGACTCTTCCGCCTGGTAGTGATTGATTGATTGAAAATACTTTATTCCACTTATAAAACTAGTACAAAGTCGAACTTAATGCTAAAGAGCATTCTCATCCAGATAACTTTTGTGTAGTGATCTGGAGCAGTTCAGCTAACCATAGATCATTATAATAGGTAGCTATCGTTTGTAACGGACTTATGATGAACTAGCTGACAAATCCGCAGCTTCGCACGCGTAGTTTTGCAATAAAAACATTACCCTCCTTCTGCGCAGTTGGGTAAAAAGTAGCCTATGTCAGTCGGGGATAGTGTAGCTTCCCAACAGTGAAATATTTTTTTAAATCGGTCCAGTAGTTTCGGAGCATATTCAATACAAACAAACAAATCTTCCCTCTTTATAATATTAGTATAGATAGATGAACTGTTTCTTTTGTAGATTTACAGAGAGCTGTACATGGAATTTATTACCTTTGATTACTAAATTTCAAGGAAAACCGTCGTATGAAGGACTACGTAGGCTAGCCCAAAGTTACGGAGCTCGTTTTTCAGAGGTCAGAGAACTGGAATTGTTACCGACGCTATCAAAACTTTAACGGAAACTACAACTCCATGTTCGGGAACAGTGGAGTGGTAAAAACTTTTGTGTTATTAAATCTTTTGCATATTGCTTTATCTAAAAAGTTTTTATACGGGGCTAGTTCTGAGAAGCATTTATCGCTATGGAAGTAATAAATTGGTTTATGTTATATAATATATTACGTGATTGTTATCCAAATTTTAACTCTATGTTAAACGATAGGAAGGTCAATTTAATTTAATCTAACACCGATCGATGCTGTTTGTCAGAATTAGTTGTTAATCTGTATTGTATGACACTAATGCGAGGTATATGCCTACTTATTTGTGCTAAAACTTACCATTTTGCCGTTCAAATCTCTGTTAGGTTGTTCTAAAATAAATATAGCAGTTCAAAGCCATTGACATTGACATATCTATATTATAAGTATGTATTTACAAAAAAAAAGTATGTAAGTATTCTATCAGTTATCTGGTTCCCATAGTACAAGCTATGCTTAGTTTGGGGCTAGATAGCGCTGTGTGAAATGTCCAGCAATATTTATTTATTTTATTTATTTATAGGTCCATAAGAATAACGATAAGGGTTATACAGTAAGGGAAACTGTAGCTAGAAGTAGGTATTTTTCTATCGTACCCATATCTTATGGAGCTTCTAATGGCTAGGGCGGCGGCATTAATTATCTATTAAGATCGTTCTTTCCGACATTCTGACGAAGATATTTTTGGTTAGTGTAGGTTTGAATGTAACCTTTACTATCTTATATATATTATATATATATGTAGGTATATATAAACGAAAGTCGTGTTAGTTACACTATTTATAACTCAAGAACGGCTGAACCTATTTGGCTGAAAATTGGTGGAGAGGTAGCTTAGAACCAGGAGACGGACATAGAACACTTTTTATCCCGTTCTTAGAACCAGGAGACGGACATGGGATACTTTTTATCCCGTTCGACCGCGTTCCCGTGTGACGTGACATAAAATGTCAAAGAGAATACGTAATTTTGTCTATGGTTAAGTATGGTTATAAAATGATGGCCGGGGACAGCAATTGACAATTCTACCAGGGTGACGTATATTGACAGCCCGCGTTATATGCATGTCAAGTCGGTACGAAGTTCGGCGGGTCAACTAGTTTGTTAAATAAAAAGATAAGACATAGACTAATTTTAATTGTCAAACCACGCGTGCGGAAGCTTGTAATTTTGTAACGAAGTAAAGTTTGTATATTTGTAAGGGATAATCAAAGACAACTAAACCTACTTTGTAAAGTCTACTAAAGATTTGTGTACGAAAGAATCCAATGAACGCTTGGAAGCATTTTTTTTATATAAACTAGGGGCACATTATGTCACGAAAGCGAAGTATGTAACACTGCATATCTAATGAGCTTCTAATATTTTCAGGCAGATGAATATACTTGTCTAATTAAAACTTATTTCTTGGTATTTTGGTTACGATTTAGCCTGCGTAATGAATTCTTGCCGTGGCAAATACTATATTTATACTATATATTGGTTACAAGAGTAGTTAATCGGATCAGAAAGCATTAATATTTATAAGTTTACCAGCTGTTGCCCGTGACTTCGTATGCGTTACACTACTAAGTGTGTAGGTAACCTAGAAATAAAGCTAAACTTGCTGTTGCAACTTGACTTGACACTCTATTTTAATGATTTTAAGACAAAACGGTTCTTTTCGCGCACAGATTTATAGCAAAATTATAACTTTGGCTAACTTCGACGTTTCGACAGTCTCCCGTGACCACGGCCGATGTAACTTGGCCGAAACGTCGAGGTTAGTCAAAGTTATAATTTTGACATAAATCTGTACGCGAAAAAACCCGTTTTGTCTTAAAACATGAGTATAGTTCGCGAAAATATTAAAAATCTATTTTTATTCCATGGGACCTGATGGAATAAAAAGTAACCTATGTGGTAATCTAGGTTATAATCTACGTACATAAAAAGTTTCATCGAAATCGGTTCAGCCGTTACAACGTGATTGAGTAACAAACAAACAAAGAAATAAACAAATATCCAAACTTTCGCATTTATGATATTAGTGTGATTTTAAAGCGATAAAAATCCATACTAATATTATAAATTCGAAAGTATCCCTCTGTCTGCTTGTCAGTTTGTTACGATTTCAGGACTAAACGGTTGTACCGATTTCGATAAAATTTGGTATACAGATAGATAATGACTGGGATGTAGACTATATAAGGATTTTTATCTGACTGCGCAGAAGTAGAGTTATGTTTTTATTCACCAACCACGTATGCAAAGCCGCGGGCAGGTCAGCTAGTGTTTCTATACTTTTTAAATGTGGCCAGCCCAATGTGCAGCCTTCACTAAACTAACTGCTATTAATTTTTAACAACGATGAAAACCTCTTTTCTCTATATATAATTAATAGCTCTTTCGCAATATAATTAATAGTTGTTTGTTAATATTATTGTTTTTATCTGGTTTAAAGTGTTTCTATTATATTCTAATAAAGAATTATCATTCGTTCATTCATAAGATTCAACTAATTTTGTGTAAGACGGAATAGTTCCAAGTCTAATGAATAGGACAATGATAGAATATCTTTTTTTACACGACACGGTTTCCATCGAAATATTTTGTTCCAAATAAATAAAACATACGAATTGGACTTCTAATATAAATAGGTGGATGTACCTACCATTAATTAAAAATCCTTTGTGACTGTATTTTTTACAACTGAGTCAGCAGCGTTGGCCATCACAAGCTTAACTTTCTGTCCCAACTTTTATGTAATGACTTCTGTTTCTTTTTAATCTAATTAATTGAAACGGATTATTCTAGTTATCGCCGGGATTTACGCCCAAACTTTGTTATTTAGTCGAACTGGAAAGGTCGCCGATCTTTTATCAATGTAAAAACTTTTGTTTTACCGTAACAAGGAGCAACGTAATTAGATGAAAAGTTCTCGAGATATTTTATAGGTTCTTCCCTTATTCCTGTTTCTTTCGTAATCTAGTTACATAACTCCCACGTGTCAAAATCAGGGGAATAAATACAGTTAATTTAAGTAAGGGAGTGTTGTTTACTCACGTCGCAACTTCTTTGTCTACCTCCTTGGTAGCGGGCGGGCGCTTCTTGTAACACAAAAGGTAAATACCACACCGAACAAGAGAGCTAATTGAGATAAACAGATGTGTATTCTGCTCTATAACTCACTGACTTCGAGTAAGGCGAGTAACAAAACCAACGATGTATACGTAACTTATTAGAAAAGTTCATTTGTCTTACCGTATAAATCAGTGTTTAGGTTTCCTATTAGCACCATCATAAACAGCATCATAGAACGTGTCTTTATAACCTTTACGAGCAATCAATCCGTTCGCAGGTAAACGAACAATGTATACCGCAGTGAAACACAAGCTCAAATGAAGCGATTGAGCGTTGAAGATGAACAGGCCGGGCTACGATTACACCGTGCCCGTATCCACAACGTACTACGCGAGTAATAACCGGCCACCGCAGTACGAGCGGGGATACGGTCAGCTCACTGCAGGCCATGTCTACAGTCCATCCACGCACCCACTATCCAATTATGCAGACATCTATGAAGGCAACAACGACACAACTCTCAGAGCGGAAGAAAAACACTGGTACATAGAAAACCATAAGAACCTACAGTCGAATTATGACGTCAACCACGAAACTATACCTCAAGATGCCAAAATTAAGAAAGAAGAAGAGAAGAAAAGCGAAGTCCCTATTAGGCGTACTGATGGGACGCAGCCTCGACAGAGACGGAAGGAGGATCGGTGTTCCTGTGAATGTTGGCCTAGTACTGACAATAATGTTGTGCAAGATAGCGGGGGGAATGAGACGACGCGGTCGCTCTCGGGAGTCGACATGGTTGCCTCGTACGGAGTATACGGGAACCCTCACGAGGATGAGACTTCGGGGTTTGCCCGACTCTCGGAGAAAAGTGCAATATATGGACAAGGGAGCGAGGCTCCAGTGCAAGGTGTGATAGTTAATCAGCAGGGTAACAGTGCAGTGGTGCGCGCGATAACTCCTTCGGAGCCTGCTTGTGGAAAGTGCTGTCGATGCTGGTCTTCAGACCCTCCAGCCGCTAATTCAGAAGACTATTGTTGGATACACTACTGTCGGCCCGCGTTGATAGTGCTGCTCCTTTTGTTTTTTCTAGTCCTGCTGGGCGTTTCAACAGGGTTCTTATTGACAAATAATTGTGAGTATACATAAGCTTAAATTTAATTTTTGTCTAGAATTGTTAGCTGGTATGCACAAAAAATTTGGTAGAATACTATAATAACTAGCATATATAAAATTGGCATAACGATAAAGTCTGGTTGCAGTCAATTCTCTCGCTAAACCAATTATTCGATCAACCTGATCATTGAGTCCATTGAAACGAGCATCCAGCGGTGAACGTGGAGCTTTTCACTTCGCACCTGCCCGTTTTTAGTTTTATTCGAATACCGATTTTATGAAACTGCATTTTTGAGAAGTGAAAAAATACAATTGGCACTGGATCTAGAAACACTTTTTATACTTAAGTTTTGCATGGTTTTTGTCTTGCATGTCCAGTACAATGATGTTACCTATGAACAACATTTTAGGTATATGCCAAGTCATCATGTGTATGTTATATTGGATCATTATACACGGAAACCACTTAGGAAACATCATGGTAATGTTGACTCTTAAAGTTTTAAAGTGTATTTTATTTCAGTAAGTCGAGAGGAACGAGTATGTTGATGTGAATGTATGGCGGGTGCCACTCGTTTTTCTCTCTGGCAGAACATTAATTTTAGTGGCACTGGTTGGTGCCACGTCGTCGGGGCGGATTTTCAAATTGCGGTGAAACCGCTCAAATTAATAAATGGTTGAAGTATTCATGGGAATAGGTGCTGATTAGATTACGACGCTATAATTGATAACACCCATCACTTTATAAATAAGCTGGTTATCAATACCATTTGACTTATTGTGATCGTATGAATCATGTAATTGTTTAAAAATATTACCTTTTTAACAATATTTCTAACCTAATAATGACAAAAAGAGTACCAGCGACAATTAATACGATTCTTACTTCTGAAAAGAAACACATTGTTAGCATTTCATTTCTTCTTACACAAATGAATTTATCTGATCTAGATCAACCTCTTTTATAAAACTTTTCTTACAATCTGTTCGATTTAATATCAATGGCTGGAGCAATCTTCAAAGTTGTATAATTTACCTATAAAACAATACTGCTACTGTAGTACTTATTGAAACAACTGAAGAGTTATTTGAAGCTGCATGCAATACATTGTGGAAAACTCTGGATGGATTGTTCGTTTTTTAACGGCAGAATTAATTTCCACCGGCAGCGCG
Organism: Philereme vetulata; assembly: GCA_918857605.2. Classification (NCBI taxonomy): domain Eukaryota; kingdom Metazoa; phylum Arthropoda; class Insecta; order Lepidoptera; family Geometridae; genus Philereme; species Philereme vetulata. The sequence continues at coordinate 7,439,837 of OU975457.1, read as the reverse complement.
GTACAGCAGGGGACCGGTCCACGAGTCACGTTTGACTTTAGCTTTGAAGCCGAGCGAGAATTGCTAATGGATCGATTAATTTTCACGCTGTTTGGACACAAAATCCTGACAAAATGCAAGAATTTGAACCTGCAATCGATCTACTGGAATCGGGGTATTTAAAAATGGGGGCACGCTGTGCTCCGAGTATGACGTTCATGCCTTTCGATTTGGATAAATAGCCGTTTCACGGTACATTTGCGTCGCCACACAGACTGTAACGTAGTATTCGTACCTTGGTAATTAATGTTTATCGAAATCCGAAATAATTTCCGACTCTATCATAAATCTGTTTTATTGAATTTCACTGAACAAAATTAAATAGATATCGGCGATATAAACAGCACTTTCGCATCGAGCATTTCAATCGAGCGATTCGAGATTAAGTCCATGCGGACGAAACAGGAAACTGGAGCGAAATCGATTCATACAACGAATCGAGCAGAGGCGGCTGTTATGGCGCCGCAACAAATTGAAATTGATACCATCGGTGGGCAGTGGCTGCCGGCCGGATATTACGGGTGTCAAGCGAAATCACGCACTGCGAGCAAAGGCTTGCGGGCGCATTCGTACTACCACTTCATTAGATCTATTGGTTTCGAGTTGTATTGAATCGGACTGCGTGATTCACATGAGTCTATTCAGAAATCTGTAACTATCACACTTTTGAATATCTGTTCGATCCATTCTACTTGTAGTAACCATTAGTAAGTAAGCATCTAGTTTTCTGAATTTGTCATTAGACGATGGTTTTACCATTTTACACAAATTCCCAAAAATCAACGCTCGCTATAGGTGCTAGTTGAGTTTAATAAAATGTGGTTTAGCTCCACGTATGATTCATTACAGACAAAAGGTACACGAAAGGTTTCCCGCGAGTATATACCTAATTCAATACCTTTTGTGCGCATTTTTTTGTGACTCGCTGCTACTTATTAGGGTAAAAACCTTCGTGATAAGGCACCGTTAGTCATATTCATTATCGTTGTATAAATTATAGCTTCATATACAATTATTGTATAATTCAGAACACTAGCGTGGTGTTGTGCGTGATTCATGAAGCATTACATGAAACTTTGATGACATCTGGATAAATCGTGAATGATGTTGCATTGATTTTTATCTTTTTATTTTCGTTTTGTTGCTATTTATTGTTGCAATAAAATGTCGTATTTCTGTTTATGTCGCCACATCAAACAAGTTTGTGCGCCAGAAATCTGAATGCGATCTTTTCTACCCCATACTTGCAAGATGTGGAATGAGCTACCATCTGAGGTTTTCCCATTAGACTACGACATGGCACGCTTCAAGAGAAATGTATAGAGGTTTCTACAGTGTAGGGAACGCATCGACAATACCCCGGGTGTTGCCGGTGTCAATAGGCGACGGTGACCACTTACCATCAGGTGGGCCGTAAGCCTGTTTCCCCACAAATAAAACAAAAAAAAAAAAAAAAACAGGGTTCGAGCCTCGTTATGAATTTTGACACGCAACGGTTTGGCGAATATCCAGCTGTCCAATTTAATTTAGCAATCGGCAGCAAAATTAGCTATAGAATATTAGGCTTAAAATCACGTAGCAAATTCGTATACTATTCTACAAGAAACGCACAGTAGTGTAAAAATGTACGTTCACTTTAGCAGTTCAAACCAAACGTGAGTCATTTTTGCAGTCAACTATGAACCTTTCGTTTCGCTTTCGAAATAGCGGTAAATGGAAAAACGTCGACTGGAAATGTAGTTTCGGACAATGGCACGCGCCCGTCGTACAAACAGCGGGTTGGTAAAACCTTAGTTACATGACACGAGCAGTACCGTCCACCGTCTCACATTGTATGCAGCGATCGAATTCGTTTAACACGTGACTGGACACTAGCCGTAGTTTAATAGCCTCGTATATGTAAAGGACAGGCGCGGTCTACGTCCAACCAATTTGCAATAAAACAATATGGCGCGGCGTTCGGTTCACCCCAGCTTGCGGCTTGTTCAGCCTCTTATACAAGTATTTTATATTTATCTGAATGCGAATGCAAACCTATTAGTCGCGACCTCTTTGTGTCACATTCCGAAACATATGCCTTACCCGGGGCGAAATTAATCTACTATGTGCCTTTGAATCCCAATCTCCCCTTTTTTTGTTTACGTTATTTGTAAGTAAATTTATTAAAAATGCATGAAAAGAAATTCCTAAATTTGTCTTCGTTTATACTTACAAACTCTTAGTTAAAACATGAACTATATACCTACTGGTTTGTAGTCTTTCTAAGGAATAATATATTGGGTAAAATATTATTCTACAAGTCTTATTGAAATACCAAGTTGGGAAATTATACGAATAGCTTATAGAAAGTTTGTATTTTCGTAGGACCGACCAAAATATCAGAAGCGATGAAGGAAAATTCCTTGATCCTAAAGCTAGCTGTCCCTAAATGTTTTTTGCAGTGATTCAGTAGCAATACAATCGCAAAAAGACCGCTATACAGTCGCGATGCTGTCGCTATTGGTATACCTTCGCCCACGTAACCACGATTCTGCGTTGCTTCTATCGCGATACAGCATCGATACTGATGCGATGCAGGATTCCAGAGCCGATTCAACATATATAACAATACAGTCGTGCGCTATAATGACTACCTGTGGGTACCGTAATAATAATATAATCTTTATTTCAGAAAACTAGGTCCATAAGCATACCTTTTGTGCGCATTTGTGACTCGCTGCGTCTTATTAGGGTACCTTTATGATAAGGTAATTCAAAATACACAGGTTTTAGAGCAAGATATAATATATTAAAATACATACAGTTATAAACTACAATGATAAAGTTTGCCTTCTTTTTTGCCATCATAATTACTAGGTACTTACATACTGGAAAGTGTAGCATAGTTTAGTCACTCGGCAAGTTTCATCAACCTATATTGTGAAAGAAGACCTAATAATTGTAATTAAGAGCCCCAAGCTGCATTACTAGTAAGCTGAAGTGGCAGTGAGCGGGGCGCATAGCTCGAAGAACTGACGACCGTTGGGGTAGAAAGGTTCTAAAGTTGAGACCACGCAATGGAAAGCGTAGCGGCCCCCACTAGATGGAAAGACGACCTGCTAAAGGTTACAGGGAGCCGTTGGGTGCAGGCAGCACAAAATCGGTCGCTCTGGAAATCTATGCGGGATGCCTATATTTAGCAGAGGACATCCTGTGGCTGATATAATGATGAGAGCCTTAAAAAATCGGTTGCTCTAAAAATATCATTATTCATTTCAGCCGTAAAACGTCCACTACTGAACACAGGCCTCCATGGATCTCCATGATGGGTAGTTGCCATACTCACCACGCTTGGTAGGCGGGTTGGCGAGCGCAGTACGGGATGTTGAAACACGGAAAGACGCTGCTGCCCATCTTCCGGAGGTATCCCTTAGCAGGCTCTTACTGCATCCACCGGCATGAAAGGAGGGATAACATTCTACTACCGGCACCCCACGGCTCTAAAAATATACGAGAAAGAATTTATATTCGGCAGAATGAAGTTAATTAAATACCATTTTTATTGTTTCAGATTTACATTACCAACCAAGACCGCCTGCCCCTGAAGGTAAGTCAACAACGTACTTACATAAAATAGATAGGAACAGAAGTTAAGGTTAGCATACAAGACGATAACAGACGCATGCATGGATAAACACCTAAGGGCTTAAACAAGTTACATTCGATTAGCGATGACGGTAGTGAATAAGTCCGAAAATGTATAGGATTTGACACATGCTATGGAAATATCACGTGATATATCGACAACAAATCTAAGTAGAAAACGAATCGATTCGAAGCGAACGTAACTGAGGTAAACGCTCTGTTGTACATGTTATGTGTATTTTGTGCAATAAACTATTATATAAATAAATAAAATCGTTAGAACCTTGGAACAATTTGATCCGAAATCCTTGTAAGCGTGCGTCTATGTTTGCGTATGGTTGATTTAAGTGCGAAACAGGGCTTGAAACACCCTGTCCTTGTCTCGTCTTTATAGCGGTAAGAAAAAACTTAAACGTCTCTGTCATGCGGAAGGCATACCTTCCATCTGGTTCAGTGTAGGAAAGAGATAACTATATATCTGAGATGTGCTATTGATTCCTATGGTATACCAACCTCAATGCCGGGTTTCTTAGACCTCGTGCCGTACACAAAAAAAAACCCTACACTTTGTCTTATTTAACGCCAAAAAAAGGATTTTGGTCTCCTACGGGCGGTGGGGTTTATAATGACTCGTGCCGCTACAATATCTGGTTTAGAACAAGGTTTAAAACGACCCGTAACGCAGTAATGGAAAGTACAGATAAATCTGTGCCGGTGGGTAAGTGTTAACTCGTACTAATTTTAATTTCTGTTTCTATTCTATGATACCTACCTCATTCTTTACTACCTTTTAATTTATTTAATCTTATAAAAGACTATGGGATGTACCCTGACTTTCGATGCGGAGGATGCGTATTAAAATATCAGCTATGATTATCAACTCTATAAACATAAATTCGGATGTAAATAAAGCTTTATGAATAATCATTATATTCATTGTTCCCTTTTTAACGCTAATTTCGCGCACAGAGTGTTTGTGAGGTTTGACATAGTTCAGGCACACTAAAAAGAGGCCCAAGTTTAAGTTTAAAAAGGCGAATGCTAACAAATAAAAAACCAGCCCATTGCGAGTCGGACTCGCGCACGAAGGGTTCCGTACCATTATCTATAAAAGCGTTTGTTGTATTGGAGCCCTCCTAAAATATTTGTTTTATTTTAATTTAATTATTTATTTTAAATTACATATATAACTTCATATTCTGTGAATGTTCCAAGCGTCTACCTGTTGCCGTTATCGTATCGAGCAAAAACGAGCAAAAAAATCACGTTTGTTGTATGGGAGCCCCCGTTAAATATGTATTTTATTCTATTTTTAGTATTTGTTCTTATAACGGCAATAGAAATACATCATCTGGAAACTTTAACTGTCTAACTATCACGGTTCATGAGATGCTGGTGACAGACGGGCAGACAGACAGACAGACAGCGGAGTCTTAGTAATAGGATCCCGTTTAACCCTTTGGGTACGGAACCATAAAAATGAATTACGGTCAATTTCGACCACTGTGCACTGAAAACTAGTTATTAATAAAACCTACGATATTTATCACGTATGTTTGTTGTAACACCGATAAAACGGTACGTGCTAAATCCCGTATTTATAATCACGATTAAAATAAATCACAAAAGTTTTCTTAGTAAAAAGCTTCTTTTATAAAAAGTCTTGGTAGTAAAAAATAAAAGTTTTCTTGTGAGTAGGCTTAGTTAGCTAATATGTCTAAATGTGGTGATGGTCTAAATGTACCGACATTTAGACCATCTCTTTCATTATAGGTGATAGGCATATAATTACTATACACGGTGTCCTTTAAATCACTGTTTTCCCAGAACAAACGTTGTTCAGACCATGGTCTACTAACAGTTTATAGCATCAAACGAGAAAATTAAAACAAAAACCTAGACCTTCTGAAATAAGTCTAACTTTGTTCAAAAACTAACCGTGACATAAAGTTCATTGGCACGCTAGCCGTAGCGTACCTACTATTATTATTTTTGTGGCGATACGGCGGCATGTTGTAGGGCGTAACGTTAAAATGAGCGTTTTAAGTTCGCATCTGTTTGTTTTTCAAAGACTGATTTAATTTTGTTTTAATTTGTGGCTATGAACCCTTTGTAGAGCATGGTCTGAACAACGTTTGTTCTGGGCAAACAGCGATTTAAAGGACACCGTGTAAAGATCATCTTCAATTAAGACGTAAAATACCTCGGTCAAAGGCTCATAAAGTAGTTCGGCTCATATGCAAACCACCAGTGCACATTCACTAGATCTCTGAAAAGTACAAATATCTAAACATATGCGTACGTAATTGGTTACGTCTTATTATTGCCAACAAATCAATAAAATTGCGCACATTCAGTCATAAATATCTAAGTATTCATCATTTTCACTTATTCGAAATGTCATTAAAAAAACCGGCCAAGTGCGAGTCGGACTCGCGCACGAAGGGTTCCGTACCATTATCTATAAAAACGGCAAAAATTATGTCAGTTGTATGAGAGCCCCACTTAAATATTTATTTTATTCAATAGCACAATTTTATTTATTTACCTTATTTGAGAGGTTGGTGCCGATTAAGCTAGTCCTCTAAATTGTATGAGCGCCCATACAACTCAGAGGACTATCGTATTGGGCGTCAACTATGTATGTAATATATGTACCCTTTAATTTTCAACTTGTACTTTTTGGAATTTTTCCTTTATTTGTGCTGTAAAAGACCTTGCTTTTTGCCAAATTTCGTGAGTCTACGTCAACGGGAACTACCATATTGGTTTTCGACCCAAAACCTATAGGGTGCTTCCGGTTGACCTAGAATTGTCAATTTTGATTAAAAGCAAGGTATTACAGCACAAAATTATTGATTAAAACGGGTATTTATCGCGTATGTACCTTTTTTATTTGTTATCCCGACGTTTCGGCTGTGTTGCAACAGTCATGGTCTCGGGCTGACTCAGACCCTGACTGTTGCAACACAGCCGAAACGTCGGGATAACAAATAAAAAAGGTACATACGCGATAAATACCCGTTTTAATCAATAATTATGTACAGTGATCGCAAAAGTTTGAAAAATACTATTACAGCACAAGTAAGGGAAACATTCCGAAAAACAAAAAAAGTTGAAATTTAAGGTAAATTTTAGTACTTACAAGTTTTCGAGAAAATCTAAATTTGGCCATATCTTTTTATCGTGTTGACGCAGTATTTTGATTTTTGTATACTTATTAGGGACTATAGACTTCAGTGTCTGGTATAAATATCAAATTGCTAGGTCCGCCATTTTCTGAGAACATCGGTGGTGTGACACGGACAGACGGCCAAACGGACAAGACAGTAATCTTATAAGGGTTCCTTTTTTACCTTTTGAGGTACGGTGCCCCTTATGTCTTTTATGACTGAAAGTTTGCAATATTGTTGACTAGCTGTTGCCAGCGGCTTTGCACGCGTGGTTTGCAAATAAAATGTAGCCTATGTGTTAATGGTTATAATCTACGTACATACCAAATTTCATCGCAATCGGTTCAGCCGTTCCGGCGTGAAAGAGTAACAAACATCCATACATCCATACATACAAACTTTCTTACTACATACTTACAAAAGTAAGTAGGATTTGCCGCCAATATTATGACGTAACTAATTCATTACGCAAAGTTTAGACATTAGTACTGTTCAGTTATCTAGTTAATGGACACTGATTGTTTGTATAGGAATTACCCACTTTAAAGTGCTTTTCCATCGGGGAGGTGGAAAATACGAGAATTTAAACCATGCCAGCTTATTTCTACTATAAATATCCATCACAAGCACGCGCGGCATTGCACTTAGATCGTGGGAAAAAGATCAATTCAAGGCAGTTTCATCATTAACTATTAAGTTTAATCAATCTAATATTGTAAGTAGGTACCCATCTCTCGATTGATATTAACAGTCTTCGCGAGCCCGCGCCAACGCGCGCGGCGGCGCCAGGCGAGCCATCGTGAGAGTCGTGTTTCTGTTGCAGAGTTAATATACACTCTATGTACCTAGTCAGGTCATAAATTCTGTCACATGTTTAATATAAAATAATTGAAACAAGTTTATTCATTATGTAACCATTTATATACCAAAATGAACTTAACAAAACATAGATTTTTATGACACTAAAGTTTATTCAAAATGACCTCCGTGATTTTGAATACAGGCCTTCAATCTGCGCGGCCAGTCGTCTATCGCAGCACGAACGAGGTCCATGTCAATATCGGCGGCTGCCTTAATCAAGGATGTCTTGAGTGACTTCAAATTGGGATGAGGCTTTGAGCACGCCTTTTCCTCCAAGTGTTGCCATATCTTGTAATCTAACGGATTCAAATCTGGACTGAAGGAGGGCCAGTCTTCGTGCCGGATGAAGTCGATTTCACGCGCCGCCAGCCAGTCTTGTGTGCTCTTCGCTCTATGAGCTGGCGCCGAATCTTGATGGAATACCCAGTGCCTTTTATTGAACATGGTATGAGAAACAGGTTCCACAAGGTTCATCAGGACTGAATTTTGATACACAACTGCATTCGTTTATACACCTTTCTCACAAAAATGTACCTCTGTTAAGCCCCAATAAGAAACTCCCAACCATACCATGAGCGAGGATGGAAAATGACCTCGTTGGACACGCGGAATACGGTTGCTCGCTTCTTCACTACTGTGTGCGTACACCTTATCATTTTGTTTGTTGTAGCTCTCTTCTAAGGTAAAAATTTTTTCATCCGAAAAAAGAATTTCCCGATATTTTTTTCCCGCTTACCGCTTTAACAAAGCGCGGCATCTCTTCAGTCTCAGGTCCATTAGACGAGCATTCAAACGATGTCCTGTTTTTCTTCGATACGCCCGAAGCCCTAAATCTTCATTTAACACCCTTTTCACCGTGGTTCTGCTTAACCCCATCTGAAGGGCCAACAGTTTCTGCTTACGTTTGGGATTTCTTTGAATTCGCGCCTTCACAGCTTTTATTACTGCTGGAGTCCTAACAGACCGAGGGCGACCACTTCTTGACCTGTCATCTACACTAGAGTCTTCATTGTATCGTTTGATGGTGCGATAAACGAATCTTTTGGTTATATTAAAATTTTTCAGTATGTCAAAAATTTGAATTGGCGCGTAACCGCAACGATGCAACGCAATAACTGCAACACGGTCTTCTTTAAGCGTCTACTCCATATTTAAAAATGAGTAAAATTCTAAAAAGTATACATTTTTATTTTCATGAACAATTTGAAATTCGAATTCTATAAACTTTTTTGTGGCCAGCATTCTAAAAGAAAAGTTTTTACTGTGTGACAATACTTATGACCTGACTAGGTATATAGCTATACGGTTCAATATTACACCTACACATATTTAAATTATCGTCTCGCAGATCCTCGACAATTCAAACCATTCGCTTCACCAAAGATGCGCTAGGAGAGAATCCAATCCTCTCCTTGCCTCGCCCTTCGCAACGATGGAAAAGCAACTGTATTCTTGCATGTAGCTATATGAATATAGCCGCCATAATTATGTCGTTATCTTTATGTTAAAATAATTTCCTTCCTGTTTTATGTTACTTCCTGTGTCAAAGCGGGCTTAACTTTGAGTAACACCCATACACCAACTCTAAATATATCTCGCTGTAGACTCAAGTAAAATAGCCTTACCGCGTCTTCAAAGCTACGAGAGCTTATCGTTGGTCTACAATCCACATGTGTAAGACATTAGTGATAAGAACCTTCTAAAGTTCGTCTGGTACGGATACGGATTACGAAAATATGGATTTATGGAATACAGATATTGTACTCTGACGTTAACTAGAGATGTAACATTATAAAGTTCGCTTTCTACGAATACGGAATTATGAATTATTGAAATTGTGTCATTACAGAAATACTTAGTATTCTAGGTAGTGATGTTATCATTTACAATTCGCTTGAATACAGAATACGGATACGGCATTATGGATTTTTGGTATACGGATAGGTAGATACGAAATTATGATATTTTTTTTTATTATGTTAGGTATTTAGTAATTAAGAGTCTGTTTTTAGTATAAGTGTTGAAATACATTTTTCCCTGTGTCACGTCTTACCTTCTTTTAACACGACCAGGATGATTGATAGATAATGCTATTAGCATTAAGTCCTCCTAGCTCTATTCTGTTTTGTGTGAAAGTATTAAGTAATAAATAAATGAATTTATGGAATAACTACTGATTATGTGTCATTACAGATATTCTTACTTAGTACCAGTGACAATTTGAATAGTAATAACTGTATAACTATTCATACGTGTATCCAAACATGCTATGTATTACTAGTGGTTCGCCCCGAACTGAGATCTCACGAGTCTCCCAAAACAAAAAAAAATATTCTTAGGGCGACTCACGCAACGATGCTTAAATGTATTTAGTGGCTAAATATGATTTAAGAAGTTGTCAAATCACACAAATACGTACAATTTAAACATGTTTAGTCGCTAAATACGTTTAGGGATCGTTGTGCAAGCCAACCTTAATTTTTGACTATTATAATTATGCCACGAAATGATATACCAAATATTTTGACCTATAGTTTCATTCAAATTACACGTAACGGGAGTTCATGTGAATTGGTTAATATTTTTTGGGGTACAAATTGCAGTTATTCTGGATTTCAGACTTTTGCCTATATTTGTGTTATTATAGCTACACCCTTACCAAATTTCAGCACGGTGGGGTCACTGGTGTACCCTGTGAATTTTCACAGTTCAGTTTTTATTATGGCTAATAACTCAAAAACTGTAAAAACTCTACTAAAAATATAAAAACGGTGTCTAAATGTACTAATGAAGATCTTTCATTTGACGTATCATTTGACCTCATAATCTCATTTTTTTTTACCCCTGTTGAACCCCAATACCTCAACAACCCCCCACATTTTAGCTCATTTAGTCACACCAAAATTGTGACATCACTACCTACCTATGTTTAAAATTTAACGATGATCGGATCAACGCTTCAAAAGTTATCCTCGGACAAACAAACATACATACATACATACAACGCCGATTTTCACCAAGTTGATTTGGAGACCTCGCTTCGCTCGATCAATGAATATATTTGATTTAATTGAATTAACTGTGGTTTGTGAAGTCTATGGAACCGTGTAAAATTCGTCTAGTACGGAGTAATGGAATACGGATATTGCATTTTATAGAAACACTAGCTGACCATTCCGCAGCTTCGCACGCGTAGTTTTTCAATAAAAACATTACCCTCCTTTGGGCAGTTAGGTGAAAAGTAACCTATGTTACTCTGGGTGAATGTAGCTTTCCAATGGTGAAATAATTTTTGAAATCGGACCCGTAGTTTTTGAGTTTATTTATTACAAACATACACACAAAAATACAAATCTTTCCTCTTTATAGTATTAATATAGACAGTATAGATATAGATTTATTAACAAGGTATCATTTAGTACTATTTAGGAGCAACATTTAACATTTGCTTTTCCTAAACTGCATACTTTTAATGGCGTGTTTTTGAGCTAGCTTTAGTCAGCTTTCAAATTGGTGCTGATTAAAACTAGCCCGCAAACACTCCGTCTTAGTAAATAATACTTAATTTTAGAAATGTCACGTTAAAAGTCATTCTAATTTGATCGTTAGCGTGAACAAAATAAGATCGTTCGTATTTTACACCATTTTAGTTAGCGTAAACACTAGAATCGCCACCATTGTTTATTTGACTAACGATTATTTTGTGTTATTTGTATATTATTTTCTTTTTATTATTTGTATGTATTAATTAAATGAGTCCAATATAAGTAAATTATAAATTGAATAATTAACCCATTTGACATGTTTAATTTTGTTTTTTACTAACAAATATGGATCTTTGACATCTGAAAGAAATAAATGAATTGAAATTGAATTGAATTGCTATATGATGATTACACCTGTAGCCATAAATAATATAAATAATAATAATAAATAAATATTGCTGGACATTTCACACAGCGCTATCTAGCCCCATACTAAGCAGAGCTTACTATGGCAGGGTTTCTCAAACTTTCGGCTCCACGAACCCCTGTTCAAATTTCCAGGTGACAGCGAACCCCTTAACTAACTAATTAAATTACCCCTCCCCCCAAATAATATAATAAAATTGACTGTCGAAGAAAATAAGGTTTTTATTTCAATAAAAGACAACAAATAAAGTGCCAAAAGAAATATCTTTTTGATATTAATGTGTTGGGTTGCTTGTTTCTTATAGCAAATGAAGTCAATTTTAGGAGTAATTTTAAACAACTTTTACCTTTATTCTGTCTCGGTATCAAATCGATTTTTGTAAGTATTTAGTTTTTGTCGTGACCAGGTGTGAAAACCCACTCCCACCTAAGTATGTTGTAGCAAAGGGTAAAAGAAAATTCAACGCTTTGTGTGAGAGTTCGGAATACTCCTCCTGTCTATCTGCCCAAAAATCTATCAAAGATCGTACTCCACTTTGAGAAACCCTGTACTATGGGAACCAGATAACTGATAAAATATTTATATATATATATATATATTTTTGTAAATATATACTTATAATATAAAGAAAAACAACCGGACCCGGATCAAATATCTGTAGATCATGCGAACATTTGTTCCGTGGCGGGAATCGAACCCACTACCTCCTACGTCTCAGCCGGCTATTCGCCCACTGCACCACGGAGGCCGTCACGGAGCCATGACGAAATACGAGTTGGTCTAATCCCCAAGGCGCGCTTATAGATATTTCACAAATGCCATGCTCCCACTCTTCCCAATACGGAACATCACTAGAAGGTGCACAGTGCGGGTGACATGCGAACTAAGTCGGTGTCTCGAGCCAACGAAATTGCTTTGTCTCCGAGACTTTAGGAGCTCCCGCATTATGTGGGCGACACTGACACCGTATATTTTGTTCTGTTATTATTTTCCTCAGTACCATTTCTTTGTTATGTCTAATAAGCTGGAACACCATAATTATGGCTTCTATGGAAAAATAATAAAGGAAAAATTAAGGCTACTGTTTTCATACTCAAGTATGTATGATAAAAATACATCCTATCTAATTAATAGGATGTGGGGTTATTAAATTTTTAATGAATAAGCGACGTTTTACCAATCCTATAATGAAAACCATAAGTTTTTTCATTGATTTAATGACATCGAAACAGAATAATAGATTAAACAAAAATTTACTGGATCATATAATTCATTGGTACAATCAGACATAAATATTTTATTACATTTTGTAATGGATTTTGGTTGGGAAAACTAAAAATAGATTTTTGCTTTCAGTCTGTTTCAAATGTGAACCTGAACTGGTTAATAGAATAGATTAAACGTTATATAGAATATATAATTCAAGGTGCTTTTCATTTTATATCGTACCTCCACATATTCAACCCTCAACGAATTTATGTTCAGATAATACTGATAATTTAAACAGATTTGGGGCCTGAAAAAGCGGCGCGGTGAATTTTCTAATTTTCTTCCATTCACGAGGCATCCGCCATCATTTTTATCTCCCCTCCCTGTCTCCATTTATCTCAAGCTTCTTCTGCAGCAATTCGCGATATAACATTTTGTTTGTTTCTTACGAAATTGTTATTTCCGGCTGCTTTCTTTTCTTAAGCGGATTCGTCGACACGACAGCCTTTATGTGAAAGTCAAGGAAATGAGATTGTTACTGAAATCTGATGCTTGACCTGTTTTCCAGACGAATGTAACAGTATAAGTAAACCATTTTTCGCCGTATTGTTTCCAGATTGATATGAAATAGGAATGGATGGTTGATTTTATTTTGATTTCGGGATGTATCACATCGCTTATTGATATTTGAACGATGGCATTTTAGTCGTAGGAGCGTACACATTGGCTTCTTTTGGTACGAAAGAAAAGTTAATTCCAAAAGTTACTTAAAACCTCAAGGGAAAGGAATCCTTGAATAATTTCAACGTAATAATTTTAGAATTATGCTTACTTAAGCTAACCATTTTACAAAGTATTATGAAGAAAGCTCAACCTTTTCGTGAATAACCCAAGCAATATTTCAAATTAACTTGTACCGTGGCGCGCCGTGCGACTTCACACCCGACAATCTGCTCGGAATTTTAACTAAGCGATAGAAATCGGTAATCCCTAAAGCCAGATCTAACACAATGCTGTGGCAAAACGGAAACTCGCCTCTTATTTTGGTCTTATTTAATAATTTAGTCACGCTCTCGACTCCCCAGGTAGAAAATTGGAAATTGTGTCATCCTTAGCGGAGCTACCAAGAATTATGTCTTCTTTATAAGAATTTACTTTGCGCTCTCATCAGAGGAATTATAGCTGAAAAATTTGGATGATAAGTTGTATCGCAGAGTGTATAGCTTTGTCTGTTAATTATTTTTCTTTATGTCCAAAGCCCATTATTATACCTTCTTCAAAGTGGATCATTAGTCGATAGGCTAGCATTACCGTTAGAGATAGTTTTTTTTGTAATCAACCTTATATCTTTATCAAGCTCTAGCAGGCAAGCGAAATCAAATCAAAACAAATACATAATATATTTTCAGAACGGATATATTCCATTCGCAGTGTCAAAATTAGGTCCGTGATCGAATCGTAACATCCGAAAATCAAAATCAATCGAGTTATATCGCAGCCGTATCCTATCAACCGCTTCATCGAGGTTTGCGTAAAACGTCCGCATTTATAGATACACAACTCTATCCCGTTTACATTTTGTAAAATCTGTATCATGGGAGGCATAAAACAAGATTAGCGAGTCCCTTCCGTTTGATTTGTGACCGGGACAAAGCATTAAAAATATTGGAGTCTTGAATATTTCATGTTTTTTTTTGTTTGCAGAAGCATGTGAAAAGACTTTTTGTCGGTGGGGAGCAGAGTGTGTGTCCCTGGGGGACGGACGTGCGCACTGCGCGTGTCCTGCTAGCTGTCCCAACACTGCGGCCGCTGTGTGCTCTACCGCAGGCCGGACTTACAGGAACCATTGTTTTCTACGGAAGGAGGCTTGCGAGAGACGGCTTAACTTACGTGTCAGACACGAAGGCGAATGTGGTAAGAGTTTTGTTCACTTTTAACTGGTATCCCAATTCTCAGAATATTAGTTGGTCGTACTCTTCTCAATTTTCTGTCAAAAAACGATATATAGCATAAACTTTCAGTTTCGTCAAATGCAGCACTCTCAGGCATCGTGACTGAATATATTTCACTAAGATCTTACAAATCAACTAGTGGCAATTGGTCACTAAAGGGTTTGATAATTCCTGTAGTAAATTTTGTTTTAATGGTAACTGTTGTCAGTTGATAGCGTTTTACGGAATAGGAGAACATGTTTGGTCAACAAATGATTTGACCTCTAGATAATGGCTCAACCTCAGAGCGGGCTCAACTCATAACCATAAATAATATTAATTTTAACAGTCACATTATTTCAGTGTGCAGCTAAAGACCGGTGTCAAAATCGATAATGTCAACACTATGTTAATTAATATCGTTTTCATGATTGCGATAATTTATTAATCATGCTAATGGCTCGATAGGAATTGGCGGTCGAGGGGCAACTTATAAAATTAAATGTTTATTCAGTCATATCAACGTGATCATAAATTATAACTAATGCGTACTTTACGGAATGGTATTACTCAGGGACTAGAAGTCGTACAGCTCCGTGTGAAAAAGGAAACTACTACCACCTACTTACCGAGGAAGTTCATATATATTTTACTTAATTATTAAGGCACACAAAACAGAAAACAACCAATCAGATACAAAATATAGTTATAGACATAGATTGTATCCCAAAGCATGTGTACACAGCATGACAACTCTAGCGCATTTCTGTGAAGACCAACTGAAGGGAAATATTTACTTACATAGGCAAAACAAAGTAACATAAAAAAATATAAAAAATTGCCTACAATAATAAAAAAATATTAATAAAAAAAAAATATACATGTTTAGAGAATTATGGCCGAAGCACTCTCTTTAATAAGAGTGGCTTCGATATTTTCTTTAAATTTAAATATAAAATATATATTTAAATTTAAAGATTTAAAATTTAAAGATTTGAACATATCAATATTATTATTAGCACTATTATTTACTAACAGATCATTGTAAAGACGACACGTTCTCACTATCGGATTACAAAAGGACGTATTATTAATAATATACCTGTAGGCCGAAAGTATTCTGAAAGGGATGCCGAGATGTATATACTGCCAAGCAGTTATGCTTCCATTGCTGTGTTTGAGTTTGATGACGACCCATGGCACATTTTTTATCATCATCAGCCAATCAAAATCGGCCGTAAAAAGCAGTAATCGGATCCTGCTTTTAACAAGAACGTACTAACCGAATAACTTGTTCACAGAATCTGGCGATCCGTGTTCTGGAGTCCCATGTCCAGTAGGAGCGCGATGCGTGCCTTCCTTCAACCAGCCAGAATGCCGATGTCCCAGAAGTTGTCAGAAACGAAAGCCTGTCTGTGGAACGGACGGGCGAGATTACGCATCGCAGTGCCATCTAGATAAACACGCGTGTGATAACCAGCACAATATAACCGTCAAGTATCATGGAAAGTGCGGTGAGTAAATTATGTGCTTTCTACTTAAGGCCCCAGCTGTTAATATGGGGTTCTCTTGTTTAATATCTATGGCATGTTCTATTTTTGATTTGTTCTTCTCTTAAAGTTTTTAGTCAAACCGGGCACTGTGCAGCCAAATCTCATATGAATTATGATTGCTCATTGCAACGATTAATTAATACAGATAATATATCTGGAGACCGGATGCAGTGGCAAAAATGACCAATTTGAAGAATAAAAAAGTTTTAAAATGGCCATTTTCATAGTATCGTGTGTGTCCTTCTCCTACCAACTAAAACACTATTCTTGTATCCCAAAAAAGTAACCACAATAATAAATAACTGTACCTAGTTGTAAATTTAAAATGATCAAAGCTAGACTCCTTTAATACGAGCAGTTTGTTGACTAACCTATGTCAGTAGTTGGGTTTGCTTAAAATGTTCATACGAAATGATCAAAATGAACTGCAATATTAACTTTGTATTTTAACATTACTAAGATACAGCCGTACTGGCTACGGAACCCTACACTGTGCCTGGTTCGACACGCGCTTGGCCAAATTATAATTAAATCTTATTTTAGTTGTCTGTTAAGAGTAAATACCGTGACTTCTTACCTGTCCTTTAGAGATGCTTTTAATTAATTAAGATTTCCATTTACACAACTCTGACCTGTATTTAACTGTTATATCTGTAAGTTTCGTTTCCATTATACAGCTTCTAATGAGTCTATTAATAAAAGCAAATGGGTCCGTATTGTTATTGTTGATCTTTTGAACCATAAAAGGAACTCGTTAAGAGGGTTCTCTTCTTATAATGGGAGAAAAGTGGGTTAACACAAAAGAAGGTCAACATTTTCCCAGCTAAGATGACGTTACTATATTTGTGTCCATATATAATAGGACTGAGAAAACCTGCGATGAAACTTGATGTAAGTTATATCTTCTCTCAGAACTTATGTTATATCCATCATAAAACGTTTTTGCCTTAACCCAGGCTATCGTAAAAAAGCTATCGTATAATATTTTTTGAGCTGGATAAATATTCATCTTACTACTTGTACAACGTAATATAGGCTCGGATAGGTGAATAAATTACACGAACTCCATACAAGTTATAAAAACTCGACCCGTTACAATATTTTCATACACAAAATCGAAATTGGGTCGGTTTCGTTCTCATAAAAATAATTTAATCTCGTCTACTTTATGTGGGTACTTACATTCGCTAACCCTTTTCACAGAACTTGTCCCAGCATTCGATTTGAACTTAATTCGAACAAGACCAAATGCCCGCACATTCCGACATCCTTTTGTGAGATTCTCTGTTTACATTTACTTGCTTAGCTTTAGTACTATTATTGAATTGTTTCATCTTTTCTGTGTTTGTGCTATTTCGAGTTTATTTCTGAGAATTGTAGCAGAGAGGAAACGGCCCAAGGAATAAAACCTTGCCATTCGAATGTTTTTTTTACCAGCAATAATTAAGAAGACATTGGCATTTTAAAACCAACAGATCTGAAAGACTTTTGAACATACTTCGCATTATTTACATTCGCATTATTTTCACTATCAAAGGGGTATTAATAATGCTTTTTTTAGAATTAATCTTTTTCATTTTTATACGGACATAAAGTGAGTTGTCATTTTAGAGTTGTCAAACCTAAATTTACTTAAAATTGAGACTACAGAATTGGCCACATTATATTAACTTGCCACACCATGAAAAACTAATGCAGAGACTTGCAATTGAACCTGCCTACGTCTCTGGCGGCACATCCCAATTTACCATCAGAGACTTGTCATTTGAATATTCTTTTTTATTCCCTAGATCCGTGCTTGGAGCACGAGTGCGCTGACGGTGGGGTGTGTCAGTTGAACGAGGTACGAGCCCCGGTGTGCAAATGTGGTCCGCCGTGCGATTTGATTGTGCGGCCGGGCTCCGCCGTTTGCGGGTCCGATTACAAAGACTATCCTAGTGAATGTGCTCTAAGGAGGGAGTCGTGTAGGACGAGACAACAGCTTACTATTGCGTATAGGGGAGAGTGCGCTTCAGGTAATTATACTATACCACCACTACGCTAATTAATAAATAGAGGAGTCTTATTTAAGTTATTTTAGGTTTTTTTCTGGGCAACGAATAACATTGTTTCTACACTAAATGATAAACATAGCTATCTTCATTGACCATGACCATTTTTTTTTCATTATATCCGATTTTATTTTGTTATTTCATGAACAATAAATAAATATTAAATATTGCTGGACATTTCACACAGCGCTATCTAGCCCCAAACTAAGCAGAGCTTGTATCATGAGAACCAGATAACTGATCGAATTCTTATATACATTTTATTTGTAAATATATACATAAAATATATAGAAAACATCCAGACCTGGAACAAATATCTTCAGATCATGCAAACATTTGTTCCGCGACAGGAATCAAACCCACTACCTCCTGCGTCACAGCCATCTATTCGCCCACTGCGCCACGGAGGTCGTCAAAATAATAAATTTAAATTAACTTATGATTTAATTTCAATTTAAATGATTATTTTCTATAGTTTCAATAATTTATATGTATATAGAAAGTATGTGTAACACCTCCCAGCTTCTTAACGCCGAATATTTGCGATTCGAAAATAACTTATATGGTTTCAGTTTAGCTATGAGATAAACATGTCTTAAAAAGGTAAAATAATAGTTTTTTCACCTAGAATCTTTAGTTTTAGCTCAATGATGTTCAAGTACGATGACATCCAACAGGACTTCCTAATTCAGGGTCTGACGATGGCTAGCATACGATGAACTGGATCTAGGGAACTACTGAAGCTAGAATTAAAAGAGCCCAAATATTCAAATAAGACGTTAAAAAACTAGGTGTGTTAATTTTGTTTAAAAATTAACCACAGTGGTTCTGCTCTTTCAAAATGTTTAACGGCCTAACACTCGTTTTAGTTTTATCACTTAGACATGGCTCTTGTTTTATCTAACTTCTTTTTAAAGCCAAGTAATCTTATGAGGCTTGGCACGTATTTACACAATGTTTTTGCTGAGATTATTATACCTTGACTTTATTACAGAATCTTTAAGTATAGTATCGTGTACCAAGAAAAAAATATAGATTTTCCATTAATATTCTGAACCATCATTTATTATATTACAACTTTTCTTACCATCTTTTATAATCTAAAATTAAATCTTTGTTCGAAAAATGCAAGTAGCGTTATTGGCCGATGTCGAGCGACATTTTGTTTTATAGAAAGTAATTGAATACGAGCAACGAAGCGTCAAACAGAGCCTGAAGAGGTCGAGCTGAGACGAAATAATTGTCTTACCAACGTAGATAAGTCTCATCAGTTTAAAGGGTTTATCAACTTGTTAATTATGTAATTAAGTTGAGGTTTCATTTTGTATTTAATGTTTCAGCACTTTGAAAGTTTTATTCAAAAAAAAAGAAATTTAAAAAACTAATTTTTAAAAAGAAGAGTTAATTAAGCTCTGTAAAATAGATCTGGAGTCCAAAATACCTTTAAGATAGTATCGTACAATCAAATTGTAACATTTTACTTGTGTCTTTGACGATATCACGGTACCAAGTGACGTTCACTAGGTGTTCGGCGTAAACTTGAAATTGTGGTTCTTCACCATTTATTACCTGTACGATGTTATCACTTTTTGCAGTTCTAAAATAATTTTTAATATTTGTCTAGAATTTTCGAAGCCTACTTCTGGCGGTGTTCGTTTGTAATATATCGTGGAAAGAGGAAATTACTTCTAAGGTTCACTACAACTTTTAGTTATAAGACAATAAAGGGTACTTATGCGAACTCTAAAAGTCCACTACTTTCAGTACTTACCCAAACATTTGCTCTTAGCAATAGAATAGCTAAGGCATACATTCTAAACTCATGTTTACATTACCCAGCTCAACACCCCTGCGACTCTTTGAAGTGCGGATTACACGAACATTGCACACTGGACTCGCACGGTGTCGCGACATGTGGCTGCGGTGCAGAGTGCGAGGCTGCGGTGCGCTCCGTATGCGGCACGGATGGCAGGACGTATGACAGTCCCTGTTTTCTGGAGCGAGCGGCTTGTCTTGAGAATAGAGACATCAGGGTTGCTTATATGGGAGCTTGTGGTGAGTTTTAAAAGTTATAAAGATTGTACGAGATAGAATTTGGAGTGTAATATATCTTCGGAGAACAAAATGAAGTAACCGCAGTACGTTTTCTGTCTTATAAATAGATTGCTAGTTGTCGTCGGAAATTAAATTAAAATAAACAATTGTTATATGAAATAAATATTCAATACTTATTGGTCTACCTATTAAAAATCATCGTCATAAACTTTTGGCAAATGTTTGCGGCACATGATAAAAACAACGCGGTATCATGCCATAATTATGAATTTGAGCCTTTTTGCAATCTTCTTATACTAAACTTTTATAACAGGCGTAGAAAACCCTTGCGCCCGAACATCATGCCCCTGGGGAGGTGCATGCATCGCTAGAAATGGCGCGGCGCAGTGCGCGTGCCCAGTTTGTGACGCAACACTAGCGCCTGTCTGCGCGTCAGACCAGAACACGTATGGTAGCGAATGCAAAATGCGCATGCATGCCTGCCAAGATGCCATGAAAGAAGGAGAACTGAAAGTGCAGTACAACGGAACTTGTCGTGAGTAGAATATCAATATAAGTGCCCGGTAAAAGCTTGTGTGAGATGACACTGGTGCTGATTTGTGACTCAAAAGATAATAATATAAAAATACGCTAATATTATTACAAGAAATAAGTTTTCTCAGTTTTCTAGTTATAACTAGCTTTAATTATAGATTAAAAACTAAAAAAAAAACGCTTAACACAGTCGCGAGTTATGACGCAACTCGTCAAAATAAACTTAAGGGGGTTTTTAGTAACTAATAGGGAGTTCCACTATCTACCTTCCGGCTCCATCATCAGGCCTTTTTTGTCACCTAGTATAGGAAAGGAAATATGAAAACAAAACGTTTGCTGAAAATAAACATTATTTGTGAATTTTTCAATAAGCCTAAATTATTACTAAGCTAGATAGCTTATAATTGTTATTATAACTACTAGAAGTCATTAACAAGTTCCAGTTTCTACCACCAGGCTCCATTATCAAACCTTCTGAACCAAGCATATGTAACTAGTAAAAAAAGCGAAATGAGCCTAAATTCGAGAAGTAGACACCATTGAAGCGTTCCACCTGCTGACTCGATTACCACATCAGCTCGAAGATCCCTAATTATTGTATTATCATCTAATTTACATACACTTGCAATGTTTAAAAACAATACGATATTTAGAATTACGTTTAAATCGACTTTCTAGGTTACAAGAGAAGCTTACACAGAAAGTAAAGGTCTTAAAATCACGATTTAGAATTTATAACAATCGTCTTACAAATTGGTCTTACAAATCATATTAAAAGAGCTGTTTTAATATCAGCGTAGAGATGTTTCACGCTAAAATGGAGATCCAATATATTGGTTCTCCATTTTAATATTACCAAATATACCTACTCTATTCTTGGTAATGACGAATATAATTTTGAGTTAGTTTGGTATTACTAGACGAAAAGGTTTTGTAAATGCGGTGGTAGCAATTTTAGCTAGGTATAACTCTAAAGCCTTTAAACGCTGCAGCGTGTTTTGTTATCTTCATTACCATGGTAGCGCCATAGTGCCACCTTAGAACGACACCTAAAAGCGCATGAATGTGTTGTTACGAGTAAGAAGGCACAAAAGCGAACTAATGTGTTGTTAGTTTAGAACTTATATAACTTTATTTTAACATAACTTCAGTTCATAGTGTGCAGTACTTTAAATAGCATAACTTTAGTTCCTTCGTTTTCAAAAATCTGCATAAGTCACAATTTAATGTAGAAAATTTGAGATAAAATCAAAGTATTTCAATGCTCTCACGAAAAATTCTTTCAAGGTGGTGAATTTTGGGATGGAATAAATTAAAGAAATGCTATCCAAAGAAAAATCGCTATCAATTTCCTGTGATGAAAATCTTTCTCTTATGTAAATTGACAATAAATGGCGCTCAGGATTCCTTTGAAATATAAACAATTCGCGTTGTTTTGATGATTGTACTCTTTGAAAAGAAATGATAAAATAATATTTCGGCGCCGTTGATGAGGAAAAATTGATTACCAGTCTGTTGTTTCATAATTTCGAAGTAGCAATGAGATCGGGAAAGGTAAAGATAAACATCGGACATGTTTGTTTGGTTAGGAAAACACCACGCCTGTTCCCCGGAGATGGACCATCTGATTGATTGGTAAACTGTGCTGAAATTGTTTTCTAATATATGTTGTTTATATTTATCAAGGCTGTATAGAAATTAACAAATATTTAACGCGCGGAAATTTAAAGCGATTAAAATTTAAAATAAGTACGTACGCAAAACGACTGCTTGGCATCAGACGTAGACGAACGAAGGTTCATGACGTTGGGATTCGAGTTATGGAGCTTAAATGGTCTTGGGCGGGACACTTGGCTAGACGTGGTGATGACAGATAAAGCAGGACAGTGACTGAATGGTGGCCGAGGAGCGGGTATAAAAGGGTAGGACATCCAGCAGCGAAATGGGTGGATGACATCGTAAAGGTCGCGGACCGTCAGTGGGTGAGACTAGCGCAGGATCGTGGTGGATGGCACAAACTTGGGGAGGCCTATACCCAACAATGGTGGAAGTCAGGCTGTGGATGATGATGATGATGAGGTACGCAAGGTTGATTGATAAATGTTGAGTGCTTATTAGTTTAATTATTATGAGAACGATTTAATAAATAATAATATTTGTAATAAATAATAACACATTTTATTGAAGCGCCGAGACAGTTTATCAAACTTTGATAAACTGTCTCGGCGCTTTAATTTAGTTTCTTTTAAGCGGGTATACTAACAATTTTTCAATTAATAAGTGGAAAAACAGCACTTAAAACCTGGCTTTGATACGAAAATTGATGTTCTTTATATCTGAAAGTTAATTCTTCAGATTATTGACTCTGTTTCTTGAATACAAGATAATAATTTGGTTTATTAAACCATGTTTTAAAATAATATTTAGTAATTCTGACATCGTCGTTGTTGATATAAATAGAACCGCCTCTGTTGAAGCAACGCTTTATGCAAATATATGAAAAGTTTTTCACTTAGCGGCATTATGTTGACTACCGTTTCTGAATTTAATTACTTTTTGTGTCCGAAAGTTTCAGATTCTAGAAATAGAACGAAGTGAGACTTTGTTAAAAACAAGCAACTGAAATTAGTTGAACTTGATCTTGGATAGAAGCTAAGTTAGTAAACATGTTTTTGTGTACAGTTATTATATGGTATTTAAGATTTCTTTGCAAGAGAAAAAGTTTACAAAAGAATTCTTTTTCGCACAGGCAATTTGTAAACATATTTTATAGGTGATCATGATATAATTGAGTATTTGTTGAAAACAGAAAAATCATGTGAACAAAGAAAAAAGGTTATTATTACAAAAACACAGAGTACACAACTTATGATTACAGTTTATTTTATAATTTTTTGTATTGTCTCGCGGTCTTGCGTAATTCATATTCAAATTATTATCAGAGTAAAATAAAACCTCCCATTTTTATGTACATATTAAATGGTTCATACATAGTTCTAATTACAACGAGCTTTTTGTCAGTGAAAGTATTTAAACTTTTCGATGGACATCAGAAGACTGGCCGTGTTTGGTTTACCAAGTTTACTAACAAAACTTGCATGTGTCTTTTGTCCAGAATCCTGTGTCGATATCATCTGCCAAGGTGGAGGGGACTGTGTAGTTTCTGCGGACACCGGCCATCCAGTATGTCAATGCAATCATAACTGCACTGAAGCTCAGGTACGTTTAATTAAGAAATCCATACTAATCTATACTTATATACTTATAGTATAAAGAGGAAAGATTTGTATTTTTGTGTGTATTACCCGTGCGCGATAAGTCCTGAGCGCGGTGACGTCATATTGGCGTGTTTGTACCGCCCGCAAAAAAGCGAACATAACAAGCAGCCGCCCGCGGTTTTGTCTTTGTTTTTTTTTAACCTAATTTATTATGTTACTCAGGGAGGACGCTGCTTTTTATCAAATCTTTTTTACACTATTTGAATAAAATAAAAATACAATGTTTAAGTTTATACCATTATTTTATCTATTATTTACATTATATTATCTTCGTCACTACTTAGTGGATGTATGCTTTCTAGAGGTTGTTCTTCGTCCTCAGTCTCACTATAATCACTTGACGAAGAGGTATCTTGTAATAACACAAACGAAAACTAAAAGAATTCCAGAGCGCGTTGTAACGTGACGTAGGCCAGTACGAGACTAAAAACCCTAGTAAAAAATAGTGATGCGAACGGTACAATATGGGCGCCATCGGGGAAGTGCAGGGGAAGCGGTCGGGGAGTCGCATTCCTAGCAGGTCCCAAGTTATCGCACACGAGTAATATGTTTGTAATGAATAAACTCAAAAACTACTACTCCGATTTCAAAAATTTTTTGACCATTAGAAAGATACATTTACCTTGAGTAACATAAGCTCCTTTTTACCTAACTGGGTAAAGGAGGGTAATGTTTTAATAGAAAAACTACGCGTGCGTAGCTGCGGATTGGTTAGCTAGTAATATAGGTATATTCGAACGTAACTCGTGACTTTTTGTTATGTTTTAACTACTTAACGGCTAAACTGATTTCGATTAAATTTGGTATATAAATAGATTATGACCGGGATTGAGACATAGGCTACTTTTTACTTGACTTCGCAGAAGGAGGGTAATGTTTTTATTGACAGACCACGCGTGCTTAGCCGCGGGCAGGTCAGCTAGTTTCGTGTAAATTTTAAAAGCATTTGCGCTGTTTATTTGCAACTAGCTGACAAATCCGCAGCTTCGCAAGCGTAGTTTTTCAATAAAAACATTACCCTCCATCTGCGCAGTTGGGTAAAAAGTAGCAATGTTCTGTCCTGAGGATAGTGTAGCTGCTCAACAGTGAAATATTTTTTTAAATCGGTCCAGTAGTTTCGGAGCCTATTCAATACAAACAAACAAATCTTTCCTCTTTATAATATTAGTATAGAATACAAAATTTTGCTGAAGTTAAAATGGGGGTTTTCTAATAATCGGTCTCTTTTTAGGTTTCGATTTACGCGTGAGTTTTGAATAAAAATACATACAATTCAGTAATTACCAATATTTTTCAAATTCTAATTCATTTATTCCTTGTAAATCTAGGTGCAATGGTAGGTGGTAGGGGTTGTATATAAACGCTAGATTTTGCCTTGTGATGTACAAGTATTTTTTAATTAAAAAATAAACATGCAAATGAAAATTACATAATTAATTAAATTCATAGAAAACACATTTTGTATTCCATAGAGAATAATCTATAATATAAAAATTAATCGCAAAATGTGTTGGTAAGCGCATAACTCAACAACGCCTGGACCAATTTGGCCAATTCTTCTTTTGTTGTATTTCTTATTGTCAGGAGAAGGTTCTTATGAAAGAAAAAATTAAGAAAATCGCGCGCAAAATTAGAAAATACAAAAATACCTAACCACCATATAAAATTATTTATAATCTAACCTTAGCGCTTTTATAATGTAACCTTATGACGTCTGACATAGAATTGACAGAATGTGTTCTGCAAATATCGTCAAAGAGGATGTAAAAAAAATGAATATCGTTTGAAACAGATGCTTCGGTAGGAGTTATCCCGAGATATATTGTCTATATATATATAAAATTTATTGCTGATCGCAAGTCTCGCTAAAACTCGAGAACGGATGGAGCGATTTGGCTAATTTTGGTATTGAATTATTTGTGGAAGTCATTCATTTTCTCATACATAATAATGGCCGGGGACAGCAATTGACAATTATACCAGGGTGACATATTGACAGCCCGCGTTATACCTATGCATGTCAAGCCGATTCGAAGTTCGGCGGGGGTCCACTAGTTAATTAATAATAACGTACTTATCACCGTTTAAATCCTTTCTAATTACATCTCATTTATCCGCTTACAAGAGTTTTGGGTTTTTCCGCCTGTCAGATAACTTTCAAAAGTTTTCATGTTCACACGAACCATCTAATTAAATAAACTTTTTGTTCTTAGAAAATAATTTTGGTCTGTAGAACTATTCTCGGTATCTCTTTATCGCGAAGCCGTTGGTAAATAATCATTAGTACAATTTCTTGGTAAAGCTTTTATCGAAATTCTTCGGTTTCTTTTGTAAATTTTGGAACAATTGATATTTATCTCGTTGAAGTTAATTTTCGAGTTTCTCGTACTAACTATGGATATTGTATGCATACATTTCACTAACATTAAAAACAAGCATTCTATTTGTAAGTTAGAATCAAAAACAAATGCGGACAAAAAAATTAGACTACCCGCAAAATTCAACACAACGTACCGGCATCGAATGAAAATTCAACACAACGTACCGGCATCGAATGAAAATTAATTCATTGCGTCATATAGTTTTTTTTATTTCTTTTTTTTCTCCAAATTATAACTACGCTGAGTTTGTTTGACTCCCATAACTAAATGTTCCTAACCACCGGCTTCCGCGTAAATAACTCGATTTAGTTTTAGTAAGATATTAGGAGACCTGCCCAACGATGTTAATTGTATTGGATGCCTAAACATGTTGAGGAGAGTTGTCAAATCATACAAATACGTCATATTTAAACAGGTTTAGTCGCTAATTACGTTTAGGGATCGTTATGAAAACCAAGTATTTTTAAGTTAATAAAAGGTTTAAAATGTGTATATACTTTTTGTCAGGAGTCGGACGTGGTCTGCGGGTATGACGGTCAAACCTACCCATCACAGTGCGAGCTGGATCTGACAGCGTGTCGGGAGCAGAGCGAGCTGCGGCTTGCCTACAAAGGCGATTGCGGTGAGTCAGAGTTTTAAAGAATTACGAGTTCACTATTAAATATCACGTACAAAAATGCCAAATAAACCTGCTTTGTCATTAAAAGTGGGGATTGTACTATTGGAATGTAATGTAACTTGAGCATAAAGGTGTTAGTACACCAAGCTAAGTGGGCATATTTTAGTAGCGGATAATGTATTAAAAATAAAAAAACGAGTATGCTTTAGACCTGAAGTAAATTTTTTTTTCAAAATATTAATTTATAAAACTGTTCAAGAATATATATATGTATATCGCAGTCTGATTATTTTTCGTAATTTCATTTCGTTCTTGAACAGTTTTATAAATAAATATTTTGAAAAAAAAGTTTTACTTCAGTCGTTAGGTCTAAAGCATACTCGTTTTTTTATTTTTAAGACCCTGTTTACATTGTTTACCCTGTTTCATGCATTGGCTCATAGAGTAAGATAGAAAGAAAATGTGCGCGCGCACCTCTCTCTCTCTCTCTTGTTACTACAGTAATATACGAAACGTAACTCTCTCTCTCTTTCTATCTTCACTAACTTATATCTCCCTCTCAACTTCAGTTTGCATTTTTTGTAACGCATTCACCAGCTTACTCCCCAAGTCAAGCGTACGTAAAGAAGTTTTACTTCAAAAATCCTGACCCAGTCATAGCTGTCTTCGCTCAGCTAAGCTACAACTTGTCACCAGGTACTGTGATTATCTTCAATAATAATTGGTTATATCAGCTTCAACTGTATTAAAACAATAAACACGGCAACAGCACTTCTTGATTTTGATGTCGTAGACGTGACAATGGCCTAAAACCTGCAGCAATTTTTTTTTGCTGTATAGGCATCTGACTAATAGGTCGTTACTGGCGCTAAGGAATGAAACGAGTCAAACACTCGATCACAGAAAGAACTGTTTTCTGACGAGTGTCTGTTTTTTGCATTTTGCCGGGTAAATGTTACAAACCGACCGCAACAACTTATATCCGAGTTACCTATTTTACACATGGAACACATCCAGCACCAACCTCCTCTGTACCCGTGGTTTGATGGTCAAGACGCTAGTAGGATAAATATTGTAGCACTGCTTAGACTTCACTCCGGACACATTCCGTCAATTAAGTTTAAATTTTCGATGGGTATTTCAGATTCCCCTAACTGCTCAGAGTGCGATATTGAAGAAGACGTTCATCATGTGTTGACGGAGTGTGTTCAGAATGAGTCGCAAAGACAAGATGTTAGGCTTAGGCTTTTCGAGGAAGCGGAAATGCTGGTCAAACTGTATCTACACTGCCTGCAGATTTACTCGTAGTTTGACTAGCATCTAAATAGCGAAATATGTTCATTCTGATATTTTTGTACAGGGGTGACAGTCACTGTGGGACAAAACCCCACATTAAAAATAAAAAAAAACACATGGAATATCATACAATATTGAATTTTGAATTCTGTATTGAATTCTCTAATCGCACATCGTGAGATTTGATGCAGAAAAGTTGTTTGTAGTGGAATATTCAGAGTGATAACCATTCTTGTGTCCTACAGAAAAATATCAGTGATTGATGCAACAAAACAATATAAATATAACGAAGCTGACCATTAGTTCGTTTGTAGTAAAGCAATCAAACCTAACTTTTTCCTGTTTTTACCCTTCCAAGTAAATATAACTTTATTTGAATTTTAATAAAGTAATAAACAAGGGCTTGAACGCGATATTTTTCATTTTTTTATTCCATTTGAGTAACTGTATTGGTATACCACTTTGCCCAAGTACCAATTACACAATATTTTATTTGAGAATTAAACATTGAATGATGATGTGAAGGAGTGCTGAGGGTAACTTATCAGTATTAAGTGCTACGCTGTTCTGTGCTATGCTCCATTTAGTCACTTCAATCCTCGTAGAGTTATAATGACGAAACGCCGAAACAAAGCAAACGTTCTGCGCTGCGCTTTGTATTACTGCGTTTTATCTATATAGGTATATATACAAGAAAGTCGTGTTAGTTACACTATTTATAACCCAAGAACGGCTTAACCGATTTGACTGAAAAAAGTTTTATCATTCTTTATTTTAGAAGTTAAGGGGGGGGGGGGGGGGGGTACACATTTTACCACTTTGGAAGTGTCTCTCGCGCAAACTATTCGGTTTAGAAAAATGATATTAGAAACCTCAATATCATTTATAAAGACCTATCTATAGATAACCCACACGTAATGGGTTTGATAGAAAAAAAATTTTGTTTTTCTATTCTAAGTATGGGGAACCCCCAAAATTTATTGTTTTATTTCTAACTTTCTGTGAAAATCTTAATGCGGTTCACATAATACATCTACTTACCAAGTTTCAAACAGTATAGTTCTTATAGTTTCAGAAAAAAGTGGCTGGGACATACGGACGGACAGACAGACAGACATGACGAATCCATATGGGTTCCGTTTTTTGCCATTTGGCAACGGAACCCTAAAAAAATTGTTGTTACCCCACTTAGGGGCAGGAAGATTTTGTTATTATTTGTGCTGATCAAATATTGAGTTGTTTGATTTTGTCTAGTATTTTATACGAAAAGAACTACTAATGAGGTGATAATCATCCCATACAGTTTGATAACATCGCTTTTTGCCCACGACTAAGGTCATGCGTTCAGGGTGAGAGGTTGTTTGTGTGAGCATAAAGCGAATGTTCATAATTGTCTCCGAAACTGTTTGACCAATTTAGATCTAGACACGCGATAGCGTGTCAAGCCAAGTCGAAGCTTGGCGAGCAGCACCGTGTCTAATATTACACGAACCATTTGGAGCCATTTTTGACCACCTCATAACTCAATAATTATTTCACATATACATAACAAATTTGGCTAATATATTGAGACTTGCTAGATACATATGTGCTATAAATTTTATATGCACACTTCAAACAGTTACTTATATATTAACGTCCAAAAATCGACATTCTTATCACTGACTGACTGACCTATAGATAGATCAAAACTCTAACTCAGTTCCATATGACCTTGAAAGTTCAAATTTGGCAACCAGATAGGTAGTTGGGTAGATACAAAGGAATAAATCAGAAACTAGTATCATTTTCAATTTTTTATATTTTCAATTAATTTTTTCTATTAGGAACACTTTATTAAAGTGCTTGTCATGTAAGAATCAGCAATCGAAATTAGCCAAGTCAGACTTTAGGCTTCAATATATTATTCTAATTTATAAGAAGAAATGATATTTTAAGTTGTTATAAACGAATTTCAGAACTTACCATTGAACTTGGCACCCATTTAGATATCACTTCTTTTGTCATTGAAGTCAACCACCAAGGCATACATATATCAAAATATTGAACTTGGCTCTCATTTCACATTTATGTTTTTGATGGGATACGGTTTACTGTAAAAAGATTGCGATTTGTCGGCGATGGTTCTTAAATAGATGTCATGGTGTTAACTTGCCAGAGGACGCTGTAATAAATCAAATCAAAAACATTTATGTGTATCAACATCAATAGTACGAACATAACAAACACACACAGGAGTCTTTTTGGTGAACAGATCTTCGCTGTGAAATGGAAATCTATTAAGTACCTACGGGTTTTTTATAAGATGGGCGTTTTTAATTTTTTTATTTATTCGTGTCACATTAAGCAGTCTACACACCAAAGCCGCTGACCTGCCGACACAGATCAACATGCCGCCGACATGACGGCGCACGTCGCCGGGTAGCACGCGCGAGTGCAAGTCGCTAACGTGATAGTCTGAATAGAGCCGCCGACAAGAAGCCGCCGGGCTATGTCGGCGGGACGGCGGTTTTGGTTTATAGATTGCTTAATAGTGTGGCTCAGTAAACTAGATTGCGGACAAAATAATATCGGCAATGACTTGCTTATTTAATGTAACAAAAGTAGACATTTTATTCCAAGGCTCAAAACCATGAAAGTCAAGGCCATAGTTTCGACCGTCCGAATAATGATGAAAATGAGAAGAAGCTTCGAATGATTTGAAGAACTCGGTACATTCTAGCTGGATACGAGGTTTCAGAAAATAATTTTAACATGAAACGGGGTTTTTCACAGATGAAAATGAAATAAAACTTTTTCTATACTTTACTTATTATTTACGTTGAATCTCAATATCTTTTTGTGAAACGTCTTCACATTTAAACTGTTCTTCTGGTTTCTGTTTCTTAAACTGTGTTTATTACTGACTTCTCATTAATATAAGACTTGGAATTATGCTAATAAACTAAATAAAATTAACAACAATTTTACGGTACAGTTACTGAAACATCAGATTTTTACTGACTTTTAAAAACTCTCAATGACCCCTTTCAGGGTATTAAACTTATTTCGAAGCACCCTGTAAATCATTAAAATGTTAAAACAATAAATTAAAAAAGATAAGTCGACAATAAGAAAATGAAAACAACAAACCCGAATCACAACGTAACGGCTAGCCAGAGTAAGGTAAGGTGCTATGGCAACGAGACGATAATATGATTATTGCATTTTGTATTTTATTTCAATACAAATAAAGTTTGTTGAAAAGTCTCGGTTAATGCTCGTCCTGTTGTTATATAAAAAACCCCTAAATCTTAAAAGCTTTGTATCATAAAATAACAAATAAGTTTGAGACACTGACAGGGAAAATGCTCGCAATTGTTGCGTAAAGTTCGTCCTTATGGAATTTTAATCAAAAATGGCTCTAGACGCTAATACATTTTATAGGTGGACGACATTATGATGATGTTTTACGATGTTTTGCTAGTAAATCGGCAATTCACTCATTTGACTTAAAAATATATACAGAGTTTTTTTTAACTGTAACAGTACGGCAGCACCCATAACCAGAGGAGATACAGGTGCAGTTTCTTTTAAAACATCAGCTCGTTTTCGAAGAAAAACATTTTGACCTTAAAATTTTTTTGGTCAATCGCGGTCTGGGTAGCGTTCCTGATACCACTTCAGCGCATTAGTTGGGCTTCTTCGGTTAAGGAAGTATGCTTCAATTAAGTCTACTTTTTGCGTATTTGACAATGCCATTATAGGACAAATAAGATGATGCAATGACTGATATAAAAGTCCGACAGGTGCAAGAACCATGTTCGAAATTCAAAATTGTTCTGAAATACGAAATGTTTTTAAATTGCTCATGAGAGCATGGAGTTCCTAAACTTCTTAATCGCTACAGTATTAATACTTCTTTAATGTGCAATTAGAATCTAATAAAATGTTTGTTGAAGGAATTTTGTTTGTCCTGTTGTATGAAAAGACTTTTTATCAAATTTGACTAACTTTTGCTGTTCAGATTTTTTTCAACCAGAACAATAAAATGATCCTTACAAAAAACTGCATCGATCGGAATCATAAAAAAATTTTACCAACTTGATTCATTTTAAGGCGCTACTCACAGCCCTCTTTATAAACACTGTATAGGCATTATGTGTAGGTAACCTAACCGACTATATACCTAACCTTTGTAACACGATACAATTTAATTTTAATTTACGAACATATTAAATAGGAAAATTATTATAAATATGGGACCGTCACATATCGTCTTATCGGTGTTTCGACCGATAATGTTTCGGTTTAATTCGTGAACCTTCATCAGAGTGAGTGCGATCCGCTCCGAATAATGTCTCGCCTCGCACCGCGCGCCACTGCTCTCTGCACGCGAGTGGACGGGCGGGGTGGTGGGGATTGGGTCAACAAAAGCACAGTGCGTTGACCCGCTGTGTCATCATCATTATCATTACTGCTGCTCTCTTCGGTAGTTCTGATAATGATTGAAATCAATCACGAAAGTTTTCTAAGTTAAATAGGAACCTTTATTTATTATCATTGATATGGATCTTGGACATCTGAAATGATCGTCACTGGCACCGCACAAGAAGTGGCTAGTTTCGATTTATCTATATTATAATTTGTGAAGTGAACCATTCTCTCGAAAAAAGACGAATTTCTATTCTACAAAGATATAATTTAACCCAAAATGTAGTCCACTTTCAATAAAAATGCTAACCACATCGCAAGCGATCGCTAGATTCTGATTAAACCGATTATGCAAACAAGATTAACCGGTATATAAGACAGACTATCGAAACCTAGCACCCTTTGTACCGTACAGTACACCCGAAATAAAGTCCGATTAAGTAAATCGCCTTTGTACCGAGCATCATCGTGTTACTTTGTCTCCTTTGCTGTTAAATTTAATTTATTTCTATCCGTTTATAGCGATATCGTCGGCTTTATGGAGGTTTCATTCACACTTCTTGTTACTTGCACTTGGAAAAAGGATTATTATATTATAAAAATAAATGTACTGGAAATGGTTTTACAGTGAAATGTATAATACACTTTTTATATAAACAATGTATTTTGGAAGCATTATTGTTTCGTCTGTGATTATTTTTCAATCCGATAAAAACATCTTCCATTCCCGACCGGCATTAATCGCCGCTTGCACAAGGATTTCATTTTACTGGGAAGTGGTAAACAATCGTTATTAAATTTGCACGGGTGTCTTCACTCGTTCCTCATTGTGGGAAGGAGAAGCCCTAAATCCTTTTAACGGTAGAACGAGAGGGAAAGATGGCAAGCTCGCAATTGTCCAACGTAATGACATTATCCTGTTCAGCCATTCGTTTCTCGAAAACTTCAGCCGGGCGCTTACAGAGTCGTAACCTTGGTAGCGCAAGAAATAAAACCGGGCTTGTATTATTATTTATGGCTCACACCAATACTTATCTGGGGGCTTTTTGACTTCCGTAATGTTATTTGGCAGAGCTACATTACGTCGTAAATTGAAAAGATGTTTCTCTTTGCAGCTGTTTGCGACGGCGTCCAGTGTTCGTTTGGAGCTCGGTGCGCTGCTGGGGAGTGTGTTTGCCCGACTGACTGTACCGGGGCGGCGAGGGAGCCTGTTTGCGGAAGCTCTATGCAAACCTATCCAAACGAATGCGAACTTCAGAAAGTTGCTTGCCAGCTCCCTCCCCCTGCCACATTACACGTCATCTTTTACGGAGACTGCAAAGACAGGCTCGCTGTTGTCCCGCCGATCGCCATGAGTAAGTTATTTTCATCTTCTATAAAATAAATTGCCGTCTCTCTGATAGGCGGGTTGTGTTTACTGCATCAACTCTATTTCTATCTCCTCAAATCAAACTCTCCCAATTTAAGCGAAAGTGATGATCACTTTCACTTAACGAAGTTCCCTACCAGATGTGATAGCTGACAAAATATTTACCATAGGACCGTCATCAAGCGAGTTGTTAGCAGTAATTCCAATAAAGCGACCCGTCCTCGATCAAATAACTAACTTTCCGCTTTATCGCTCGACTAACACGCAAATATTTGGGAATGGGTAGCAACGACCGCAATGACCACGACCGAGCTGGAGGAAGGGTCGACGGATACCTCGGCGATCGACGGATACCTCAGCGAAGTCGGGACTGCGAACCCTTCTCTCTGCCGCGACATTAGATGTGACTTTGGCGCCAGCTGTGAGATTGGAGAAGACGCGTATCCCCGATGCTCCTGCCTTTTCGAATGTCCACTCGATGATGAGTACTTTCCTGTCTGCGCTTCTGACTTCCGACTCTACCCAAGCATGTGCGCTATGCGTAAAGAGGGCTGTCAAAAACAGCTCGAGCTGAGGCTTCGACCCTTGGATCTTTGCAAAGGTTTGTTGCTTACTAACTTTCAATTTTCTAATGGGCCTATAATTTGTAACTCAATCTTAAAATGTTAAGCTTTTTAATTAATATATTTTCACTTAACAGACCTTCAGCAACAAGAAAACAAAAAAAAATTGCCTTCCCCTTAAATAGAGACTGTAAGAAAAGTGCCAATGGACACATTCTTAATCCTTATTCTATTAAAAACTAAATTTGCTTAAAATTGTTTACTGGCCTTAGCCTACTACTTGGCTAGATTCATAAAACTAGAGTACGATATACCTAATGGCATTATTTATAGCAGACGAATTCTTTTATTTTAAGAATGTTCACTTTTGTACTATATAAATTAAATTATAATTGAAATGTAAACTAGGTATCTGTTGTTCACTTACCATAACAACTTTTCTAACCACAGGTATGGAAGTAAGACCTTGTGGTAACAACAAAGCGATGGTAGATCCGACAACGGGTCTCGAAATTGACTGTGGTAATGGTCCGCACCGGCAAGATTGCCCCGTCGGCAGCTATTGCCACATTACCTTGAACGCCGCAAGATGTTGCCCTAAAAGTGAGTATTACCTGTAACTACCTAAACACTGAACAATATTTGTTTCAATTTCTATTCTTTTACATAGAAACGTTTTCTTACGTAAGAGTACTAAAGCGATTGTTTATTGGAATGGTTTTTCCGATAGTAGCTAGCGCGCGAGGCTCTTTATGCTTAAGCCATTGCATGGGTGATATTACTTTAATATTTTTATGACTACACACTCGGAATCCTACTCATAACATTTTAGTGGTGCTGTATTTTGAAAGTGTGAGATAACACGTATCTACGGTAAAGAAATTTTCGCTACCATTTTCTAACACCAAGTGCAATCTATAAAACTGGATACGAATATTATAAAATAAGCCGAACGTGTAGATATCAACCATTTTCCAATGACAATGCTAACTCTAGTCTTAGAATATTTACTAGAGAATTTAGCTATTTCTTGCATACAATACGGTAGCAACTAGTGATTTGTCAGGGTGAAGATACTAACGGTACACGGCACCATAGTAAATTGGACAGAATCACGCTACCCTCTGCTGTGCACAGTTGAACCCTTTGTCCCTGTCTCATATTGTGTCGGATTTTATTTACTGGCAAGTCCGATTATCCACCAAAGATGAACAGATAACTGTAAAATCAAATAATTACGCTTACTTTACCAATATTTAGATATAGTTTTATTTTAATTTACTAAATGATTCTGTCTACTACAGGCAATTTATTATCTCTCTGTATCTCTGCTAACATTTTATATTAAGTAGGTATATTTTTGATTAATAAGTGTTGAGTCATTAATTGAAAGTTAAACGATTACACCACACCTGTGGTATTCAATTACCTACCTCAAATGTTAACCTTCTTCGCAAAAAAGAAAACAATATCCACTCAAAGAAAGGTGTTTCACTTTTGCACACCCCAATTTCCTTACTTAACGATTTAGTTACAGTTGACAACTGCAATAAAAGTAACGGTTTCTCCACCAGACGATTCAAAACTCGAGGATCGAAAACCCGTCCACTGCTCCGATTCTAACTTCGGCTGCTGCTCAGACGGGATAACTTCAGCCACTGGTCCCAATGAAGAGGGATGCCCAATCTCAAGTTCGACCTGCGGTTGTAACCGACTCGGATCAGTATCGGATCGATGCGATGAAGGTGGTCAGTGTCAGTGCCGGCCGGGTGTGGGTGGGCTGAAGTGTGATAGGTGCGAACCCGGTTACTGGGGGCTGCCGAGGATCGGGACTGGACACACTGGATGCATACGTAAGTGCTATGTAAACTACTTCAGAACTTTCAGTTTGTTTGTGTCTGTAGCAAAATATCTTGCCGTCTCGTTTGCATTACTTTACAGTAGTAGAGAATTTCCAAAACAAAAAATATTCTGGGACACAGATATATTCAAGAATGTTAATTTATAAAGTTATTGCAGCTACTGCCTTTTTTATAGATCAGGATTCGCCATGGGTTTCACGGAACTCTAAAATCTCCACTAAAAATATACCAACCCTCTGTCGAGGAGTGCAAAAACAACTCCAAACTGACTTTCTAATGAGCCAATCCTACCATTATTTGCTTCGTAAATGAGTTGACTTCCTCTTTACTCACTTTAAATTATAACAAAGTCATTAGAAGTTCTGAATCAAACTTTTGTTACAGCATGTGGTTGTTCCGCGTTCGGATCAGTAAGGGAAGATTGCGAGCAAATGACGGGACGATGTGTTTGTAGAACTGAGGTGCAAGGGCAGAAGTGTACAATGTGTGCCGATCATAGAAGGAGATTGGGACCCAATGGATGTTCTGATCGTAAGTTTCCGGTAGTGATCAATCTGGAGTCTGTCCTAACAACTAGTAAAGATCAATTTACCGTTTGATTGCAGCAGTTTCACATCAGTATTTTTAACAGACTTCAAAAAAAGGAGGAGGTTCTGTATTCGTTGGATTTTTTTTATGTTAATTCCCCGATTACTCGAAGACGCTTGGACCGATTCGAGAAATACTTTTTTTGTTTTAAAGGGTGGTCCCATCAGCACCAATACTAAGAAGTCGGAATCCCAAAAAAATCGAGGGCAACCCTCAAATTTTATACGGACGCATAATGTATTTTATATATTTAAACAAAAATATTCTGAAGCCGGTTATATATTTGTTAAAAGTTAATTGATATAGAAAAGTTCAATTCACTTTAGCAGCGTCAAATTGCCGATCCGAGACGCAGCGCGTCTCTATAAATGAGACATTTTTTATATATCAAGTCTCTTATCTCATCAGATTACTGTTCTATTAGACCCGGTATTTTTGCATCATAATCAACTTACAAACATGACTCAAACTCGCTCATTGATCATTAAACTGCCTCCTCGCTGGTACACATATCTAGTTATTTTGTTCTGAAGTTTAAACATACTAGCAACTACAGTTCCCTATTTATTTCACCGCACAGAAAACAAACATTCCAAACCCACAGAAATAGTTTGGTATCTTACATAACATAGTTTTCGTTTAACATAAATCCTTTTTAACCATTTCCCATTTCACCGGTAGTATTTTAGGAAAGGTTCCTCATTATGTAACGGCCTGACCTGCCGGACCCATGTCAACTGATTTTTCTTCTTGGACACATGTGTACGAATGAGTTTACCTGTTTTTATCAAATATAGTATATATAGGTATTTTGTATATATTAAGTGTTTGTTTATTGTTTAAGTTATTGTTTATTATTTTGTTCTTCTGATTCTCAGTTATGTGTCTATTTATTATTATTATTTAGTAGTAGTTATGTCCTTGAACATGCTTTTTCTTTAGTTTCCTCGGTGCACATAAGTTACGATTCAAGCCAGATAAAATTGTTATTTTAGTTAAGTTTTATTTTTATAGCTTGTATTGTGTAATGTGTGCCTTATTAAATAAATAAAAAAAGGCAGCGTACACAAAATACTCTTAGAATTAAACGCATTAAATTGTATTTTTTGTTAAAAATAAAAAATACAAAAATAACTAGCAATTTTGTATAACTTCACTGAAATAGTTATTTCAGTGGTTGGTTAAAAGAACATAAAAGTAGTGAGAACTAAGTTGCCTACAGATAGAAGTTCGGTGATTGTTTTGAGTTTATTAGATGGTAGAAAACTTTGAGCAGATTCACTCTCGAGTTTCTAGGTCAAGCACGGTACCTATTTAGGTAACACAATCAGGAATAATAGGAATAACAGTGTGGTCAAGTAATTAGGAGTAGTTCTTCAAAATTATTGTAAAAAATTCTCTAGAAACAACAACTTATTTTTAGCCTTGTTTTTATAAAAAAATAAATAAAAGGCATTTATTTACACACACATCTATTATGCTAATATAAATAGGTAGGTACAATTAGTACTAAATAGGGCTAGGTAAGTGTAACAGTAGGCCTAATTCTTAGAAACATTAGTAGTTAGTACATTATTGGTGGTAAATATTGGTAGTGGTGGTATTTAGGTCGAGGGCTCAGCTACGCTGGTTTTCAGCCTCGCCTTAGCAGAAACATCTGCTGCTGCCGCCGCCACATAGGGTTCTTGGGAACTGTCAGCTGTCTAAAATGAATTAACAAGTATTAATTGAAGAAAGAACTAGAAAATTACTGAAAACCCATCGCGTAAATATTTAAATCAGAAAAATTCCATACACAATACATAGGCAAACTTAACGCTAATTATCATTTTATTCCAGCTAACCTTAGTGCAGTGTAGTGTTTTAATAAACTAACATGAGCTAGGTTATTCTAACTTATAATCTATGTACAGACTGCCTTAGCTATTTTTCTTTTTTTTATTCTTTAAAAATAGCGACGATTATGGTATTATTTTTCTAATTGTATCGTGGAACTTTAACAGTAGCGTTAAAAGTATCGGCTTTACATCAAATATTGTATTTGATTATGTTTAGTGCCTCTTTCACCACATCTGAGTAACTCTATCCAACGGCAAAAAAATATATACCTACGTCTTTGTTTAGACATGATAACAAATATAGAGAGAATATTTTTTATCCGAAAATTAAAGTTAATATTTTGAATACTTTTGTTTCCAAGTGAAAACAACAGACGTTTATATATTTGACCCGTTGGATAGCGTTATTCAGAGATGGTGAAAAAAGCACTTAGACTTGGATTGAATTGAGACAACCAATTGTATGAGTAGGATCTTATATGTCAAAACTGAGCGGAGATGAGTTAGGTAAACATCAACGCTATTTTTGTGTAAACGCACTTGGCGTTACTCTACCCTTAAAGGGGATTCTGCCTTGCTTTTATGTATACCAAACCTTATATTCGCTTTTTCACACCAAGTTTGCGTAATGTGGAATATATATTTTTCACACCACCTGCTCGATAAAGTCAAAATATATGTCACGTAAACCTCACCGAAAGCAGGTGATTAAATCCCCACGGCTGAGCCGGGAGTAAAGTTGCACTGAATTTCATTATGCCCTCGTGGGCATAATGTTATTTGAATTTGGAACCTCATCTGTGTTAAAATTTACACCAAAGAGAACCACACAATAAGAACTTATTCATAAATTGAACTAACCTTTGCACAGAATACACCAACATAGATTTCGTTTTTATTGTTTCGCAGAAAGTGTGAAAAGGAAAATATTCTCCTCATAGATAAAGCTGTCTGCATCTTGGGCGTGCTTATATCCTTCTTTACATTCAGGATTCTAGTAACTCCCTCGCTTCGTTCATTACGTTCGCGATTCAATATAGCGCCCGTGACGCAAGACACTGCTTTATCCCCTTGTTTAATAATCTACTATATCACTTATTAGCTGAAATGGGAGGCGTCGTTGGATCATGTGCAGATCTATCGTGCTATTTCGGCGCTGTTTGCACGGAGCGCACGGGGGGTGCCTTATGTGAATGCCCAGCTGCAGCTTGCCCAGACAGTGATACTAACATGCTGGTAAGTTTTTAATCTTGTTTGTTCCTTTCTGGTTAGAGATTGGGTTGATTATGGCTAATGCTCCTTTTTAACTGACTTGAAATAAAGGAGGAGGTTCTCAATTCGTAATGTTTTTTATGTATGTTCCTCGATTACTCGAAGACGCGTACTCGAAGGGTCCCATCGTCATCATCTTGCCAGGTAGTCCCATCGATCGGCACCGAGTCAGGATTTGATGAAGGGATCAAAAAAAAAATTAAGGGAAACCCTCAAATTTTATAGGGACTCATAATGTGTTTTATGTATCTTTACATAGTATAAAATGAAGTCGCTTCCGCTGTCTGTTCGCTTAGATCTTTTAAACTACGAAACAGATTTTAATTCCGTTTTCAGCAGTCGATAGAGTGATTCAAGAGAAAAGTTTATATGTATAATACATACATATTATACTGCAGAAAAGGCGAAAAATATATTTTTTTGCGCTTAAATCGCAAACGCTGGCTAAACCTTACGAGATATATCAAATTAATGTACTACGGAAATGTATATATTAAAAAGATCGATTACCTGACTGCGCAGAAGGGTAATGTTTTACGAAAAAATCGTGTGCAAAGCCGTGGGCGAGTCAGCTAGATTTCTATAGAAAAAAAACCATTCTAAAGTCGGTTCTATTTTTGTTGAAAAGTTACTTGTAACTTCACCGCCTGTAGGTGTAAATCCCGTAAATAACGATCACATTTTCAATGAATGATGCGCCTTGGGAGGATTAAAGGTGTACAAATTGTAAAAATGGCTAAAAACTTATACATTAACATTGAATAGTACAATTTTATTTGCAAACATGAATTTATTTGCAACAAATGAATTAGTTTCTATTAGTGTGGGGATAGTATCTAGTGGTTTGTGAAACCACAGAATGACAGTGTTTAACTGGCATATATAGTGAGACATTGTAACGGCTTTACAGATAATTACTTGGTCGATCTAATAAACTAGATTGTACTAGTGTTTGTATTGGTACTCAGATATAAATACTGGAAAGTTTAATGAGCCACCATAAAAGAACCAGCCTTATTAAAGTGATAAATATAAAACAGAAATTTAAAGCACATTTAAGCTATACTTCGCTGGCTCTATTAAACAATAAAAAATAATTTTCCATTGACCTCCTTAGATAAGTTACTTGAGGGTAATTTCACTTAAGAATTCTTACAAAGTACGACAACTTTATCACCTATCAGAATACACTTTCCTCAATAAATCGCTCCATCCGTAACATTCACAACCCAACAGGTATGCGGCAGCGACGGAAAGACTTACGAGTCAGAATGTCACCTAAAGTTGCAAGCGTGTCGCACGCAAGAAGACATAGTCATCCAGGCCTTTGGTCCTTGCAAGCTTGGAGAGATAGCTGGTACCGCAGGGCCTCTTAGACCATCCTCGCCAATACAGTTCACTCAGCAAGATGATGGAGCTGCATCTAAGTCAACTAGACATCTACTGAATCCGGACAAGTACTATAATAAATACGACTGGACATCGAAGAAGGAGACGCCAAGCGATTTTGATAATATCCTGTCGGGGCAGAAATTCAAAGGTGAGTTATACAGCATGGGAGCACAAATTGTCATACTAAGTATTCAGATCACAAGAAGTAGCCTTAATCTAACGCTGAAACTATATATATCTTTGCCACGATATTGTTACCGAAATTCCAATTAGGTCTCAACGGATTTTAAATTCAATTTCCGTTTCAATATAACGGTTTCTGGTTTGCAAACTACTTGTTACAAAAATACAACGAAGTAAAAATATTCCCGAGAATAAAACAAGTTTGATGCTGAAAAAGAGAAATCTTTGTTAACAATTTTTTCGAAGTATTTCAATAAAGTGTTTGTTCACAAACATTTTCAGTGCTAGCATCTCTTTTTCATCATCCGAGAGATTATTACGTCAACATTGAGCGCCAATATTTAATTTTGCTCTCATTTTATTATTATTAAAATGTTTGTTTCGAAACTTTTACTTATGTACTTTTTAGTGTACCATTATAGCTTTGTTACCTTCGTGACTCCTAATAAGTTGGGTAGTAATATCGGCAGTTTTGATAGCCTAGACTTTATGACCACACAATTTAGGCGTCAATCAAGAAAGTTGAAAATCCTTCGCGTGCCAGTTTCGAAGGCTTTTCCATGTAGAATTTACACGATTCAAACCTCATTTAGAAAGTAATCTTGATAACGTTTAGAGATTTGTTTCGAATTACTTCAACATTTTTTTTTCGTTTCCTCAGCCGATATTACTTTATAGCAACGTTGGTTATTTATAGAGTTTTACTTTCCTCAACTGCTTACTGATATATTTCGTATGAACCAAGAATGCTTTTTAGATGATTGATTTCATTTTTGTTTTGGTAACTCTGGTAAACTTGTTTTGGAGTTCTGGCGCTTATCTGGGTCAATGCATAAGCATTGCAATCAGCGGGGCAATGCAGCTAGTGTTTTAGGGACACTTCCGCCTGGTAGTGATCTGAAGCAGTTGAGCTATCTATAGATCGTTTGCAATGGTCTTTAGATGTTTCAGCTGTTTCACCTGTATTTTAGTCATGTATGTTGTGTGTTTATTCATGGTATATTATTTACGTTAATAACGACATTTTGGCCCTCTTTTATTACAGAAATAAATGATTTGTTCTAATTTCATTTTAACAAGGTATATTTTACTCAGTTCGGTTAACAATAGGTGTAAGGGTTCTCATTATAATCCACTGAGGGCCACTTTCCCGGAAGCGACCCTTCAGCCGGTAACTAATTGGGGAAAAGCAACACAAAGAAGAAGGGAAATAGTATATATTTATAAATTTTATGTCCAGTCCCCTACATAAGTACACAAGAACTAAAATGTAAAGCTACAGTATGATTGGTAGATAGAATAAAATAGAAAGCGCTTAATTATATCATCATCATCATCATCCACAGCCCATAAGTACCCACTGCTGGCTGTAGGCCTCGCACTGTAAACGTCACCCTTCCCGGTCCTGTGCTGTGCGCATCCAGGAGTTGCCCACGACTTTCTTTATGTAGACGACCCATCGCGCCGTTGGACGTCCTGCACTTCTTAGGTCTGTTCTTGGCCATCATTTGGTCAAAGGTTTACTCCACCTGACATCACCTCGTCCAGCCAAGTGTCCTGCCCAGTTCCACCACCTTACTTCCGACGTCTTGGACTTTCATCTGGCGTCGAATTTCGGTATTAGGAACTTGTTACAGCAGGTTGATGCCAAACATGGCGTGCTCCATGGCTCTCTGTGCAACTTGTACTCTGTATACAGTTTTCTTATGGCGGGTTCCTATATCCGTCGGTAACCGACTACGTCTCGTATCCCCTTGAAAAGATGTCAAACTACTGTCAAATTTTTGACAGGTTTTCAAGGAGAAACGAGTCGCAGCTGGTTACTGAAGGATATTTTACCTGCCATTAGTGAGCGCCCATGTTTCGACACCGTAAGTCATTGTATACCGCACTTAAATAAACAAAGCATATTTAAATCATATAACTAGATACGCGATAGATACCTATCATTGAACCTTTATTTTTTATTTTACTATTTTCGTATTTTTATAATCTATCTAGATTATAGCTTTATTGCAAACCAAAATTAATAGAACTAGATAAAGAAAAACATAGTACAAGGGGCAGCCTTATCACTGCAATCTTTTTTTTGTGACAACCTATGAATGGAGAGCTTTAAGCAAATCAGTAACGGGCGATGATAAT
Organism: Philereme vetulata; assembly: GCA_918857605.2. Lineage (NCBI taxonomy): Eukaryota > Metazoa > Arthropoda > Insecta > Lepidoptera > Geometridae > Philereme > Philereme vetulata. Next base: position 7,395,696 of record OU975457.1, on the reverse strand, counting down.
ATTATGTTTTTTTACATAAATGTGTAAAAGAACTTTTTTACTTAGAAAACTTTCGTGATTGATTTCAATCATTATTATAAATACGGAATTTATCACGTACCGTCTAATCGGTGTTTCGACCGACAATGTTTCGGTTCACTGAGAGTCGCACTGAGAGTGCGAGGCGAGACGTTATTCGGAGCGGATCGCACTCACCCTGATGAAGGTTCACGAATTGAACCGAAACATTGTCGGTCGAAACACTGATAAGACGGTACGTGATAAATCCCGTATTTATAATAATGAGTGTAAAAGAACATTTTTTAGAAGAGTTACAAAACTATAAAATATTTATCAACTTTTGTCACTGCCTATATCTACCTATTTCGCTATCAAACTTTTTCAAATCCATTTGATATCGTTAATCTTCTCCGTTTTTAATGGACATTATTTACTCTCTCTCTCTTTATCTTGATAATCAGCTAATTGCTATTGTATTCCTCAAGTTGGTGGACGCAGTGCATCGTAAGGCAGAAGCATTGCCCCGGGTCATGCAAACATTTGTTCCGCGGCGGGAATCGAATCTGCATTCTTCTGCGTCTTAGCCGGCTATTCGCCTACTGCGGCATGGAGGTCGTCTAAATATTTTATGTGTGTTATATTAATATTTCTTTTTCTATTATTAAGTATGTTCTTTTTATACCTCGGCCAATCTTCCATTATACAATGATCCTCTCCATCCAAAGGTTGTCTGGAAGATACCGCTTTGTTAAGCAATAAGACCGCCCATTATGCTTTTATTTATTTGTTTCTTCATTTCTTTATAACTGTTATGTCTGGCTTGTAAGGTATAATACAGGATTTTTATTCATATAGAGAATAAATAATTGTCATGTCTACACAACTAAACTCTACTAAAGGTTATCTAGAAGATATCGCTTTTAACGACAAGTCCGCTCATTGTACATTTGATTTAACGCGCCTGCGAACCCCGAGCGCAACTTCAATTCGGCCGCGTCAAAAACTTGAATATCACTATCCCTGTTTAGTGACGAAGTTTAGCCACGCAGAGCGACAGTGATAGCAATAGAACGATTCTAAATTTGATTAAATTTTGACCGTGTTCCGTAATACCAAAAATGATGACTGAAAACTTGTTGCATTTTTCTCATTGTGTTGTTATTCTGTAATTAGACGATATAATCTATGTTCTCATAACTAGTATACGTAAGATGTTATTGTTTTTATTACGAAACAATAAGGTTGAAAACAGGTCTTTTATGGCGTAAAAACATGCAGAATGCGATACGCTTCTATTTCATTTTGGGTAAGTATTTTGATCTAATATATGGTTGGGAACCTAGATGAATACTATTCAAATTAAACTAATACCTTATTAAGGTAGAAATATGCTCCAATTAGAAATGATCTTGGTAGTACGTGTTCTATGGACGATTGTCCCTCCGGTGCCCCCTTAATTGTGTATTTTTTTTTGTTTGTTTTATGTTTAATGGTGTGCTATAAAGAAATTATGTAATATAATCTAAACTCACATCTCTAGCGTCTCAATCGTCACTTGATACCACCGATTTTTATATTCCTTGTTTTTTTTAATAGCAACAACAGCAACTGTTGGCGCAGTGGGTGCTCTCTTAGGCGATCTATGCGCTGACGACGGGGATTGCCAAGCCCTGCCCGGCGCGCAGTGCGCTCGAGGTGGCTGTGAATGTCGACCTGGATTTACACCTACAGTACATAGAAAAGCTTGTGTTGGTAAGTTATAATATTTTCGGTTTGTATTGTCCTACAGCAGGGAGTTTTTTTTCAGTTGAGTTTTCATTGATCGTACGAAACGAGATCTCTAAGTCAGCTTCGGCAAATCGGCGTTGTATGTAAGGATGCATGAATGTTTGTCCGAGGATAACCTTCGAAGGGGTTATTCGATCATCGTAAAATTTAGTATTATAGGTAAGTAGCAATGGCACATTTTTTCTGTGACTAAATGAGCTAAAAATGGGGGTGGGGGGGGGGGGGGGGGGGGGTGTTGGTGAGATATTAGGGTTCAAGAGGGGTAAAAAAAATCAAAATCTATCCGATAAAAACTGAAATTTGACAAAATTCACAGGGTACACCAGTGACCCCATAGTACTGAAATTTGGTATGCGTGTAGCTTTAGTTACACAAATATAAGTAAAAGCCTGAAATCCAAAATAACTGCAATTAGTACCCCCAAAAAAGAAAACCAAAAACATGAACTCCCGTTACCTAATAATTGAATGGAACTTGTAGGTCAAGTTATTTTGTAATTGGCACTATTTTATTAGTCAAAGATTAAGGCCGGCTTGCATAACTATCCCTAAACGTATTTAGTGACTGAACATGTTAAAATTTTACGCATTTGTATGATTTGACAACTCCTTAAATCATAATATTTAGCCACTAAATAGGTTTAGGCATCGTTACGCGAGTTGCCCTAAGAATATTTTTGTTTTGTTTTGGGATACTCGCGAGATCTCAGTTCAGGGCGAACCACTAGTTATCATAATGATTTCTTTTATACGACCTGGAGATGGAACTTGCATTAAGTGGTTACCATCGCAAATAACAAAGTATCGCCTCGTAGATAACGCTCCTTAGAAACCTGCCCTACGATGCACTACCCTGCGTCTATCAACTTGGGGCATACAGGTGCAATGTCTCATTTTACCGGCAACCATATATTTTAAACCAAAACACAGCAATGCTGCTAGGCGGCAGAAACAGGTATAATGGTAGTATTTCCTCTGGCGAGCCCTAGGAAGGAGCTCCACTACTCTTCAAATCAGATAATTGTTATCAACCATTGGAAGTCTACAGCTGAACCTATGCCTGCCCCGTAGATTTACAGTGCAACCGATCTTAATCAACCTGCACCCAACGGCTCCCAGCACCTTTTATTAGGTTGACCATTAGCATCCTTGAAATATTAATGAAGGTATTTTAGGCCCAAAAATCTTTGTATCTATATCGAGAGATAGGATCTAGATGCGATCGCCTCACTTGTATTTCAGTCAATACAAGGTAATGGTCAAATCATAACCTATAAACTGATGTAATATCTCCTATCAACATCTTCGTATTGCTACGAGTGGGTGCTACAAATACGTCTACGAACCGTAGACGTGCTACGGAGCTACGAATAATTCAATCGGTTTTCTAAAACTTATGCTGCGACCAGCTTTTAGAAAAAAAATATTAATTAATCGCAACATTATTCGGGATGTCGATAAACCTCGAGTCAATATATTATTGTATTATATTTATATATTTCAGATCATTAAGAAGTACGTAATGAAAATAAATTATATTCAAATTATATTAGAAATCAAAAACATGATATGAGTTAATTAAAATAATTAGCACAATAGCACGTAATCAATAAAAAAACCGGCCAAGTGCAAGTTAGACTAGCGCACAAAAGGTTTCGGTGCATTATCTAAAAAAGGGCAAAAAAAATATTTGAATTTTATATTAAATATTTTGTAAATATTTCAAATTTCTACCTGTTATCGTTATTAGGACCAAGAAAAAATTTTAAAAAATCTCGTTTGTTGTATGGGAGCCCCCCTTAGATAATAATTTGACTATGTTTTTATTGTTTAATTTATTTGTTGTTATAGCGGCAATAGACATACATCATCTTTGAAAATTTCATCTGTCTAACTATCACGGTTCCTGAGATAAATGCTTGCCTGATATATGCCTCGTGACAGACGGACAGTCGGACAGACAGACTGCGGAGTCTTTCAGGTCCTTTCAGGTCAGGGTCCCGTTTTAACCATTTGGTACGGAATCCTAAAAATGTATTGCTAGCTGAATAGAACGAATTAACAAAGGGGTACCGGTCCATCGCGTTATAAAAATTCTTTCTGGGAGTCTGGTCGTAGCGACGTGTGCTCCGAGAGCTGGCGCTTATCTGGGTCAACGCATAAGCATTGCAATTCAGCGGGGCAATGCAGCCAGTGTCTTGGGCCTTCCGCCTGGTAGGGATCTGGAGCAGTTGAGCTATCTATAGATCGTGTACAACGATCTTTAGATGATTCAACTGTTTCTCCTGTATTATAGTCGTGTAAATAATTCATGTAAATAGTTGTATATTCTTTCTGTTAATAAATCAAACTATTATTTGAGGCAGTTTGTTAATAACAAAATATATTTTATATTTCTTCTTCAAATCATGTAAAAGCAAAAAAAAAATTTTTTCCATAATGAGAATAATAACGAATGTGGAAAAAACATGTTTTATATACCATAAGTTTAATTTAGGACATGTCATTTAGTTTAATTGACCTGAGCAATTTTGCTTTATACTCGTATAATCATTTACATTTCGTGAATGTCTACTTAAAGTAGGCCACTCATTTATGAATGGTCGTCGCTAACTTTTACAAGTATCATTTATATCGAATGTAAATTTACTTTTCCTTATACTCCAGGGTTGTTTGATGATAAAGCTTATTGTCACATATATTAAAATAAGACGTTAAATATTAATAATGTTCTACAGAGAGCGTACATCAAGAGACGACAGAGGAATATAGCGCTTGTTTATCTGAGCCTTGTTTCAACCTGGGTACTTGTATCGATCTCCCTGGATCGACTTACGCTTGTTTGTGCACACCGCCTTACTCTGGAGTGAACTGCGAATCTTTAGCGAAAGAAGGATTACTTGGATCAACGTACATTGACACACCGGCGTTTGACGGCTCATCTTATATACGCCTCAAGCCTTTAAAAGCGTACCACAAGCTGAACATCGATATAGAATTTAAATCTTTTACTGAGAACGGCGTAATACTGTACAATCAGCAGAAACCGGATGGGACCGGCGACTTTGTTTCACTCGCCTTGGTCAACGGATATGTGGAGTTTAGGTAAGCTATATTTTATGCACCTGCGTAACAAGCGCTTTCAGATTGAAAATATCACGTTTTGATTCTTTCGCATTCATAAATTCAACCCCATTTATAATTCAGATATAATCTCGGCAATGGGGTTCTTATCCTTACGTCCCTGGAGAAAATTACGTTGAACGAATATCATAAAGTATCAGCGAAGCGATACCACCGTGATGGAATACTGTCAATTGACGAAATGGAGGACGTCGTGGGTCAATCTAGCGGCCATTTGAAGGCTTTGGATCTGGCTGAGGACGCCTACATTGGCAGCATACCTACTAATTACTCCAGGTAAACTACAACACCATTCATTTAAACATGTTTTTTTCATTACACACGAATACTAAGCAGTTAATGCTTTCACATAAACATTCAAACAAATAGACGAACACTTTCTTACAGGGTCTTTGATAATATCGGTACGAGGAGCGGCTTTATTGGCTGCGTAAAGCACTTGAGGATAATACGTCATCAAGTGACAAAGAAATTGGGGCGTCCAGACTCATTAGTGGTCGCTTTAGAAAACATTCAAGAATGCCGATCCAGCCCATGTATGAGTATTCCGTGTAAGAATGGGGCCACGTGTAACTCTATAGAGGGTTCGGCGACCGAATATACTTGTAACTGCCCTATCGGATTTCAAGGAGCCAATTGTGACGAGAGATTAGATCCTTGTGAGTCGAATCCCTGCGGATATGATGAGGGGTTATTGTGCGACATCGGACCCGAAGGCGGACACGTATGCCGCTGTTTGTTTGGCGGTGAAATTGGATCCAACGGAAATACCTGCAGTAACGGTAAGGACATTAAAGCTGCTAGATCCACCTGTTTCATTTTCAATGCGGTATTACTGACTTAAAATTTAAATTTTGCAGACGTAACGGTTGTTCAAGAGACGTGGTCGCCTCAATTCAATGGGACGAGCTATATCGAATTGCCGCCTCTCGAAGGGCTGGGTAAAGCGTTCCGCATTGAAATTTGGTTTTTAACGAACCGATTTTCCGGAATGCTCCTTTACACTGGCCAGTCTAATAAAGCCAAGGGGGATTTCATTGCGATTAACTTGGTTAATGGTTATCTACAGTTTAGGTTCAATTTGGGGAGCGGGATCGCTAATATAACGTAAGTGGTGCTTTCTATTTAGAAATAATAGCTCTTTTTATTGCTCCTGGATTAACTTTTAAGTAAAAGTCGAGGATAATGTTGGTATTTGAATACTTTGTGTTTGTTCTTGAAATCCTAAGTACCTACTTTATGTCTCTTAACTTCGTATATAATTCATTATTATAATATTTCTATTTTATTCATTTTTATTTGAATAACTTTATTTCCAAGGTCAAGGATAAATCGAACAAAAAAGCAATTTATGTATCTACACAACCCTAAATATTACCATACCATTGTTTTCATTAAATCGCCTCAGATAACCTTTGTATCGGCACATTGTATACCTACACTATTCGAGCACAGAATAACCGCAAGTTTACAGAGAAAATTTTCAAATTAATTTCCGTTCAAAGGTCTCCAATCCCGATAACAAAAGGACGATGGCACAGAGCGAGAGTGTCAAGAGCTGGCCGGCATGGAAGCCTTCAATTCGACAATCATCCGACACAAAAGGGGCATTCGTCGCCCCCATTGACGCATTTAGAACTCACTTTGCCGCTTTTTATTGGCTCTCTACCGTAAGTTTATAGCGAGATAATAAGTTGGATTTTTTTTATAAACTTGAAAAATTCTTGCGTCTAGGCTCTAGGGGTTTAGATGAACGTATTACATAAAGCTGATATATGAAGAAAAAATTGGTTGTCTGTAAAGTCGGTTTACAGACGATAGTTTTACGTGATAACGAGTGGAACAGAGATAGATGCGTCACAAGCCGAACGCTTAGGCCGATCGTGCCTCTCTATCGCTTGTTCCGCGTTCTCGCTTGCACGCTCGGCTCAGGCGGAACGTGACACTTTTTCGTGCGTGCAGCCGGCGTTCATCGATTTATAAGTTATATCACGTCAAAAAAACAAAAATTGTTTTATCAAATAGCGACAAAGCGATATGCTTCTGTTTTTTACATAAAGTGTTTTATGTAGCGGCTTAGCTAACTTATTTTAGGTAAATCGATGGCCCCCCAAAAAGTTAAACATCCGATAAAAACCTATTTGAACAATTATAACCACTTATTGTGGACGCGTTAAATGTCCAGAGTGAGCAGGTTCTTTTCTATTGCTCGGACTGCAATCACTGAACTGAACCCTATTTGTATTGTACGAGGATCCTTACCTTGCCGTAACAACTAACAACTAGCGCAGGAGTTAATGGTTTTAGAACTGTACGTTATGCAAATCTATCGTCAACAAATCGTACGTTTATTGTTTAAAACTTTGCATTTAAGTACATCTGTTTGTCAAGTTCCGTTAAATTAATTATTCTTATTCTAAGCGTCATCCATCTTTGACCACACTATCGCGTGGAAGTGGTAAACCGTTTGACTATTCCCAATAAATAAAGTAGACCGATCACTTTTAAGTACGCCTGTTGAATAAAATCAGACTAGCAACATTTTTCAGTAGATCAATGTTATCTTATATAAAATTGCTTGCTTATACCTATCACATTAATCTTTTAGATCATACATCCGACCGCACAAGATGTCTGGCGTGACAAGCAGTTTCATTGGGGCAGTTCAACAGGTATTTGTAAACGGGAACCCACTGTTGCTGTACAGTGATGACACAGCCAAATGTTCTATCGTACAAGCGGAGGAAAAACTGCCTTGTGCTACCACAGGAGTGACGAAGTATTCTGGACCGCCTTGTGGAGAAGGTGAGTCTTTGCTATTGGTTTGTCATAGGTTTTGGTAGACTATCAAATCATTACGTTATTTTATAGCTACCCTTTGTGGGACCAACAAACAGAAGTACAAGTTACTGTGGTGCCTCTGAAATAGATGAAAGAGTATATAAATGGTAGATGTATTCCGCGAGAAGGTGTACTTAATTTAAAGTATACTGCAGACATTTTTGAATCTTAATTCCAGGTTACACGGCTTCTGTTGTGATGTTATCATTTCCCTTTATTGCGCACATACATTTTTTAATTTGAGAATGATATATTAGTATTATTTTTACCTCGACCTCACCGCTGCAAAAATTTATGGCGAGTGCCTTAAATATGCTTAAATAGGGCATAAACTAGCATATTTTAAAAAGCTCCTTGCAAAGTCTTCAAGGAGCCGCAAGTCTATTATTAGGGTTAAGTTGCTACTCTAGGGCAGTTCAACAAGCCCTTCTGTATAGGTACTCTGTGTCAATGCAGCGCTGGTCCAGCTAAGTGCGCTTAATGCACAATATATAGGCCTCCTTGAACCGATAAGTGCTTGCCAAGTGAAACCATTTACAGAGTATCGTTTTTAAAAATCAATACCACCCTTTTGACCCCGCCAGATAGCGTTGTAATACACCAATTAGGTAAAAACAAAAAAGTTGCACTGTGTTCAAAATATGATTAATAAAGGTTGTTTTAAAGAGGTCGCTTTTAGCAATAAGATCGTACCACCACTAATCAGTTTTTAAGTTATTTTGCTAAGTGACTTTGTTTTGGTGTAACAATAAAAAGATATTAATAGGTTGGAGAAAAAGTCTTTTCGCATGATAGTATGTATGAACTTGTATTAAAATCTATTTGGCAATAAAATCTATTTGTATCTGGCTGGTTTTGGTATCATTCAAAGTTTAAATTTTAAAGAAGATAATTCCAAATTCAAATTAGGAAAATGTGTGATTTTTATTTGTTTTTCGTACTGTAAAGATGAGTGAATCTAATTAAGAAATTCGATACATTTTAAAATTTTACTACACAAAAGGTAAAAATGCAACGCAAGCCGCGAAAAAAATTTGCGATGTTTATGGACCTAGTGCAGTGTCTGTAAGAGTAGCACGAATTTGGTTTAAGCGTTTTCAATCCGGAAATTTTGATGTCAAAGATGCACGTCGCTCTGGTCGACCTATTACGGATAAAATTGATGCCATTTTTGAAAAAGTGGAGCAAGATCGGCATATCAGTAGTGACGACGTAGCTAAAAAACTGGGAACTGACCACAAAACAGTTTTGGCGCATTTGAAAAAACTGGGTACACAAAAAAGCTCGATATTTGGGTACCCCACGAGCTCACTGAAAGAAACCTAATGAACCGTGTACTCATTTGTGATTCTTTACTACGACGTAATGAAACCGTACCATTTTTGAAGAAGGTGATAACTGGTGATGAAAAATGGATCACGTACGACAAGAACGTGCGAAAAAGGTCGTGGTCAAAGGCCGGTCAGGCTTCACAGACTGTGGCGAAACCCGGGTTAACTCGCAACAAGGTGATGCTGTGTGTGTGGTGGGATTGGAAGGGCATTATTCATTATGAGCTGTTACCACCAGGCAGGACCATCGATTTTGAACTCTACTGCGAACAACTGATGAGATTAAAGCAAGAAGTTGAGAGAAAGCGGCCGGAATTAATCAACAGAAGGGGTGTGGTTTTTCATAATGATAATGCTAGACCTCACACATCTTTAGCCACTCAGAAAAAATTAAGAGAGTTTGGGTGGAAGGTGTTAATGCATCCGCCGTATAGTTCTGACCTTGCACCTTCAGATTTCCACCTGTTTCGGTCTCTTCAAAATTCTTTAGGCAGTGTCAGGTTAACATCACGATAGGACTGCCAAAACTGCTTGTCGCGGTATTTTGATCAGAAGCCCCAAAATTTCTATAGCAATGGAATCATGTCCCTACCTACAACATGGCAAAAAGTTATCAAACAAAATGGTACCTACATACTTTAATTAAATATAAATAAACTATATTAAAAAATGTAAAGAATATTTTTTAAAAATGCAAAGATTCTTTTGCCTCAACCTAATATTATCACGTTATTTCCGAGAGCCATTTACGAGATTAACAGACATTAATGAGAAAATTTATGGGATTTGACGACTTACGTAGTACACAGTGGGCGAATAGCCGGTTGAGACGCAGGAGGTAGCGGATTTGATTCCCACCGCGGAACAAATGTTTGTATGATCTATAGATATTTGTTCTGGTTCTGGATGTTTTTCTATATATTATAAGTATGTATTTACAAAAAAAAGTATATAAGTATTCTATCAGTTATCTGGTTCCCATAGTTCAAGTTCTGCTTAGCTTGGGGCTGGATAGCGCTGTGCGAAATGTCCAGCCATATTTATATATTTATATTGTGATCCTTTTTAGTCAGGAAATGATATTAATTGATTATTTTAAGACCAATTGTAATCGTCTAAAACCTACCCTACCCGTCAATAATACCCTTGTCTTCTTTTCCGCACTTAAAATAATTCTGCGACAATCTCACACTGTCAATGTAAAATTTAAATTTTCGAATCTTTTCACGAGATTGGGCCGTGTAATAGTTAGACTACAGATATATCAGGGCCGTAAATAGTGCCTGCACCATAAATCTTATGATATTGGACAGAAATCTCATTGCAAAGTGGTACTTGGGAGGCAGTGAGTAACCGCTATGCGATATTTAGGTACGGCTCGGGAATAACTTTGGAACGCGTAAGGGTAGCAGTTATCTGCTTGTAAATTTCACAGCGTGTCGATTTATGGGAACGCTTCTTGATAAATCACTCAATACATAACATTTATTCTGTTTTAATTACTATTTCCCTTGCAGTAAATAACTCTCACTAGAAGAGAATGCTAAAAAGTAACCTTGAAAGATTATAATTATATGATCTGACTTCGTCAGTATCCATCCCGACCGGTGTTATCAAAATAATGGAGATAGTGAAAATTAATGAATGAAGGAATGGAAATTCTTTATTATAACCTTACAAGCTAGACACAACAGGTATAAAGAAATAAACATATAAATGTAAGCATTAGGGCGGTCTTACCGCTTAACAATGCGATCTCTTCCAGACAACCTTTGGATGGAGAGGATCATTGCTTATTGGAAGATTGGGCGAGGTGTGAAAATAATAAACTTAATAATAGAAAAAGAAAAATGACTTAACCTTAAATAGTTATATACATACATATTAGGTACATAAATAATTTTTAATAAATAAATATCATATATATGTACATACATACTTATACATATATTATTTATAATAAAGATCAGATGAATCAAGACTCTTCACGGAGATAAAAGTTAGTGAAAGAAAATGTATCCCTACCTACAGGAATAACCAGTAAAACTAAAAGTTTTAAACAGTCACACAAAAACACTCACAAAAAAACCCGTAAAACTGACAAAGCTATAACCACCACTGTTAAACTAGTTTTCTATTAAAAAAACCGAGTCCAAATCGGTCCATCCGTTTGGAAACTACAATGCCATAGAAAGACAGACACAGACACACAACCAGACAGCCGTCAAACTAATAACATGCCTCTTTTTGCGTCAGGGCTAAAAGTAATATTTCTGGATAGTAGCAATAGGGATGGAATGCAAATAATATACCAATACAAATAAAGAGAAACTTCAATAAAACAAAATTCTGACTTTTGTTCGTAGTTGCAAGACGCCTCACTCCATGCAATCTCTGTGCATTTTTAGCATTATTTCTTCAGTTTGAGTTTCTACACAGTCTACACCATAATTTTTCATTTAATAGGTCTAACACCCTGCAAAAACAACGCCTCATGCATACCACTCCTCAACGAATACAAATGCATATGTCGGGACGGCTTCCAAGGCAGGAACTGTGAAACGCACCTAAACGTGGAAATGCTAAACGATAGGACCCCGGTCCACTTCGACGGAAACAATTATTTCTCCTACAGAAGTAGGGGTGGTCGCAGGTAAAGGAGAGAACACTGGCAACAAGGCTAGCGTTGAGAAAGAATGGGTCAATCGCAATTATCATAATTCTAAAATTACTGCTTTTAGCGCGTCTGTCCTCTTTTTATCTTTGCCAGCCATGTTGACGTCACTACGGATAACCTATTTTATTAAGTACAATTTTCTTTTATTTATTTGATTATTAAACTAAAAATAGCTTATGTCCGATCATTTAAACTGTTTTAAAAATACCGAAGGGTATAACGCAATGGCTAATAAAAGTATATTTCAGTGTTTATTTCACGTGAGTGCATCACGAACAACTTAATTGTTTTATAATCAGCAGCTATACTTTTAAGTACCACAATCCTATTTATTTAGCATAATTTATTTATTATGCCTTAGCCACACTAAGTTTAATGGCTGATGCCGTGAAATAGAGTAGCTAAACTAGAATTTAGCGAGATATAGACCGAGCTAATGTTGCCTACTGCCTAATGCCTTAATGAATTCCGTTGTAAAATTATCGCGAGAAGTCGTGGTTACACCTACGCTTAGTCTCGATTAATGTGATAATTAATGCCATTAAACCTTAGTGTGGCACATGCATTAAAATTTACTCTAACAAACTGTCCTACTATAGGTAAAATGAACACGGGATGTCGTGTTGTTTATAATCTGTGGTTTGGCCTCGGTTTATCATAATAGCATTGAGATTTTGATTATTTTTTGCCTTAAAAGAAGAGCAAGAAATAACCAAAGTAAAACCATGTTTTTATACAGAATGAATTTGTAAACAACAACAGTTCAATCTCATAATTTTATTTGTAATCCTTCTCATATTTATCTTTTCCATGAAGTTTTAATATTGTTCTGGGTAGCGGGCAGAACCTAAACAAATTAGTCAACTGTTTACAAAGTAACCCTGTATAACAACATCTTAGTAAACTTAGTAGTTTTAGTCACTAAAACTACTCATACATTATATTTTCTTGCTGACAGAACAATAGAGTCTGCATTATCCTGCCAGTCAAGAAGATAGCTATTTTTCACATTTCTGAATGTAACTAACTAACCGATTTTAATCTTTTCTAGCTTTCGTACTAACAAAGGCAGCGGTCTGGAGTATAATGGTTTGAGATAACATTCAAAGGAATCATCTTTAAACTATTTATTATATTAACGACATTGGAGAGGTAGATTTAGGTAATAATTTTAGTTACATTACATAGTTTTTGTCTTTTTGCAGGGCTGCTTTTAGATTTTTTTAGATTCTAAATAAAAAACATTAAATTAAATCAATAGTTAAGATTCGCGCCGATTATCTGTGAGTTGGGATCACCGGAAATTACAATACATTAAATCCTATATCCAACAACAATTATTTAATTGTTTAACTTATCTTCATGCTAAGCAATTATAGTGTGTTTTCTATATAAAACATAATTTATATCATTTAGTTGTACGAAATAAAAATAACAAAGTACGAACGTTAGTTCCAAAATACAACTAAATTTTAAATCTATATCTATATATATATATATATATAAAAGAAAGTCGTGTTAGTTACACTATTTATAACTGAAGAACGGCTGAACCTATTTGGCTGAAAATTGGTACGGAGGTAGCTAAGAACCATGAGAAGGACATAGGATACTTTTTATTCCGTTCCCGTTGTTTCCGTGGGACGTGACATAAAACGTCAAAGAGAATACAAGTCACTATAAAACGTCGTATAACAAAAACGCATCTGACATGGAATAACAAAACAGACATGACAGCAAATGACAGCTAAACGTAATTTTGTCTATGGTTAAGTATGGTTGTATAATGATGGCCGGGGACAACAACTGACAGTTCTACCAGGGTGACGTTTAATGACAGCCCGCGTTATATGCTTGTCACGGCGCACAGTAAATCGTCTAGAACATGGTAGCTGGACAAAATTATTTTATGGGTTCACATGATCGCTACAGCCATAATAACATATACTGAATCATTTTTTTTGCGTTATGTGGTAAAATAAAAAAACTTAGTACGAAATAAAAATTTATTGAAAATAGAAGTCTAGAAGAATACATATTAACGAAATAATTTAAATTATATATCTACACAATTTAAAAAACTTAACTTAAATTACTTAACATAACATAACATATCATCACGCCTTATTCCCCGAAGGGGTGGCAGAGGTGTATTACTACACCCACTTTAAATTACTTAACTATAATAATATCTACTATTATAATAAATTACAAATAGAAATCGTCAAATGATTCATCATCGCTGTCACAGTTAGACGAATCAGGTACCACATAATCGTTCTCCTCACATAAAGTAACTTCACGTGGTACTTGATGTGTAGTAGGTATGGAAGGCGGAACTATCAAGCTTAGCACTTCTGCGGGCAATTTTTCAGGTCTTTTCTTAGGAATTTCCCTAAGCGAGTTGATTACAGGATCAGATGTTATCAGCAGCATATATAATAAATCTGTATTCGTGGCAATACGTGACTGTTTTCTGCTATGATGCTCTCGGAATCTACGACAGTCTTTGTTACGGGCTTCTTGAGCCTCCTCCGATAGCTGTCCGATTGGAACAATACAGCTTTGGATGACTTCTGTACTGTGTAATAAGATTTTATGCACAGTAACAGGCATATTATACCACGGATACAGACTAAGGTAAAGAGATCGAGTCTCAGAGCAAACTTTTTCAAATTCTATGCAATTAATATCATACCCAGAAGATAATGTTCGAAGTAATATACACATTTTTTTAATTAAATTAACATCCAATCCTGTAATCTCACCGCTTAGTTCCGGATTCATAAAAAACCTACGTGCAGTGTTACCATCATTTGTGTTACCATAACCCGGTTTTGGTTTGTCTACAATAAGCCCCATCTGAGTTTTAAAATCTAACTTAATTTTCTCTGAACGTAACTTTACACTAATTTTATCGTCAGCGCCCCTAGCTTGCCACTTTTTTATATCCAAACGATAACTAATATGTAGTAAACACTCAAAACAACGTATCCATGCATGTAAAGTAGACAAACCAAAACCGTAATGTTCTTTATTAACGACTACGTCTTTTAAATCACCATTCATCATTGTCGGGGTAGCACCACATATATAACATTTTTGAGGGGAGCGTGTGTCAGTCAAAGCGTTACATACTTTTCCGTCTGTCATAGTCAGTAAGAGGTCATGTTTTATAGTAATTTCATATTCTTCAACATTACAAATAGTTGGAAGAAGCTGAGATATTTCTTCCAAGACTTTGTTGGTTTCGGCTTTGGTGAATTCATTAGTTTCCTTTGAAAAAATAAATTTGATTGGTCGGCAATAGAGAGTTGACGAAGGCCGTGGATTTTGCCATATAATATGTTGGCCGTCACATAATTTCAAAGGAACTAATGAAAACATGAACAGGAATTCATCAGTAGCATTAGCATCTTCGAACCTTTGCTTATAGGTACTGTGGCCTGAACTGCCGTCACAGCCCCATTTGCTAATTAATGTAAGGGATGAATTAGAAGACACAACATTTCTTATAACATCACTTTGCGCTTCAATTAAACGATCAGCAGTTTTGTTTAAAATGCCTTGTAGATTAATTTCAGCGCGCGTTTCCGTCACAGAAATATACTCATCTAAAGGATAACACATTTTTTTAGACTTAACTACACTATGATAAGATGGAAATATCTGATGTCCCGCCTTCAATGACACCTTACGCGTCTGTTTGTAACTATGGCTGGTACACTTAGCATCAACATAATGAGCTAAAGCTTCATCACTGCTCAATTGACGACCACCACACGCAACATTGGTTGTTTTAGCTTTTGGAGAGTTGTCAGATATTTTATGAATTGAACTAGCTACATTTCTTTGACCAGATACTCGATTGGCTACTTCAGCGGCTATGGTTAACTCACTAGCACTTCGCGATTGCACTAAATCTTCAACCCTCCGTTTTTTGGTTTTGAATGACGATTCGTCAAATTCTTTTCTGGGTCTGCCTGTAGTCCGACTTGGTCCAGATGACGAAGACGCAGACGGGCGATGTACTTGAACTTCAAATTGTATTTCATTACCCTCTAACCAATCCTTATTGTTATTCAAAAACCTATTGAGGGTATTTTTCGATGCGGACCACTTTTCAGCAAATTTTGAAGAAATACTTGAAATTTTCGTACAAATATTCTTCTTTGAATCAAGAGTGACATCTGAACAGTTGATTTTGTTCAATACAAACTCTGTGAGCTTTGAATTACGGTCCTCTTTCTTGTGTTTACGCCATTCTTCAAAGAAATCGATTTTTGAAATCGAAATCACAACTTCTGAAAAAAATAATTAAAAAAAATGGGGTGAGTTGGGGTGGCAAAACTATATATCATTTTAAAGTTAAATATTGTGGCTATTACATACGTAAATAACGGCCTGGATATATTTGGATAAAAAAAGTTACACTCGATGAAAGTTACTAAATAGAAAAATTTACACGATATAAATGTCCATTTCTATAAAGCCTATAAACATCAACGTCAACAAGTTAAATGATCCCAATTTATGAAGAAATTTAAAGTACATACCTTCAAGTAGAAAATCCATAACACTCACAATAATATAAATAGCACAAGTGGTCATAAGATGTTGTCGTAAGCACTGCAAACTATCAACTGATTTATTTGCATAAATGCATTTTCCTTATTACCTCACTTTCCAGTACTATGGCGGTGTGCTACAAAGGGTAAGGCACGTGTTATACCTGGAATTCTGAGTTTTGAGCTGTGGTTAATGAGACAGGATTATGATTTAATCGATTCTAGGAATCGACTTTTGTCCAGCTGGCTAGTTCTAGGTAATTCACTGTGCGGCGGTACGAAGTTCGGCGGGCTCACTTGTATGTAATAAGTTATACTAATATGATGAAACCTGGATACCATGTGA
The DNA here is from genome assembly GCA_918857605.2 of Philereme vetulata. Classification (NCBI taxonomy): domain Eukaryota; kingdom Metazoa; phylum Arthropoda; class Insecta; order Lepidoptera; family Geometridae; genus Philereme; species Philereme vetulata. The sequence goes on along the minus strand of OU975457.1, from coordinate 7,379,002 downwards.
CTCTTTCAAATGCCCATATGTACGTAGTTTAGACACTTGTTGGTATTTACCATTTTCAACCGACTTCAATTAAGGAGGTTCAATACGACTGTATTTTTTTGTTACCGCAGTACTTTCGACTGGGTTAACCGATTTTGATGATTGTTGAAGTATAACTTCTTTACGTATGCTTATTTTTTTATTTGAAAGCTGGTGCGTCCCGTGTGGTCCTATATCCATTTGGTATAGTTCAAATAATGGCATCCATGAGAAAACCATATAAGTCTGAAATTTGTTTAATTTTTTTGTTATGTTATGTTTGTTAGCTCACACCTCCGTTATATATTAACCGATTTAAAAAAAAAACATTATTTTATTTGAGAATATATACTTTTAGATTGATCCCATGGATAGATAGGAGTAGTTTGGTTTTTACTGTTATCTGAAGTTGGTTATATTTGTGTCAAAAAGTTACTTAACTTGTTACTACTGTCTTGTTTACTAAATATACATTGAACTAGATGGGCTTACTCAAATATCACGAGGTTCCTAATATATTGTTTATTTGGAACCATATTTGCTGAATATTCTTGTAAACCTCAAAGCCAGTAATATAAAGTACCATCATCATCCGCAGCCCATAAGTACCCACTGCTGGGTTTAGGCCTCCCTTTGTAAACGCCACTCTTCCCGGTCCTGTGCCGCGCGCATCCAGGTGTTGCCAGCGACTTACTTTATGTCGTCGACCCACCGCGCTGACGGACTTCATTAATTAATATTTTAACGTTATTATTATAAAGAATATCTTCCGAAAACACATGATGTTGCAAAATTACACAACATTTGCAAAGCTCATTTCAGTATGGCTCGGATGCGACAGTTGTTATTTACCTTACAGGCTAATAGTAAACTTTACTCCCTACTTGACTTAGTGCGCTGACTGAATAAATTCAGGTTGACTCGAATAACTTACGTGGAACTTTACGTATTTACATAAACGCGTTAACATAACTACGTGAATGAAATTCAGCTTCGAGATATCCTTTTGTTCTTTTGTTCACTAGAAACCGTTTACTGTTTGCACGGAATGTAAACCGTCTCGCTGTTCTCTATCGTGGCAATTATTTAGTGATACATCCTGGTGGAAATCTAGGACCAGGTTTGACAAGTGTCAACCAACGACCGATAGAACCGAATGATATAAAATTGGAATATCCTCCTGTCGATATTGATCTAAAATTAACTATTATTGATTAAAACAGGTATTTATCGCGTATGTACCTACCTTTTTTATTTGTTATCCCGACGTTTCGGCTGTGTTGCAACAGTCATGGTGTCGGGCTGACTCAAGTCGTCGGGACTCGAAACGTCGGGATAACAAATAAAAAAGGCACATACGCGATAAATACCCGTTTTAATCAATAATTATGTACAGTGATCGCGAAAGTTTGAAAAATACTACTAAAATTAACTAGTGATTCTGAGTGAAATTTTCGGTATTAACTGCTTAGGTGCCTATTAATCATACTCATTGTTAGAGTTTATGGATTGCATAATGATTTCTTGTGTAGACATTCGTTTAAAGTTATCAAGGCATCTAAATGTATAGACTTAAAATCGGATATTGCTTTCACATATGACTATTCTTGAAAATTATTAATAGGAACTACAAACCTTTCACTTAACAAACGTTGGTCACCGAATTATGGAAGTGAAAACTTCTTTAGGCGCGTTGGGCATTTTTTGAGATGGGACAAAAGCATTGAACTCGCGACACCGTTGCCGTTAGCGACACCTCTGTATATAAGTAGTGAAAACTTCTTTAGACATATTCGGCATTTTTTGATATGGGCAAAAACCTTTTAACTCGCGGCACTGTTACCGTTACCGACACCTCTGTATATAAGTAGTGTAACTGTTGAAGTTTTCATTTTTGTAGGCTCTCCCGGAGTGCCACTAATTCTTTTTATTTTTGAATAGAAAATAGAACGAACATTCGAAATATTCGAAATAGGTCGAATATTTGAGGCGACTTTGTTGGTATTGTAAAATGATTAGTAAGCTGGTGGTGGCATTGAAATGTTTTGATATTTTTGGTGTATTTGTGTGTGTATATTTGTTTCTTTATTATTTCAAGCATGTCTCATATTCTATTATCTTCCGTCCGCGGTTTCGCACGCATGCTTATTAAAAAAAGAGTAACCTTTATCGCAAACCAGGTATCTATCCATACGAGTAGGTATACCAAATTTCTGCGATATCCGTCTTGCCATTTCGTCATGAAAATGCAATAAAGAGACATATATTATACAGATTTAATTTTGAATGTATTATATTGGTATGAATTTGGTATTGTTCAATATTTTATGTGTTTGTATGCATGCAATAGAGAATGCAATGTCAACAAGGTATTACAGCTTTTGTTTTGAAATCGGGTTTTTAATAACTTACTTTATAAACCAGAATAATAATATTTGTATTCTATGAACAGTCATCTAAGATAATATAATTATCACTCCTACGGCACATATCTCTTAATTCTTATCTTTTATTCAAATATTGTTCTCATTTTAGGAACAGCGGCGCCCGTGGTATTCGGTATGAAATAAAGTTTCGAACTCACAATGATTCAGGCCTTCTCATGTGGAGGCGAAAGATCGGAATCCGACCCCGGGATTTCATCGGCTTAGGACTTAGCGAGGGGAAGTTACAGCTTATATACACCGATACCGATATGAGAGAGACAAACTCGGTACACGAAGATTGGTTCCAAAGTATAGAGTCTAAGGTTAGGGTGGACGATGGGAGGTGGCATACAGCGACCGTTAGACGCAGGAAGCGGCTGGCGATGCTGCAAGTGGATGATACACCGCCTGTGAGAGGGTACTCGCAGTCGTTGCTGGTGCCTTCGAAGGCAAACCCTAAACTGTGGATCGGTAAGTTACCATTAATTTTTTTTATACAACTTATATGGCAAACGAGCATGCAGTCCACCAGATGTTATGTGGCTACTGCAGCCCATGGATATCCACATAGAATTCAACACAAGGTATTATGTTGTCTTGATCTCTATTTAGGTAGTACGTTGTCATACTATAGGATATAGCTGTTATGCCTATGTGCCAGTAATAACAGGAACATACCATTACCATCTAACCGGAACACAGCAAGCAGCACAAGTGCTGCTATTTGGCGGCCGATAAAGGTAAGGCGGTGGTGCCCACTAGCTCGAGCTCGTTTACTAAAGCTCTACCACCAGTGGAATTTAATTTTAGAATTTAATCCTGGTTGTTATTTTCTCATAGCAATAACACTGAGAAATATAATAAACTTAGTACGAAACTCAATAGCTCTCAATAGTTCGATAGCTCTGGAAAATTTTACACTTAAAAATGTTCATGTATATTCTCGGTTAAAACTGAATATACAGTTTGAGTACAGAACGCACTTTTGACAAGTTTTCGTACTCTTAACTTAGCTCGTATTATTTGTTGTAGTATGTATGCAATAAAAGATCGGTCGCTCTGGTAAACTATGGGGGAGCCCTATGTTCAGCAGTGGACGTCCGATGATGATGGTGATGATGCAATATATAAGCCACAGCAAACTATTTCCACCTATGAGGTGGATGCAATTCCAAACGTGACTATACTGTTTGCAACTTTTCTCATAACAGATAATTCCTACGTATCGAGAGTATCTCGGAATCTATTGGTTCTTATTACGAAAGGCTACGATCAATACCTATTATATTATAAACTGAACTATTTTCTATGCAGCTACTGTCAGGTTAATTACCGACACCGTGAGGACAACCGTTTTTTAATGTGGGCTTGCTAGTTCGTTGTTTTGTACAAATATGTTTTTTTTTTGTTTAGGAGGTTCACCAACTCTACCTATGGGGCTACCATCAGCTCTATACAATGGTTTACGCGGGTGCGTAGCTAGTATCAAAGGAAATGGACGTCACATAGATCTTACTTCACCGATACGACCTACAACTAGCATACGACCATGCGACTAGTGCGATAAAATCGTAAATATGCGCTTCGGCACCGTTCGTTATGAAAAAGTGAGATAAAAGATATCAGACACACAGGTCAAAGAGTGACAAACGATGTTTTGTGTCTACATATGTTACGTCGTTAGTGAAATATTACTAGAATCGTGAGACAGAAAGTATTATTTAGCTGTTGTTGTGAATAGACTTTATAGTACCTGTTAATTATACTGATACATATCTGTTCCGTTCAGTGCAACTCATATCGGGAAGTGTTGAAGCTTCATAGTATTTTAACCAAAAGACTAAGTTGCCATATTAACGTTACGTTTGATAGCTCTAGAGTAGAACTACATTATATATCGTTTTAACATCGGTGCTCGAGACACACATATGAAAATATAATAATTGATATGATATTGTATTGGTACAGAAGACTATTTAAATTTATAAAAGACTCCTGATATTTTGTTGTTATTCCTAGCAAAACATTGTACTTAGGAAATAGGATAGATCTAATATCGTAATTAATAAGACCATTTTATGTACAAGTGTACCCTACTCTATATTACATTAATATGATTTTGATAGATTATTTTGAATACATTGATGATTCTAATTTTGAGACATGTTTTAATACTTCCATAATATGCATTCCATTTATTTTTTTGTATTTTAACCTCAATTAAAGTATAAATAATTGCCGTTATATTAAATCCACCAAAGTTTTCGTTGCTTCAAAGATAATAGCGACCCATCCACTAACGTTCATACCTTCTAACTTGTCAGTCATTCAAATTGTACAGAAAGACGACGGGTTAGAACTCAGAAGATTTTGCTCCGAGTAATAGATAGATAGTTAACGCTTTATTGGATATCACACTTAAATTAAAAACAATATACGCAATAAGCTTAAAGAAATAAATATATGACATTCCCTTATCAATATATCTATGAAAATCTGATGTATGTTCTCAAAAATATTAATTTGTTTAAGAAAAATAGCGATAATCATAATTTTAATACTAGAAATAAAGATAAACTCGCTGTTGCCACTTGTAGACTCCATAAAGTTAGTAAATCGTTTAAAGGGCAAGTTGTTCGCTTTTATAACAAACCTTCAAGTGATGTACAAAATTGTCAATTTTTAAATTTAAAAACGCAATTAAACAAAATCTTTATAAAAAAGCCTACTATAAAATATCGGATTATTTAGATGATAGAGAAGCTTGGGATTGAAATTGCTCCAACTCGTTCAAAATGTTACAATTTAGACGTAATTTATTTCCTGTATTGTTATGTATTCTAAAAAGATCTTAAAAAACAACCAGCTTTGTTTTCTTGCCTTTCTTTCCTGGTTTGGTCGCGAAGGAACAGGCAGTAAAATTGACGTTTCAAAATGATCCTTGCGATTTTATTGAATAAAAGATTTTGACTTTGGCTTATATAAAAAAAAATAACAATACACGCAGAAATACAAGTGGCGACATACCGGCATTCGTTCCCGCTCTTGCAAATCCACGGGCGTTCATTCCATAGAGATTATTGATTCCGGCCGGAATTAACGTTATTGGATGTACCGCTAATTGTCACAATCGATTTAAAAAAAACATTTTATATAGATTTCCCTTTTTGCGGATTTTGGTGGTTTTATAAAGGCTAAAGTGCCATAGTACTTGTATAGGTAATTATAATTGATTTATCGTCTAAGGTTTAATTTCTCTTACTATCTTATACACAGTAGATATATTTTTGTTTGTTTATTCATTAAAATCATTCTATGTGCAGTATTTGATCTGTTCAGACGGCGTAGTCTGGCCGTTTTTAGGGTTCCGTACCCAAAGGGTAAAACGGGACCCTATTACTAAGACTCCGCTGTCTGTGCGTCTGTCTGTCTGTCCGTCTGTCACCAGGCTGTATCTCATGAACCGTGATAGTTAGCCGGTTACAATTTCCACAGATATTTCTATTGCCGCTATAACAACAAATACTAAACACAGAATAAAATAAATATTTAAGGAGGCTCCTATATATTAACAAACGTATTTTTTGCCGTTTTTTATATTTATATCATACATAATAATTTATGAATAAATTGATTAAATTAATAATTAAATTAAGTACGCCATTATATATAATGGTACGGAACACTTCGTGCGCGAGTCCGGCTCGCACTTGTTTTTTGTAGCAAGTGTTTTATGTTTGAGTATAGAATTACCTTTTTCTTTGAGTAACGACCTTAGTGTAAGTAATAATGTACTGACAAGTTTTATTTTGTGATGCCATACTAATTTAAGTTCCATTTATCGCAAGTACTTAATTGTTGTATCATTTTTACTGTTTAGCTTATTTTAAAACCTGTATATATGTAAATAACTGAATAGAGTTAGGTTTTTTTACAAGCCGCTTAACTTTAGTTATAATGTCCATAACTTTTTAGTAGTTTAGGTTATCGCATAGTTTTGACGTCGCTTCAGGCAACCCTCTTGAAAGTAGTTTCAAGATGACGGCATTACAAGGAACGTACTTAAACTATCTAAAGTACTATTTATTCATTAATCTTCAGTATTCATGTTTGATATTACGCGATATTAAATTATAAGTGGTAAGTTAAAATCAATGTTCTCTCTAATGTATTAACAGTAGCTAAAATATATACGTACTAAATAACTTATAACGAATTTCAATTTTATTTCTAAGCGATGTATATTTCGATACGTTCTAACAATAGTGTAGATAAGGTGACATTTGTTTGACTTTCTAGCTAATGCGAGAATCACCGCTAAAATTGTTTTTACTGTTTTCGTGTAGCGAACTATTTGTAAAGGATACTTACTAATATATTAAAACAATGACAATATTAAAAATATTATACCAAAAGGCGTTTAGAATTAATTTATATGTATTAGAAATGCTTCGTGAACTACGAAACAAAATCAGGTACTTTCTTAGAATATTGCAACTCTTCCGCTGTTTAGTGGAAATTTGGTTTGCTGTAACATTTTAATTAATTATTTATGAACTAGCAGTAAGATTCTAAGCATTCACAATGAATCCGTCTTATTTTAAGGTTAGGCACTTGTCTCACCATAGTCTCTAATAGTTATCAACTATTTTCTCGCTCAAGAAACGAACAAAATATATAGATTCCGTGTCAGTAAAAGAGACACGTATATTAAGGGCGCACTATACCTGGGGAGACGTTAAATCGCTTATTAAGAAACAATGTTTTGTTTAAAAAATTGTGTGATTTCAATCTGTTATTCATATATGTTATAGTTAAGGATACGTGCTAGAGCGCGTGTTGTGAAATCACGATTCCGTAAAATTTTCTCGATCGAAAAAAAATCCAAAGCAAACTCCAAATTTAACTTTAAATCGTTCTTATGCGATGAATACTACAATTTAGATCTTGATACTTAATACATTAATTCTACACAACATAAATAAGGGCACCTGTGTTTTAAATTTTCAAAATATCTTTTGATTTTACCATAAAATAAAATATCTAAGTTTTTCACTAAAGAAACCATTCGCTCCGGACGCCCGTTCCGCGATTCAGTCTGGTCTCGGCTTTCAGACGGGGTACCCGTGACGCTTGTCGCTCCAAACGAACACGTAATTCTTAGGTAGAATTTATATTTAGTTGGTTTTTGTAAAGATGCAGTAATGAGAAATAAACACAATAAGATAATGAAGGGACTGAATGATAAAAAAATCCGGCAAACATATGAACCACAACGAGATAGGACGTCCAGCGGCGCGCGGAGAAGCGGGGGTGAAATTCGAGTTTGAGCTGAGGTATAGTCAACTCTTAATAGTTGATCGCTGGCCGTTCACACTGCCGGCGAGAACTCGCTCTCCACTATTTTGTCGCAGCGACTACAATACTCACTCAGCGATACGCTGTTATAACAGCGAGACAACTATAAGAACTACAAATTCGCTTCTCGCTGGTCGCCAACTCGTTTCTAGTTTCTAGCTCTACTCGCTTCTCGCTCATCGCCGGCGGTGAGACAAGTGCCTTAGACAGTAAACTTAAGCTCAACCTGGTTTTGAATTAGGACAGATATATTTGCCGTGTTTCTGATAAACAGCAGGAGGGCTAAAGCAAAAAATCCTTTAGGTACAATATTGTATCAAATCTGTTTCTTACATATCTTCCAGTCCAATAAGCAATGTGTGTTTTGATGTAACTACTCGTATCATAGTTAATTAAAAGAGATTAAAATAAAATGAGACTGCGAACTTTTTGTTTTTTTTTCAACAACACTGAGGTTTTAATTAAAGTCCTTGGGGTGTATTTAATCAAGAAGGCTGAGAAAAATTAAAAATATATTTTATGATCGTGGTCGCAAGTTTTTTCTGATTATAAATAATTTAATACTGCTAGGTGCTAAGAACATTTTGAATGCATATATATGTAAATATATAAAACAAAGTCGGGCTAGTTACACCATTTGTAACTCACGAACGGCGGGACCAATTTCTATGAAATTTGATATATAGATAGATTATGATCGGGATTGAGAGATAGGCTACTTTTTACCCAACTGCACAAAAGGAGGGTAATGTTTTTATTGACAAACCATGCACGCGATACCGCGGGAGGTTAGATAGATTTTTAATAAATGCTGCAATTTAATAATCTAAGTAAAAATATGAACAAAAAAATACACAAACATAATAATGATTCGAATTTGGGACATAACTGTCTATGTAAATGTGTAAAAGGCCCATAGAGAATGTGACAGTATTGTTTTTTTAACCCACTAAGACGTGTACGGCTCACCTGATGGTAAGCGGTTACCGTACAAGATGTGAATGAATCGTAGCCCATGAATCGCCAAACCGCGGCTAGCCGCGGGCCACTGACAAACACCAAAGGTATTCCACGATTGTTACTGACCCTTTTATCTACTGTATAGTTAATTAATTGATCGAGCAAAGCGAGATCTCTAAATACACTTGGGCAAATCGGCGTTGTATGTATGTATGCATGTTTGTCCGAGGATAACTTTCGAAGCGTTGATCCGATCATTGTGAAATTTAATACATAGGTAGGTAGTGATGATACAACTTTGGTGTGACTAAATGAGCTAAAAATTTTGGGAGGTTGTTGAGATATTGGGGTTCAAAAGGGGTAAATAAAATGAAAATGAGGCTAACTGGTCAAATGAGACGTCAAATGAAAGGTATTCATTAGTACATTATGACTCCGTTATTATTTTTTGAAGTTTTATAGTTTTTGAGTTATAAGTCATAATAAAAACTGAACTTTGACAAAATTCACAGGGTACACCAGTGACCCCACAGTGCTGAAATTTGGTATGCGTGTAGCTTTAGTAACACAAATATAGGAAAAAGTCCGAAATCCAAAATAACTGCAATTTGTACCCCAAAGAAGGAGAACCAATTAACATCAACTCCCGTTACCTGAAATTTGAATAAAACTGTAGGTCAAGTAAGTTGGTTTTTCAATATTTTATTAGTTAAAGATTAAGGCCGGCTTGCACAACGATCTCTAAACGTATTTAGCAACTAAACTTGTTTAAATTTTACGTATTTGTTTGATTTGACAACTCCTTAAATCATATTTAGCCACTAAATACGTTTAGGCATCGAGAGTCGCTGTAAGAATATTTTCTTTTGTGTTTTGGGAGACTCGCGAGATCTCAGTTCGGGACGAACAACTAGTTTATTTTAATTATGAAAATCTACGGCATTATTGAAAGTAATTTCATGTATACAGAGGTGATACATAGTAATGTAGAGAAAATAAGGTAAGGTAAGTTGAATAAATAATAGATATCCTTCTAAAATTCAGGATGGAGTTCATCGAAATCATACCAACAAGGATCAGGTAAATTGAATCACATAAAAAAAAATATTAAATCTAATTAATAAATTAAAACATTTACACTAACCAGCTAGAAAACAATTTTTAGCATAACTTGCCTTGTAGTTTTTGAAGTGAAAACTTCTTCATGCGCTTTGGGCATAGTGGAAACTTCTTTAGGCGCGTTGAACATTTTTGGAGACGGGGGAAAAAACCATTGAACTCGCGACACTGTTACCGATACCTGTCACTGACTACTGACACTGACTGCTACTGACATATATTGTCTTTGGTTACTGACACCTCTGTTTATAAGTATTTGTAGTGCTGCTTTTATTCAAGTTTTCACTTCTGTCGGCACTCCCGGAGTGCCTCTTTTTATCAAATATTTTGCAACTAATCCTACATTTATTTTCTTTACATAGTCTGCCTACATTTCTAAGATACGACTTGGCGTAGCGTAGGCTTAACTTAAAACCTTCGTAAAACGTGTCTTATCAGTTTCTAGATCAGTGTTAGGGATAATTTGGTTAAGCTCTTATCACGAAATACAAGCACCAAACCGCGATAAAAAAACTACCTTATTCTATGATGGTAGTTTTAGACGGGCAATTTATTACTAATCTGTTTATCAGTCTAATCCATCTAGGGTTATAATAGTCCAAACTAATCCTAGTAATATAAAATCCTACATACCAGGTGAGTTTGTTTATTAGTCAATCACGCCAAACTGTACCATAAACATCACGTAAACAAATTTGGATCAATTTCAGTACGTAAACAAGGAAGTATTAATCAAATAAAAGAAAGACTGTATTATGTATTCCTGCAGGTCATGTTATTATTTGAATTTTGTTTGTTTAAATTTCTTTCGCACAAAGCGGTTCTCTTCAACCTTTATTATGCGCACCGCCAAAGAGTGGAACGCCTTTCCAGAGTCTGTGTTTCCTGATAGCTACAACCTGGGTATCATTAAGTCGCGAGTGAATAGGTTTCTTCTAGGCAAGCGTGTACCATCGTAGACTGCATCATCACTTACCATAAGGCGAGATATTGCACGGTCAAACGCCTTTAATGTATAAAAAAAATATGTCTATACTTTGTACTAACCCATGTGACATGTTTGATACAAGTTTTTTACTAACAATTATGGATCTTTGACATCTAATAATTGAATAAATAATTTGAATGAAGATGACATTATTATCTAGATAATATTTATAAGGAACTTTTTATCCAGCACATACGCGAGAGTAACAAGTTCGACAAAACAAACCAAACATTATTCAAATCAATTCTATTGACTCTTCTAATCAGACAACTCAGATGTAAATAGAGCTTAGGTGCCGCTAATTTAACTAATGACTTCGTGGCACGAAAGCTTTCAATTTAATGATTATGAAGACAATTGTGTAAATACCCTGAGTTTCAATACAGCAATTTTGAATCTTCGCGTGATATATTCGGCGATGTACGAGTATGAGTCAGACTTGCACATGGAAAGGCCGATATCGTAAAACCTAGCTATAATTTGTGTAAAGGTGACTCATTTCAGCCGATGAAGGGGGATCTCCCTAATTCCCTAAAACGCAAGCTCATGGATGCAGTGCAGGATTATGCAGGCGCGGGGCCCGTAGCAAATTATATGACATTTCCTTGTCAATACATCTATAAAATCTGATGTATGTTCACAAAAATATTAATTTGTTTAAGAAAAATTGCGATAATCATAATTTTAATATTAAAAATAAAGATAAACTCGCTGTTGCCCCTTGTAGACTCGATAAAGTTAGTAAATCGTTTAAAGGGCAAGGTGTTCGCTTTTATAACAAACTCCCAAGTGATGTACAAAAATTGACAATTAACAAATTTAAAAACGCAATTCAACAAAATCTTTATAAAAAAGCCTACTATAAAATATCGGATTATTTAGATGATAGAAAAGCTTCAGATTGAAATTGCTCCAACTCGTTCAAAATGTTACAATTTAGACGTAATTTATTTTCTGTATTGGAATGTATTCTAAAAGGATCACTAAAAAAAACAACCAGCCTTGTTTCTTGCCTTCCTTTCCTGGATTGGTCGCGAAGGAACAGGCAGTAAAATTGACCTTTCAAAGTGATCCTTGTGATTTTATTGAATAAAAGATTTTGACTTTGACTTTGAAATTCATCGAGGGGCCCTTGATCTGCTATGGCTTTCTAAGTATTTACTTATAATAAAAATAATGTAGATTGTAAGCTTTACTAATAAATAGACAATTTAAACATTTTGAATCGAGCCATTTCAATCAATTCTGCTACGCATACACACTGCGTGTCGAGTTTGTTTAACCAACTGTTGTAGAGCCAATTCTAATTGAGGGACGAGTCACTTTATGGGGAACTTTATTTTTAATTGTACACAAAGGTCATTGGGCATTTTGTTCGGACATATGACCCACGGCGCACAAAAACGAAACAGGGCTAGGTATGTAGTTAAATGTATATGTTACTTAATGGTATGGGTCGCATTATTGCAGGATATGGGAGAACCGCAAAAAAAATTTTTTTAATTAATATTATAGCATTTTTAAAATAATTATTATAGCATTTTTAAATTATTATTATAGCATTTTTATAATGAACTAAGTAAAAACTATTGGCCTGACTGTAAAAATACTTTGTAAAACAGTTGTTTTGAACAATTTCCAGGAATACGAAAATAAAATCCATTTTGCGGTAATAATATTTTTATTCTGCATTATCAAAATCTATAGTTAATTCATCTAAAAAGGCTGCAGGCGCGTCTATCACGTCTTGATGCCTGGCCCATGACAGAAAGTATACGACGCTTACAACATGTGCACAGCTTCCGACAGTGCGACGGCCGTGTATACACGAGCAGTAATACTGTTGGATGCTATTTCTTCCAATATGGGTAGGATCTACTAAAATATAGGTGTAGTACTGCTTTGCACGGACGTGTCGTGACTGTATTCTGCCTCTTATCAATATCTTATTTTCAATCATTTCTTGGTGCCGGTATAGTTCGATAGTGTATACACCATCCTCACGCATGTGCTCGTGGCAATACGATCTTGCGATTCTCAAGTGGTATGATCCCAACGTAAACAATATTAATTCGTCAAATGTAAGCCGAGGAAAGTCATCAAAATCCGGATCATTGCCATCGAGTCGCACAAACGCTACTCTCTGCCTGTTTAAATTATGGTTAATCACATATTCTGCCATCTCATTGGGTTCATTCATTCGTTCATTTATAATTCTTATGAATTGTTCCGCATACATATGGTCCTCATATGGATGGCGAGTAGCATTAATTATGGCCGCAGTTATTTTGAAGTCGACCATCATGTTTCTCATGGCAACGTTAAAATATACATGGCGGAAGATTTTAAAATCTTTCTTGAATCTGTCGTTAATGGTTTCCACTACCCACCGGATCATTGTTATTAATCTAGATTTATTAGCATCTAGTGTCGTCAGTTGTTCTCCTCTTACTCTTGTAGGCGGCATGTGAGGATTATACCCGCATTCCTCAATTTTATCAATCGAATCCCGAAATCCACGATCCAATATAAAAACATCATTAACTCTCAAGAACCCATGAATCGGAGAATCTTCTTGCATCAGGTCACGCATAATGCTTGCGTCCGAAGTAGTCGCAGTGTAAGGCCCCGTAACATCTACTATGTAGCCGTCGGTACATACTATAAGGAAGGGTTTTACTAAGTTCCGAAACTTATGAAGACTGTAAGTTTTGCGCTGGAAAAGGAAATTCGAACTCTTTTGTAGATAAATATATGTTCCATCACATACGAGAATGGCCGCCGGTTCATTATAGTTACCACCAAAAAAATGGCTTGGAATTGCAAGATTCTTGGCCACCACATCTTCCCTAGTAATATGATTTAAGCCCAAATGCTGTGGAACAAAATCATTACTTAAGCATTCTCTTGCTATCGCCAACTTCCTTTCTAGGGTTCTCCTCGACATATTGAATTTAGTGGCTAATCGCTCATCTGGTTCACCGGTTCTTATTTTTGTTAAAAAAATTCCAAGAACTGTGGCAGGATGAACTGATCGATCACCCAGTGAAGGCGTTTGGTTCAAAATAACATTAAATTGATATTTTGTTAGTCCCGTCCAAAAGTGAAATTCATTGTCCTCTATTTCTTCAATATTTTCGAAATCAAGGTTGCTTCTTTGTTCGATACCCCATTTATATAAATTCATCATACCAACAACATGAGTACTGTCAAAGTTTTCGTGGGATGTAGTGTTGAGCAAGTCTACCCAATCATTCCTCATAAAATGAGCATTGCAAACCCGAGCTAATTCTGGTATATAAAAATTGTGATTGTGTAAGAGTTGGAACTTAGCATATAGTGGAACATTATGGGCCACTACATTTCTACAGTTTGTAAAAATACAATGTCTCGCTGTATTCGATGCTCGCTTATATCCTCTAGGCGTAACAAAACTAGGCTGCAATTGTACTTGATCTTGCACTGGTTGCTCTTCAACTGGCTGATCTTGTACTGGTATATTTTGTACTTGTTCATTTTGTACGGGTTGATTCCGTAAACGACGATCTAACCTTGACCAACAAGCATGGCACATGGCCCGTGAGCCATTAAAAGTAATCTGAAACAATTGAAAAAAAAAATATATATTCCTCCATTTATCAAGAAGTAAAATGAGCCATTACATTGAGCAAAGCAACATTTGTACAATCAAGAGCACGCGACGAGTCATACACATACGATGACAGTGTAGTGTACTTACCTCACGTGGTATTATTTCTTGCAATAATAAATCTACAAGATCCCTTTGTCTTTCCAAAAAGAGAACTGTCAATATGTGTTTTCGTCGACGTAAAACAGATCGATTACACGACACGCAACTATTTTGTCTTTCCATGTTAATGTAAACCAATCGTCAAGCAAAATCAGGGGTCCATAAAACACGCTCAAGTAATCAATAAAATGCAAAAATCGGAAACACGAGTTTAAACGCACAGATCGAAACGAAGGATGACGTACGACTGCGGGGCGGTCAGAGCGGGTGGGGCGCAGGCGGCGCGTCGCACGCGCACTTCGATACCTTACTGTTATTTTCTACCTGTCGAAAGTGCGAGCGAGAGAGACATACAATCTGTTATGCGATACAAACATTTTTCTTATGCTTGTACATACATTTTCACAATGCTGACAGTAAAATCTTTAGTTTTTAGTCTAATAGAATTATAGTTAGACTCACATACATACTGTTACATAACATTTTTCCTCCAGCAGATACATAAAAAAAATTTACATATTTAGAAAAGTGGAATTGAATACTTTACTTTAAAAGTGATTTGAACACTGTGCGCGAAAAAAAAAAGTGGGTCAAAACCGCCCAATGATCTTTACAATGACTATTTCTTTATTATATTTATACACGGTAATTTGGGTTGGTATGTTGGTATGTGTGATTGTGTAACTATAAAACGATATTTAGGTAAAGGTGTCGGGTTTTAAGTATCTAAATAATTGTGTAGCGGCTCGAGTGTTAGAGATACCCGAGACCGACCTAGAGCACCGAGATACCTTTGAGATTTGATACGAATTCAATATACCACGCATGTTTTAAGGTGCTAACCGTAGCCGATGACATTGAGCGTAGCTATTGCTTCGGCCCCGCACTTTCCGCCACACGCATCTAACATACCCCTATAAAGTGAGCGCGAGGCAGATGAGCACAACCCTCCCGTAAAACAGTCAGCGGTATACTGCCGTCCGTCGCCCGCGCAACCACCTTCTAAGGGTACGCTCGCTAATTATTCAGAAAAATTGAAAATAATTAATTGCCACGTGAAAAACCGTCACAACACAGCATCATTTGTTCATCTCGAAGGCTATTTGTATACATTTAGGTAAAGGAAAATTACAAAATTTTACATCGTTTAGAGGTTGAATCAAATTAAAAGGCGAAAACAGCTACATTTTTCTCATAGTAAATAAACAGGTAGAACTTTTTTGTTAGTTTACTTTGCAGTTAAAAGGTAAATGAATGACATATATTTTTTAGCACATAAAACTGATTCCATCCTGAGGAGAATTCCAAATAAGACCAATCAGCTACTATATTCGCCTTAATAAGTTTCACACCGAAAATAACGCTAAGGCGGAAGCGGGTTTGGATACGCGGGGCCCCATTTTGCACGGGGCCCGTAGCAATTGGTACTCCTGTTACGTGGTTAATCCAGCACTGCATGGACGTACGGTTGCTTCCTACCCTTACTTGCGTATAGGTCCGACTTCGAGGTTGACCTGAGTGCAATAGAGCGCTATATTCCCGTCGTTAAACGGGCTGTTCGAAGATACAGAACTTCACTAAAAAAGCTGCTGGACTCAAGTAGAACTGGGCTGGGCACGACTGCCTCATGCCAGATGATCTCTGGAATAAAACTAACAGCTGAGTAGGGTAAATGATGAAATGGAATGAAAAATTGAATTAGGAGGCCTTTGCTAATCACTGGATTGATGTATGTTAAAATAAAAATATAAACCACATTTAAAAAAAATATATAATAATATTAATCAAAAGCTCTGAATATCTATGGGATAGGTCTATGGTCAGCAGTGGATGTCTTATGGCTGATATGATATGATGATGTTGATGATGAATATTACTCTTAAAGTTTACGAGAAAGATTTTAAACTGTAATTTTGTACGTGCATAGCATTATTCTATGTGCTAAGTATTAACGATTACTATTGTATTGTAGTATCGTATATGTTTCTTAATTATGTATAAGAACGTGTATTTTTATACACTTAATTAAAAAAACATATATTTGTACATTAGCTTCTGTCAGCGGCTTCGCACGCGTTGTTTGTCAATGTGACGACTTCCGTGGTGCAGTGGGCGAATAGCCGGCTGAGACGCAGGAGGTAGCGGGTTCGATTCGCGCCGCGGAACAAATGTTTGCATGATCTACAGATATTTGCTCCGGGTTGTTTCTCTATATATTGTAAGTATGTATTTACAAAAAAAGAGTATATAAGTATCCGGTTCCCATAATACAAGCTCTGCTTAGTTTGGGGCTAGTTAACGCTGCGTGAAATGTCCAGCAATATTTATTTTATTTATTTATATTATAAAGTAGCCTATGTTTGGATCCAGGTCATATTCTATCAACACGCCAAATTTCATCGAAATCAGTTCAGTCGTTACGACGTGTTTGATTAACAAACATCCAAACTTTCACATTTAGAAGGTTAGTGTGATATTATGAACGGTTATTGCTCAGGTTCCATCCACACAGTCCATTACACCTTAATTTTGTCAGGTAGAGATCGCTATTTAGCGATAAGACCGTCAATTGTGTAACACAGATTAATGTTGTTCTTATTTAATTGTTTTAGAATAGAACAGAATATATATGTGTTTGACACACACAAAGAAACACAGAACGGATCACAAACAAAAAAGTAGACAGACAGAAAAATACAATAGTAAACATACCTATACATTAGACTACATAGGTACCTACGTTTTATTGACTAAAACCGGTATTTATCGCGTATGTACCTTTTTTATTAACAAATAAAAAGGTACATACGCGATAAATACCCGTTTTAATCAATAATTATGTACAGTGATCGCGAAAATTTGAAAAATACTACCTACATTGGTTTTAAAGTGAGTGTCAAAGTATTTTCTATCTATCTATATATCCTTTGGTATGCAGACTTATGATTTTAGTTATATTTTTTTAACCTTATACGTTTTCTGAGTTTTACTAATCTGTAAAATCAGTACACTTTAATACGCATACCTTATTAATAAAGACATGTTTTTTTCAGTATTCAAATTGAATTCAGTGTAGACTGACCCCTACAATGAAAATGAAAAAAATGAAAATGAAAAAAATGAAAATGAAAAATATTTATTTACAGCCATAAACTTACCAATAAGATTAGGTAACATGAGGATATTTTTTGTAATTTACCTAAGATGCCTGGTATAATAGCAATATACATTTTATACAGTTTGAGGCAGAAGGCACTACCTACGATCACAATTAAGCAGCGGCCTTCACGCTAGGCAAGCCTGTATCGCGAAGACCAGTCAGATAGAATTAGCAATTTTATTTCGTGACTTCGGGCATAACACAATTTTACCAATAACTTAAACTAATTTTACACATATTCTGACAAAAAAATAATTATAATATAACATAAAAAACTTAAAAATAACACAAAGAAAATCATAAGTAACTATTTGAATTATTTTATGGAAGCATAAGTATTTATAGGTGCTATAAATAATTATATCAAAATATTACACATAACATATAATACATATAAAACAAGATATTTAACATATATATATATTTGAACATATATATATATATATATAACATATATAAATCTATATTTGAACTTATGTATGACACAGTAGATAAAATGATAAAATAAACAAATATATTGATATGAAGGGATATTATTGAAACGTCTTAACTCGGTGGAAGACCTTTTATTACTCTCCCTTTAAACAATAGATCGGTCGCTTATATGCTAGCTTATGTTTATACTTATATCTACTTATACTACACCTCGGATATAATCAACAGAATATATTGATATATTATCCGCACCGCACCACAGACAAATCAAGATTATTCACACACACGCACACACTATGCTCACCTTTAATCTCAACTAGCATGAATTATTATGGTGTAGAAAATATATCCTCTCATTCTTTGCATAAGCCATAAATCACGCGAGCCACGAGATTCCCTCGGGGTTATATGAAAGGGAAAAATAACCAATAGTTGAAATAATGAGCAGAAACTGAGACGAGATGGCGAGTTCTACAACAAGTAACTTTTTATCATAAATATAACCGACTTCAGATAACAGAAAAAACAAACTACTGAACCGATTTTGATGAACTTTCTATAGGACTAATCTGAAAGTATGTCCTTTCAAATAATAAAAGAGTTTTTCAAAAAGGCTGATAAATGACAGAGTTATGAGGTATCAAACATAACTTAACATAAAATTAAACAAATATAATACTTATATGGTTTTCTCATAGATGCCATTGTCAGAAATAGACCAAATGGCTGGTCCATTTGGTCTATTTATAATCTCTGAGTAGTATGTCATTGGGGATCCTGGATCATTTCAGTTTTCATCATTCAGAAAACAGCAGTTTTCTTCACGATGAAAACTGAAATTATCCAGGATCCCCAATAACATCATCATTTTCAATTAATGCAAACTTATTTTTGAATAGATGAAAACTGAAGTTTTCTACATGATGAAAACTGAAATTATCAAGCATCCTTAATAACATCATGATTCTGAACTGATGAAAACTTATTTTTGAATAGATGAAAACTAACTACAATTTTCTTCATGATGAAAACTAAAATTATCCATGATCCCCAATAATATCATCATCCTGAATTGATGAAAACTTATTTTTGAATAGATGAAAACGGAAATTATCCAGTATCCTCATTAATATTATCATTCTGAATTGATTAAAACTTATTTCTGAATAGATGAAAATAGAAATTATCCAGGATCCTCATTAATATAATCAATCTGAATTGATGAAAACTTATTTCAGAATAGATGAACACCGAAGTTTTCTTCATGATGAAAACTGATGTTATCCAGTATCCCAAATAACATCATCATTCTGAATTGATGAAACTTTATTTCTGAATAGATGAAAACGGAAATTATCCAGGATCCTCATTAATATAATCATTCTGAATTGATGAAAACTTATTTCAGAATAGATGAACACCGAAGTTTTCTTCATGATGAAAACTGAAATTATCCAGGATCCCAAATATCATCATTCTGAATGAATATAACTAATTTCTGAAAAGACGAAAACTTACTATCGCAATTCAAACTTACATATTAAAAACCAAATTCATAATTTTTATTTATTAATTTATTAAATAAAGAAGTTTGCATAATAACATTTAATATCAGAGATATATTAAATTAATGTACAAGGTTTTTCACATTTTTAAACAATTTCAGCCAACACAAATTAATAATTAGAATTACATCGAATCACATGATAACCACAGAATCCTTATTTTATTAGCTACAATGCATTTCTATAATGCCCCCAAGGTAAAGTTTCAATTTTATCAAAAAGTTGACGTTTGTGGTCTTGTGCATTGAGCACCAATTTGTTAACTTCTTGAGAGTTTAGCGAATGGTGAATAGATTTGATCGAATTCATTTTGCATTTCAATTCTTTATCCTTTAGCAACGCGTCTTTGTAATTTGAAAGAGTTAATTTTTGTGTAAACGTTTTTGTTACACCTTTAGATTTTTTAATATGACAATTTAAACTTTTTATAGTATAAAGCGTTGCCCTTAACCTGACAAATTTATTAATAACATCACCACCAAGCTCGTCTTTAAATAAACCCGGTATTTTAGAATTGACCAGAGGCATTTCAAAAACATTTGTTCTAGAGTAGTTGCTTGTATCAAAATATTCAATATTATGCTGCATATCTTTATAAAAATCATCTGTTTTAATTAGATCAAGTAAACTGTCTGTATCTGTATAACATACTTTAGCATTTTGTTTATATATAAATTTGATGAAATTATAATGGAATTGATACAAGTGTGTCTTTGCATATTCTAAAACAGTGAAACCGATGTAAATCGATCCAAAACAATTTTTTTCTGGTTTCAATTGAACAGCTACAAAATCATCCGCAAATATTGCTACGTTTTTTAAATTAGGCTTAGCAATCAACTGCTCTGCGCCTAAAAACTTTTTAGTTTTATTAAATTTGTCTCTCCAACAGGTAACTAATGTGGCATCTACTTCTTTGCGTTTATAGTTTTACCAAATATAGCGTTGCTTAATAATTTAAAAAAATCTTTTTGGAAAGCTTATGTTGCACTTTGACGTAATCGAGTGTTTAGTTCAATATACTTTTTCAAGTAATCTCTCTGTCAAAAACTAAGTATTTGATGAATCGCTTTTAGTTCAAGACCTTGTTTCAAACATTCTTTGAAATGCATGTAATGTATAACATAGTTATATTTATCATATAAACTTGCTATTAATTTTGTTGATTTACTACCTGGAGGCTTAAACTTTTCTGGTGCAAACAGTAAATCACTATGTTTATCATGTATGTGTTCAGGATAGCTTAAATCTTTTTCAAGAACAAATCCGTATTCATTTTCTCCAGTGTAGTTAGTAAAAACGAATTTAATGATTTCATCATCGGTTAAAAAACGGAAGTTGGGTATAGGAAATCTTTTCATCATAGCATAACCATACAAATTATTGCAATCAAGGTATACTAAAAACTCTGAGTCTTTACTGTCATCATAATTGGGTAATTATTTGTTATTAGCTTCAGCATAGCGAAGAGAGCATTGTGCCAAGCCTCCGCGTATACCACTTTCCAATAATTCATACATTTCTAAATCTTGAAGCAGCTCTAATTGAACTCCAGTATAAAGTAACAGTGCATCCCAACTTAAACCAGGAGAGCTAACATAGTAAGCAGGATCAAGGTGGTAATACTTAAGACTTATATCTCTGAAGTTTTCTAAAACATCACACAGTAATAAAACATCTGTTTTTAGATTTAAGTCAGTAAATTCTCCAAGATTTTGAATATTAAACACTTTCCATATACTGTGCGCTCTTGCGTATTCATCATTAGATATATGTTCTTGTTTTAGTCTATTAAAGAAGCATCTTTTAGATGGCAAGCTCAATTCATCAAATTTAGACCATGAATCCATATAATCATAAGGATATATGCCTTTTTCTTTTATCAAATCGAATTGTGTTTTATTTTTTTGGTATTTTTAACAAATGAACAAAATCGGTATAAAAATTTATATTAGAAATTGAAAGAAATTGAAATGAGTCTATAAAACTTATTTGCAAAGAAGTTCTTGTATCATTTATGTATCTGGTAATATGTTTTGTAATACTTATATACTTTTCTTTAGTTTTCGGTATAACTTTTATAAAACCTGGATGCTTTGCTAACTCCCTTATAAAAAGATGGGAATCATAACCAGATAAATTGTGAATAATAACGGGTACGAAGGAACATATTTTATAATTTATATTACACACATTGTAAGCAGCCTCTCTAAATTTTCCTGTAACATGATCATGGTTTTTAACTTTATCATCAAACAGTTTTTGCTTGCAAATGTGACAATTAGTAGATTTAAGATATTCATCTTCTTCTTTCGCTGTCAAAGTAATCATGGGTTGGATTGTGTTTAACACTTTAAATATCTGCTCTACACCTTTAATTAAGTGTTCAATAAAATATTTAATACACCTAGTACAAGTACGTTTAGTTACCTGTACGTTCTGTATTTGTTTAGAGAGTTATCGTGCGAACAACATATTTAATAGCCAAAACAAGATGGTTCATGCGCTTTATATTTTTGTGTTTTTGTAGTACTCGTATCCGTATGATTTAATAAAAGACTTTCAAAGTCTGCATATATCACAAAATATTTTTTTGCTGTCTATCGTAGTGGTCGAATTGTAAACTAGTATTTTCTGGTAATACTGTGAGGACTTTTGAACGATTGTGAGAATGACATTTTTGTTCACTGGCGAAAAATTGAAGACAAGACTCACAAATATTAGTTTTACTTTTATGAGAAGTAACTTGTTTTCTTACAAGTTTCGCTATATCCTTAATAATTAAACAGTAATGTCGATTTCATGATCTTTCAATAAACAATAAGTTAACATGATCGGTTTTCGAATACTTGATGTGTAAAGTGGCCCAGTCACCTTATCTGCATTATCTAACACATATACATTAACGTTAATACTAGAGTTCTTACTTTCAAATAACTTAATATTATTAATTTTGGGTGGAAAACTCATGCCCTGAGTATTTAGAACACTAGAGTAATGTGGATAAGACTTTGTTCGATTAGAGTTTATTTTGCTGGGATACAAAGCAGCTACGATGCTCCATGAAAACTATGGTTATCATTATTTTTTATATTAATACAACTTTTCGTATTTTTTATGCTACATGGCTAGTCAATATATGATCCACCTCTTAGTGGGTTATATTTATTAATATTAATCACTAAATGACTTATAGATTCATACGACCAACCTGATTCACAATGTTCAAATTCCATCATCTTGTTCTTCAGATTATCTATCACATTCTCAAACAATTCATTTAAATCTGTACTATTGTATATATATATTGTAAATCACACCATACTTATTACTAAAACTTTTTAACTGTTTAGATAATTCTTCAAATTTAGGTAATACGAAATAAGCAAATACTTCAAAATTTACCTTTATACAAGTATGTTTTTTCAAAGGCGACTCGGTTAATTTAATTATATTTCTTTCATTATCTAATAGAAATACCTCTTGTGTGTGATACTGATTATCTAAACATGGATTAATTCAGTATGATCTGATTTGGTTTTTAAATGCTGTACCAATTATATCAATATTTTCGAACTCTGATTTCATCAAACAGTTAGCTTTATGAATATTAGTTCTAATATGATATTGATAGTTAGATTTCTCTAATATTACATTGCACTTAGGACATAAAATCTTGGTATTTTCTATATCATTATTATTTTCATTGTAATTTAACAGCGCGGTCGAACTAACTGAAAAAGAGAAAATAAACAATAACTTTAAGTCACATACTTATTTTTATTCAAACTTGGATTACTTATCTAATTATCATTACATGATGTATCTGTCAAGACTAATTAAAGCACTTAAACTAAGTAAGTGTTTTATGAAAACATGGAAAAAAATATTCAAGAATAATTAGTATAAGTTGGGGGGCACGACTTGAATTCAGGTCTAGCCTCTTTTATATATTTGGCCAACTGACGCCGACTTTCGGTATTGTTTTCAGTACGAGTTTTATTTGACATTATGGCTTGACGCCATCTATTCATTGGAGATATATTCTCAATCTCAATACACTCGTATACCTTGAGTTCAACGTAAAGACCCCCCTTTTTGTCTGGCATAAATTGCTTAGCGTACCCATTTGCTACGCGACGAGTTTAATAACAAGGAAGTTTTGGTGGTTCCCTACCGGTAGCGTTGTTAGCTGCCTTGTCACTGTCGTCAGAGCCACCAAACAAGTCTTTCAGCGTCGGCTCCGCCTTACACTTTGAGGTTGATGGCGACGACACTGACAAAGCTTTCGACTTTTTGATGGCTGGAATTTTTCTTTTTTTTCATAACCACTTCTACATCATCAAGTTCCAACCCTTCGTCATCCGATTGTTCTAAGTTTTTGATCCTGAAATAAAATTGTTGACTCATTAACATTTGTATAAAATAATAGTATAAAATAATTAAAAATATAGTCTTTTACTGTTAGACTAATATATTTATGATCGTTAAAACACTAAACGACAAAAATATTACCTGTTAGTCGACGATTAGGAGGTGGGTTTTTTCCTTTTTTGAAGCAGACGGCTTGCTCCTTTTCTTCTTTTCAATTATATCACCATCTTCCACTTCCGACTCGATTTCAGAAAATACGCAATTTGTTTTAGACCTGCAAGAAAAAAATGATACATATTAGTTATGAATAGTTTAGCTTTCTACTCTAAAGTTGTTTTACTCGGATTTTACTATTTCAAGAAATAATTATGAAGTAATATTAAATTACTAAATTACTAGAATAATTTCAGTTTTACAAATGTAAAACTATAAGGTATAATGTAAAACTAATAACTCTGAATACTTAAATAGTTGATTATTAATTGTTATAAAACATGATTTATTGAACACTTTAAAGATTGATATAGGTACGCAAACACTGATCTATTTAAGGTTGGTATTCTGAATACTTACATGTTTTTAAAACTCCAACACCACAGCACTTAATAAAACTTATATAAGTAGGTACTTATTCCACGATAGAAAACGCAAAGTTGAATGGTACCGCTCTCCAAACGTAGGATCATTTTATGCATTTTTTTTCTAGTGTGAAAACTGTATGTACTTACTTTACTAGTGTTATAAAAGCTAATGCAATTCAAATTAATGTGCACCTTAATCATCGTGCTAATACAGATATTAATTAAAATCAAATAACGAGGTCTATGAAAGCTTGAAGAATGCTTAAGATATCCTTATATAGAATATCATTTGAGACGCTGTTGCTGAGAGGCCTCATGGGTGCATCGATATTGATTCAATTCTTATTATATTTTTGTCACTGAAATTTAATTAGCTAGTCAAATCCTAAAAAACTCTGCATCTTGGTCGCACTGCACACAACTGCACTTTCAGCTAAAGAATTGTTAGCGAAGTCAAGCTAAAGTAATTCAGCTTGTAATATAAATAGGTACTCATTATTTATCTCAGAATCATTATTTTATACACATTAAACTAAGATGCATTGTGTAAAAAAGTAACTCTGCCTATTCCCAAGAATACAAGCACTAGTCTAGTGTATAAGTAGTAGATAGGTTTCACAAGTCATATTTCGAAGGTTATGTAAAATGTTTAATGTATTATCTATTGGTTATATTATAATGTTCTTATCGACCTTACATAGTTACCACTACTGGGACTGGGATACAGGCCAGAATAATTCGTTTATAATAATACCACTACAAAAACCCGATCCAACAGCCCAGATAACGTCCACTCTGGTAGATATTGCTGCCGCCCTCATGATGAAGTTGAGGGTCAATTCGATTGAGTCTTCAAAATTTAATTCTAGAATTTGCCGGTTTCCAAAAGATGTTTTTCGTTTAGCTCTGAGAAATTTAAATATCCTTCCCCAAAAGTAAAAAATATTCTTAAATAAGTTTTAACAAACAATTTTTAACTATTAGGATATAAGAAAAAACTTATTCAATAATATTTTTAGCATTAGCATAGTTTTATCCATGCAAAGTAAAAAAAAGTTTTTTCATCTATTTAAAAATGTTTTTTATCTATTTTGAAATAAGTATTTATTTATGCAGAAATATGTTTTCATCTATTCAGGTATAAATTTTAATCTATTAAAATATTATCTTATCTATGCAGAAATAAGTTTTCATCTATTCAGGTATAAGTTTTCATCTATTCAAAAATAACTTTTTATCTATGCAGAAATAAGTTTTCATCTGTTCAGGTATAAGTTTTCATCTATTAAAAAAATACTTTTTATCTATGCAGAAATAAGTTTTCATCTGTTCAGGTATAGTTTTTCATCTATTCAGGGTAAAAGTTTTCATCTTTTCAAGAATAAGTTTTTGTTTGCTCAGGCATAAGTTTTCATTTATTCAGAATTAGTTTTTATCTTTTCAGAAATAAGTTTTCATCAATTCAGGTTGATGAAATTATTAGGGATCCTGGATAACTTCAGTTTTCATCATGAAGAAAACTACAGTTAAGTTTTTAACTATTCAGAAATAAGTTTTTATCCGTGCATAAATAAGTTTTCATATATTCAGGTATAAGTTTTTATCAATTCAAAAATAAGTTTTTAACTATGTTGAAATAAGTTTTCATCTATTCAAAAATAAGTTATCATCAATTCAGAATGATGATGTTATTGGGGATCCAGGATAATTTCAGTTTTCATCGTGAAGAAAACTGCTGTTTTCTGAATGATGAAAACTGAAATGATCCAGGATCCTCAATAACATACTACTCCTCTGACCTGAAAGACGATATATAGATTGAGAGGCAGCAGAGGGCATTGTCTGTGAGAGCAAACATGATTACCCGCAGGTTTTCTGATGTAAACATCTGCCTATTTTGAGCCTATTGTACTAGCTTCTATACGGGCAGCCGGTGGGTTAATTATATGCAAATATAGTACAGCGCCCTACGCGTACATTATAATAACGCGTTCAGGATGCTGGGGTGGCTGCCCCGGTTCTGCAGTGCGTCGGGGATGTTCGCCGAGGCGCGAGTGGACTGTTTCTACAGCACCCTGGGGCGCAGAATTCGGGCCAGCTCCCACGGTATACTGAATGCGTTTTCAAACAGGTTCGACTGTGAGTACCTAAACCATTGTTGTTTAATACATGCGCAGTACCTACACTAGATACTCATAATAGGTTGGCGAAAAAGTCTTTTCGCATTATAGTATGTATGAACTTGTAATAAAAACTTTTTAGCTATTCTATTTATATCTGGCTGGTTTTGGTATCATTCGAAGGTTAAATTTTAAAGAAGATAATTCCACATTCAAATTAGGAAAATGTGTGATTTTATTTGTTTTTCGTACTGCAAAGATGAGTGAATCTAATAAAGAATTTCGATACATTTTAAAATTTTACTACAAAAAAGGTAAATATGCAACGCAAGCCGCGAAAAAAATTTGCGATGTTTATGGACCTAGTGCAGTGTCTGTGAGAGTAGCACAAATTTGGTTTAAGCGTTTTCAATTCGGAAATTTTGATGTTAAGATGCACGTCGCTCTGGTCGCCCTATTACGGATAAAATTGATGCCATTTTTGAAAAAGTGGAGCAAGATCGGCATATCAGTAATTATAACGTAGCCGAAGAACTGGGAATTGACCACAAAATAGTTTTGGCGCATTTGAAAAAAACTGGGTACACAAAAAAGCTCGATATTTGGGTACCCCACGAAAGAAACCTAATGAACCGTGTACTCATTTGTGATTCATTATTTCGACGTAATGAAACCGAACCATTTTTGAAAAAGCTGATAACTGGTGATGAAAAGTGGATCACGTATGACAAGAACGTGCGAAAAAGGTCGTGGTCAACGGCCGGTCAGGCTTCAAAGACTGTGGCGAAACCCGGGTTAACTCGCAACAAGGTGATGCTGTGTGTGTGGTGGGATTGGAAGGGCATTTTTCATTATGAGCTGTTACCACCAGGCAGGACCATCGATTCTAAACTCTACTGCGAACAACTGATGAGATTAAAGCAAGAAGTTGAGAGAAAGCGGCCGGAATTAATCAACAGAAGGGGTGTGGTTTTTTATCATAATAACGCTAGACCTCACACATTTTTAGCCACTCAGCAAAAATTAAGAGAGTTTGGCTGGAAGGTGTTAATGCATCCGCCGTATAGTCCTGACCTTGCACCTTCAGATTTCTACCTGTTTCGGTCTCTTTAGAATTCGTTAGGCAATGTCAGGTTGACATCACGAGAGGGCTGCCATAACTACTTGTCGCGGTGTTTTGATCAGAAGCCCCAAAATTTCTATAGCAATGGGATCATGTCTTTACCTACAAGATGGCAAAAAGTTATCGAACAAAATGGTACCTACATATGTACTTCAGTTAAATGCTAATAAACTACAAAATATGTTTTTATTTTCTTAAAAAATGCGAAGAAACTTTTTCTCCAACCTAATATACTTACCACATACTTTTCTAATATTATATTTAATCACATTTGTACTGCCTATTTGACATGTTTAAATAATTTTTTACTAACGAATATAGATCTTTGCCATCTGAAAATATAGGAATTGATTTGATTTGATATGACATATCAAATTCGATTCGCAATTTTACTGTTTTGGTATGTAGCGAATCACCACTGAACGTATGTGTATGAATCGAACCAATAATTTCAGTGCGTGGTTCAACAATTTGCCGTGTAGTCCCGGCGTAATTTGCCGTGTGGTCCCGGCGTAATAATAGGGCCACCCCTTCTCATCCCGCGGGAGCCGTGTGAGCCGGCAACGGGAGTTGTTCCAGGGAATGGGCAGCAGCATTCTTCTGTGTACTAAACACCAACCACTGCGATCACCAAGCCGCCTGCCAAGCGTGGTGATTATGGCAAAACCCCCCCTATGACAGACACAACACACAAACGGCCCCCAGTCCCCGGCGGCTCCGTCGTTCCTGGAAGTGATAGCAACCAGGGCAGTGGTGGAGCAGGGGGTGCTAAGAATCACCGGCAGCGATCCAGCTATCACCACTGACGACTGGACCTGGCAACGTACAACACACGAACGCTCAGGGCTGACGAGAAGATTGTCGAGCTGGAAGAAGAACTGAGCAAGCTACGTTGGGACATCCTAGGATTGTCGGAAGTCCGAAGACAGGGTCAGGACACGATGATCCTTAACTCCGGTAACTTGCTCTTCTACCGGAAGGGAGATCAACTATCCCAGGGTGGTGTCGGGTTTCTCGTCCGCAAGTCCCTCGTTAACAACGTGACAAAAGTCGACAGTGTGTCGAACAGGGTAGTATACCTTATACTCAGAATTAACGAAACGTTGAAGGTCATACAGGTATATGCGCCGACCTCGACACACCCAGACAATGAAGTGGAAGCCATGTATGAGGAGATCTCCGAGGCCATACATACTTCCAAGACTCATTTCACGGTTGTAATGGGGAACTTCAACGCAAAGCTAGGCACAAGGAAAGACGATGAGCTGAGAGTGGGGCCATTTGGATTCGGGCGGCGGAACCGAAGGGGCCAGAGACTGGCCGACTTCATGGAGAAGGAGGGCCTTTTCATGATGAACTCCTTCTATGAGAAGCGGCCAGCCAGAAAGTGGACGTGGATAAGCCCCGACGGTTTCACTAGAAATGAGATAGACTTCATTATGACGACCAAGAAGCAAATATTTAATGATGTCTCTGTGATCAGCAGGGTGAAAACCGGGAGCGATCACCGCATTGTAAGAGGCACATTGAATATCGATGTTAAGCTTGAAAGAGCACGTCTGATGAAGTCTGCGCTCCGTCCAAATCCTGCCCAAATCCAAAACCCCGAGAGCTTTCAGCTAGAACTGCACAATCGCTTCCAGTGTCTAGCCAGCTGCAATGATATTGACGAGATAAACAACGGGTTGGTGGAAACTGTCCAAGCGGTGGGATCTAAGTTCTTTAAGGCCCCCCGCCGAACTAAGCACCAGAAACTCTCAGATGAAACCATTAAGCTAATGGAGGACCGGGATGAAATGAGATTGCAGTCTTCAGCTGATATGTCGGCATACGGCGTGCTTAATAGACTAATCTCGAAATCTATGCGACACAATCTGCGTACCTTTAATACATCTCGTATTAAGGTCGCAATAGAAAGGAACAAAGGTTCAAAAGTGTTTGCAAAGCATTCGTCTATAGGGCAAAGCCAAATGACTAAGCTGAAGACCGACAGCGGCACTATCATTTCGTCGAAACCGGAGATTCTGAGAGAGGTCGAAAAGTTCTATGGATGTACACCTCAACACAAAACCCCGTTGGTCAGTTGGCTCAGGACACCAGAGCTAAATTAACCCGACACTATACCGAAGACATCCCGGACATCAGCCTGTACGAGATTAGGATCACTCTGAAACAGCTTAAAAACAACAAGGCACCAGGTGAGGATGGAGTTACGACTGAACTTCTGAGAGCGGGTGGAAAACCGGTACTTCAAGTCCTCCAGAAGTTATTTAACTCCGTCGTCCTCGAAGGAACCACGCCAAAAGCGTGGGATAAGAGCGTGGTGGTGCTTTTCTTTAAAAAAGGTGATAAAACCTTATTAAAGAACTACAGGCCCATCTCGCTCTTGAGCCACGTTTACAAGCTGTTTTCGAGAGTGATTACGAACCGTCTCGCACGCAGGTTCGATGACTTCCAGCCTCCCGAACAAGCCGGTTTCCGAAAAGGCTTTAGTACTATAGACCATATCCACACGCTACGCCAGATTATACAGAAGACCGAAGAGTATAATCGGCCGTTATGTCTAGCGTTTGTGGACTATGAAAAAGCCTTCGATTCAATCGAGACCTGGGCGGTACTGCAGTCTCTTCAGCGATGCCAAATCGACTATAGGTATATCGAAGTGTTGAAGTGTTTGTATAGTAACGCCACTATGTCAGTCCGTCTACAGGACCAGAGTACGGAACCAATCCAATTGCAGAGAGGCGTGAGACAGGGAGACGTAATTTCTCCGAAAATTTTCACGAACGCATTGGAGGGCGTTTTCAAACTCTTGGTCTGGGACAGACTTGGCATCAATATCAATGGCGAATACATCACTCACCTTCGTTTTGCCGATGATATAGTCATTATGGCTGAATCGCTCGAGAAACTCGGTACCATGCTCAACGACCTCAGTAGGGTCTCCCAACAGGTGGGTCTTAAAATGAACATGGATAAGACGAAAATCATGTCAAATATCCATGTTGCGCCCGTACCGGTAGTTGTTGTAGTCTCGAAGTTGTCGACGAATATGTATACCTAGGACAAACTGTCCAATTAGGTAAGTCCAACTTCGACAAAGAGGTCGCACGAAGAATCCAACTTGGCTGGGCAGCGTTCGGCAAACTTCGCGATATCTTCTCGTCCAAAATTCCCCAGAGCCTGAAGACTAAAGTCTTCAACCAGTGTGTGTTGCCAGTGATGACCTATGGCACTGAAACGTGGTCCTTTACTCATGGCCTCATGACCAAGCTCAAGGTCGCTCAACGAGCTATGGAGAGGGCTATGCTCGGGGTTTCTTTGCGTGACAAAATCCGCAATGAGGAAATCCGCAGAAGAACTAAAGTTGCCGACATAGCTCTCAAAATTAGCAAGTTGAAGTGGCAATGGGCAGGCCACATCGCTCGTAGAACCGATAACCGTTGGGGAAGAAAGGTTCTCGAGTGGAGACCACGGACTGGAAGACGCAGCGTAGGCCGGCCCCCCACAAGGTGGACCAACGATCTAGTAAGAATCGCGGGGAGCCGTTGGGCGCAAACGGCTACCAACCGCTCGTTGTGGCGATCTAAGGGGGAGGCCTATGTTCAGCAGTGGACGTCATCCGGCTGGTGATGATGATGATGTTCAACAATAATAAAAGAACATACAGTGAATCACCGTTGATTCATAATTTCCATCTCTGTGTGACGACCTCCGTGGTGCAGTGGGCGAATAGCTGCCTGAGACGCAGGAGAGGTAGCTGGTTTGATTCCCGCTGCGGAACAAATGTTTGCATGATCTACAGATAATTGTTTCGGGTCTGGTTGTTTCTCTATATATTTTAAGTATGTATTTACAAAAAAATGTAAATAAGTATTCTATCAGTTATCCGGTTGCCATAGTACAAGCTCTGCTTAGTTTGAGGCTGTGTGAAATGTTCAGCAATATTTATTTATTTATATATCTCTGATATCTTTTAATTGAAAATTGCGTTACGTATAAACACCCCATAGAAAACGATATAGTTTTTACGTTCTAAGATTTACTTGTATTCTCAAAGTTCTAAAGTTAAGGTTAAAAGTATAGCCTTATACCTATAACGGTAACGAAATGGTATCATAAAACGTCGCGTGTTCGCGGCAACTGTTTTATCACTTTATTAAATGCTCAAGTCGTATTTGCAGTATTTTGGCCCATTGCCCTACGTGATTAATGTAAAACATATTGTTTTTGATATTAAATAAAGTATTGTTTTACAGACCTTTTGTCGTTTTACTCGTTGGATATGGGACGAAATGGTTGTTATTTTTTGAAGATATATTTTTTGATAATCTTGTTTGTAAACGTTATATGACCTTATTTACCTTAGTGTAACGTTACCACTGCTTATGGAGTTGACGCTATGCTTTTATGCTATATTAGCCAGCCCATTTACCAGAATCATTCATACTCAACACTCTGGCTGTTGTGTCATGATGTTGTACTTATTATGTTGACTAATAAATGAGCTTTATTTTATACTTCAAAAAACTATTAAAATTAGAATTCTTGCGGAGCCGCGTCGTGTCCTGCTCTACGTTCGCGACTACAACGACCCTATATGAAAAAAATATATCAAGCCGATCTGCATCCACCCTCAAAAACTAGTATCTTTTATCCAAACGTAAAGTCGCCAACAGATGGCGCAACATGTAACATAATAAAATACATTAACAGCTCGTGTCGTCTACAGTAGTGTATGACCTCATTAGCTCAAGTATATAATTTTTGTGTGCTGTTACCATTAGAAAAAATCTAGCGGGCACAGTTTCATCAGTGACTTTGTAAGCACTATTTTCCCAGAACAAACGTTGTTCAGACCATGGTCAAAGAATTTATAGCATCAAATAAGAGAATAAAAAAAATCTAGACCTTCTCAAATAAGTCTAACTTTGTTCAAAAACTAACCGTAACATAAAGTTCATTGGCACGCTAGCCGAAGCGTATTAGGTACCTAGTATTTTTTTTATGGCTATACGGCGTCATTCGAGAGTTTAATGACAGACGTCCTGTCCAGTCTATTAAAAAGTAGGGGAAGGGCGGATAAGACGGATAGAGTGGGCAAGACAGATAGAGTAGGTAAGATGGTTAATTGAAATATCCCCAAGACGCAGCGAAGTTTTACGATTTCTGCATAACAACAGCGTGCCTAGGCGCCGACCATGTCCGCGCTATTGTTGTGCAGAGATCTTAAAATTTCGCTGCGTTTTCGGGATATTTCAAGTATCCATCTTGCTCCCTCTATCGGTCTTACCGCCCTTCCTATGTTGTCATGCCATGTCATGTCCTTTAAGGACACCGTGTATAATTTTAATAACTTTTATTGATAGTACAAGGTGGGCCAAAAGAAATTTGATGTTGTTTGGCTCTCTTTTTTCTAAATGAAAAACTTTGATTTGAAACTGTTTATTTGAACCTTTAGAATTTGATGGGTCAAGTCGAGAAGATTATATCGGCTAAATGAGCGCCGTCACAATTGATTGCCGTACGGGCTCGTTTTATGGCATTTTTCATCACTTCAGGTGACAGATTCTCGCACTCGTATCGAATATTGTCTTTGAGGGCTTCCAGAGTCTCGGGCTTATTCACGTAAACACGGGACTACAAAAAACCCTACAAAAAAGTGCGGTAGCGCGCACCGTTCACTGTTGTCGTTTGGCCAGCGGAATTCTCGAAAAAAAATGGCTCGATGACTCCTCCAGCGTGAACAGCGCACCATGCAGTCACTTTGAGCAGGTGTAATGACTGTGTAATAAAGTGCATTGCTCGTGGATTTTTGGTGCCCCAGAAGCGATAGTTTTGCTTGTTCACGTACCCGCTGAGGTGGAAATGAGCCTCATCGCTCTTTATGATTTTGGTCGAAAAATCGTCCATTTCTTCCTCGAGATAGAGGATGGCTTGGGCATAGGTTACACGCGTTTGGCGGGAAGCAGGCAGCAGTTGATGCATGGGCTAGACTTTGTACGGGAACATGCGCAGGTCTTTGACCAAAATTCGCCTTAGGGATGTTCGGCTGATGGCTAATTGCGTGGCACGGCATTTGGTCGATGTTTCCGGCGACAGCTCGACATCCTCGGCACCAGCGGCGATATTCTCGGCAGAACGGGCGCTCCGGGGCCGGCCACTCTTGACAACGTCTCGTGTGATCCCATACTTGTTCAAGGTTGGTAGCCAAACGGCGCAGTGTTTGCGCAGTCGGTGTCGGACGGCCGGGGAATCGGCGACGGAATTCGCGCTGTGCCAACACCACGACGAATTGTTACGCAAAAAAATAGACACGATTATTCCGCGTTGTTGGGGAGTGTATCGCTCCATTGCTTATTCACTTGTATTCTGCATCTGTCTAGTCCACAAATATCAAAACAGATTTGACATTTGCGGCCATTTGCAAAAATTAGAGCATCTTCCAATAGGGTGGTTTCTTTTGGCCCAGCTTGTAGATCCAAAAAAAATTGTTTAATCGGAACTGAAATATTATTTACTAGGACTTTAGTGTTACTAACACTAGGGTTCTGACGCATAATGACCAATTCTCTAATTGGCCAATCACACATACGAAAAACGTCCAACACGCATAATGACGTAAAAGCCAAATTATCAATACCACTTCATTGTTTACAACAGCTTAGATAAAACACTTCCACGTCAAGCCAAATCTCGGTATCATTGGGGCCTAACATCTTATTTTGTATTAAAAATACTTTTTACAACAAAGATGGCAAGTTTAGTGCCTGTGGGTAAGCTAGGAGGTCTAACAATAATGACGCCCTAGTTTAGGCAAAAGTGAATTAACCCATGTTTTTGGATAGCTTGGATATTTCTGTACTCGCATCGCATCGCATTGCATTGCTTTTTACGTAAAGCAACAGCCCTGTAAAAAGTTCTTTCTATTCGGGACAATTGTGTTGTTGCATGGTGAGGGGTAATAATTACACTTTTACAGCACTCACTCTTCGCTTTAACATCTTCAGGGCGATAAATTTGCGTTTTCAACGACTTCAGCTTCATGCATGTTGCTATGTTTATGAGTTCAGTGAACCTACGAGTACTTGTAGCAGACTATCATTATCCATGATAGAGTTCTTTTATAAGCATGTGATGTAAAAGAATTATTGTGTTTTGATAACTAGCTGTATTCTGGATAAAAAGTATGGAGTACGAAAAAATATTATAATCGCCTCCGTAAATGCGGCAACGGCACTAGGGCCAACGGTTAATTTGAAAATAGAATGAGGCTCAATGCATTCAAAAGCTTAAATGAAATAAAACCTCCAAAAACCTACTTCAAAATTAAAAAAGCCACATTCATAATATGCTTTAATGAAATACAACTTCCATGACAAATCCTTAAATTCTTTTTTTTACAAAATAAAAAGGCCTAGTATAGTAGTGAAAAAAAAAACAATTGATACAAGGAATGCAAATTTTCTTTGTAACTACAAAACGTTACTTAAAGCATTTATTAATTTATTTGCATTCGTGATGAAAAGTTATGTGTTATACTCAGGTGTAAGCGATCAATAACACCCTCGATTAGCGTCATCGCTCGCATTCGCTTGCTCACACGCCAGAATATCTCAGGTATACAATACATCGCTTACAGCCCTTGCATAACAATGTAGATACTATTAGAGCAACTCTGAAAAGGTACCCAGGTAGGTCTGTCCCAGCCGTATTATTAGTTTATCAAATGATTGTGATCATACCAAGATCTCTTAACTCGTAAAGAATTCTCCAAAAACACAATATCATCTATCTACGATTTCCAGAATGAGAACAGCAATAAAAAATAATATATTTTATTTTTTGCGTGACAAAATTCTGAATACCTTCGACTTCGATAATCATATTCCAGGTCTCGAGAACAAATCGCAACCTTTGTATGTAACACGATCATGTACGAATTTTTCTTTCAATCGCGTATAAATAAGGCTAAGGTGAACACTGGAATAAGGCCTCGTTTTTGTATAAAGCAGGTGCCGCGTAACTGTGAAATTGTCCTATCAAACGATGGCTGTTGGTGTTACTAACGTCCATAATAGTAATCTTTTACCACCAGGCAAGTAGAATTGCCAATCTAATTGCATAAAAAGCACACTGAAAATAAGTGAACTTTAACAAAAACGAGTGTGCTTTAGACCACTCAAATGAAGTAAAATTTCTTTTCCAAAATATCTAATATATAAAATTCTCGTATCACAGTTTTCGTTGCCATACTCCTCCGAAACGGCTTGACCGATTTTGATGACATTTTTTGTGTTTATCAGGTATCTATGAGAATCGGCCAACATCTATTTTTCATCCCCCTAAATGTTAGGGGTAGTCCACCCCTAAATTTTTTTTTATTTTTTAGACAAAATTTTTAATTTATATTTTTTTATGATACAACATACAAAAATACATACAATCCTCAATTTTCACCCTTCTACGATCAACCCTTATTTTTTAATAGCAATTATTTATATGGCAAAACAACGTTTGCCGGGTCAGCTAGTTAATTTATAAAATTGTTCAATTACAAAATTGTCCACACGTCTGTAGGTCAATCAGTCTATGTTCATTCTGGACAGACGCAACACGCACTCGCACATTAAGGTTTAATAATATACGAAACGTAACTCTCTCTCTTTCTATCTTCACTAACGTACGAGTCTAACTCACTCTAAACTTCCGTTCGCACTTTTCGTAACGCATTCACTAGCTTATTCAAAAAGTCAAGCGTACGTAAAGAAGTTTAACTTCAAAAAATCATATTTATCGAAAATGACAAGATGAACATTTGAAAGACATTGCACATATAGCAGGCTCAAATAAGTATCAACGTTTAAGATTTATCACCGTCCTTATTACCGTATCTATAGTCCTTAATAACCAAAGACAAGTTAAAACCCAAAGGTTTCGTTCAGAAACAAAACTTTGTAAACAGGTGACAAATTAGAACTAGAAGCTTATTAATATTGCAATAGATAGATAGATAGAAAACGCTTTATTGTAAGTATACCACACTTAAATAAACAAATCATAATTAAACACTTAAAACTAGACCCGCAATAGTGCAATTGGCGGTCTTATCGCTAAAAGCGATCTCTTCCAGACAACCTTTGGATGGACTGGATTTTACGAGAACGTTAAAAGACGGTAGCTTTATATAGCTTATAACTTAAGCTTTTTATTTAACTGTAGGTATACTTACA
Organism: Philereme vetulata; assembly: GCA_918857605.2. Taxonomy (NCBI): domain Eukaryota; kingdom Metazoa; phylum Arthropoda; class Insecta; order Lepidoptera; family Geometridae; genus Philereme; species Philereme vetulata. Next base: position 7,341,791 of record OU975457.1, on the reverse strand, counting down.
TAAGCAAAAGATAATAAATAGATATTTGACGACCTCCGTGGCGCAGTGGGCGAATAGCCGGCTGAGACGCAGGAGGTAGCGGGTTCGATTCCCGCTGCGGAACAAATGTTTGCATGATCTACAGATATTTGTTCCGAGTCTGGTTGTTTCTCTATGTATTATAAGTATGTATTTACAAAAAAAAGCATATAAGTATTCTATCAGTTATCTGGTTCCCATAGTACAAGCTATGCTTAGTTTGGGGCTAGATAGCGCTGTGTGAAATGTCCAGCAATATTTATTTATTTATTTATTTATCAGAGTAGGTAATATTAATATTATTATACATAAACATTTTATGATAATAAATATACTAATAATAAATAAAATACATTATGAAACAGGTGTAATACAAACAGTAACAACGACAAATATATCAACAAAATAAGATTACTCAGCTCTCTGATGCAGACAAATAGTGCTTAAACAATAGTGTTTCAAATATAGGAAGGGATTGGGCAGATCTAATAGAAGAAGGAAGAGAGTTCCATAAATGGATAGCTTGTACAGTAAAGGAGTTGTCATAAAAGTTAGAAGAGTGGATAGGAATTTTAAGTTTCAAGTACTTAGAAGAGCGCAACGTACGAGGATTAGATATAGTGTGACCATTAGTGCTGTGCACTCCCTGAGGTATGCGCGCGGCGAGACGGGGGGGAGAATCGGCTGCTGCGCTCTGTCAGTTCGCCGTCAACGCTCGTGGCGGCCGGTAGTGTTATTTGTATCGGACTGTCTATGTCAGACGCACATGAGATAAATATTCAAAGATGGGTCGTGCGTTATCTCGTGATATGAAATGGAAGATGAAGTTGTAAATATAAAAAATGTTCAATAAAACAAGTCCTTTGTATTAACCCACAGCGCTAATGGTTACACTATAGATGAAGATATTCAAAGATAGATAATAGAGGTACTTTTAAAAGGACCTTGGGCAGCTACTAGTTGAAATAGGACATCATTCTAGGCTTTAACTAATAAGTTATAAAAGTTCTTTCTAATGGACCCTGGGCGTAAAGAGGTTTATGTTTTCCTATTGTATGGTTTCCTACACTGAAAAACCGAATAGGTTAAACTCCCTAATGTTGATTAAATTTAAGTAACGTTAACCTAACATTAAGTTTAAACATTTATTACAGTACATTTATTTCCACTTAAATAAAATTGGTAAAACTGAATAGGTTAAACCAACTACTAAAAGAGGTTATTACAACACAACATTTGTGGTATATTCCAATCTAAGTAAGTCTAACTGATAATTTAGTAACGTCAACATGTTAACGAAGTAGAATGAATAAAATAACTGAGTTAAATATATACATATAATCAGGTCAAATTTAACTTTATAGTTCAACTATTTTTATTTTGTTAATTCAACAAATCATGTCGATAGGTGCTATAAATTTACCTAAAATATAGGTTGAAAAAAGGTTAAAACAACCTATTTGGTTTTTCAGTATATAAGAAAACGTAGCCGGCTGAGACGCAGGAGGTTGGAGGTTCAATTCCAGCCGCGGAACAAATGTTTGCATGATCTATAGATAGTTGTTCTGGGTCTGGTTGTTTCTCTATATACTTTAAGTATGTATCTAGAAAAACAAAATGTATTCTACCAGTTATCTGATAATTTTTACTTAAGTAATGTAATTTCTATTAATGTATTCTATCAGTTATCTGGTTTATATAGTACAAGCTTTGCTTAGTTTCGAGCTAGATGGTGCTGTGTGAAATGGCCAGCACTATTTATTTAATTTGCGACCGCTAAACAAGTCCCGTATCTTAGGAAACCGGTAAAACGACGCACAGCAAGCTTTCTATGTGACTGCGATCTAAGGTGCACGTTGGAATATGTATACAGATTCGTGGCAACGTCTCCTGGGATTTGTATCTCGTCTACCCACAGCAGGGGACGTGTTGTGACTACGAAGTCTGTGATACGCGACACTGGCAGGGCTTGAGGCATCAATCGCAAACCTAGCTTATGTGTGCTCTCCTTAATGGAGGTGCTCTCTGTGTATCTGTTTTCAATCAGCTTAATTATTATCTATAACATGTATTAAATTTAAATATATCCTTAGTCCTAGTAATGTTTATTGATCGAGCAAAGCGAGACCTCCAAATCAACTTGGGCAAATCGGCGTTGTATGTATGTATGTATGTTTGTTTGTCCGAGGATAACTTTCAAAGCGTTAATCCGATCATCGTGGTATTTGATACATATGTAGGTAATGATGGAAAAATGTTGGTGTAACTAAATGAGCTAAAAATGGGGGTATTTGGTTCAAGAGCAGAAAAAAAATTTAAATGAAACTATTAGGTCAAGTGGGACGACAAATGAAAGTTCTTCATTATTACATTTCAACCCTGTTTTATTTTAAGTTTAATCGTTGTAGTTTTTGAGTTATTAGCCATAATGAAAACAAAATTTTGACAAAGTTCACAGGGTACACCAGTGACCCCACACTGCTGAAATTTGGTATTCGTGTAGCTTTAGTGACACAAATATAGGCAAAATTCTGATATTCAGAATAACAGCATTTTGTACTCCAAAACAAGTAGGCAAATAACATGAACTCCTGTTACCTGTAACTTGAATGAAACTGTAGGTCAAGTAAGTTAGTTGTTTATTTCGTGGCACTTTTTTGATAGTCAAAGATTACGAATAATATTATTTTTGTTTTCTATTGAAGACTCGCGAGATCTCAGTTCGGGGCGAACCACTAGTTTTATTAAAAGGCATTTTAAATTGACGAACAGGAAAATGACGTAAGGTATGAAAAAAAAAATTTGGTTACTTAGAAATGTTATTTATGACTGCTATTGGTTTTTCGTAGGCGTGTACGACGTAGCAAATTGCTGCGAATTCCGTTTGATAATATTGAAACATGTTTTGCTTGCATCCCTAGACCCTAGCTTTAGGAATAAAAGATGCTATCCAGTTATCCCAATAACAATAATAATATATACAGAATAAAACGCCGCAAAGTCTACTTCAGAATGCGAAAAGCTAGCTTCAGTCCTATTGTAAACTCAGCTTTTGTACCTAAAAGCATTGAGTTTCAAAATTCTATTCTTTGGAACGTAGATCGCATACAATAGGATCATGGAGATCTTTAAATTTAAACTGGATTGCAAACATATCTTACAACACGAAAAATATATAAATGAGTTGTTTCAGGATGCTATGCAATTTTGAAACTGCGCAAACTATATTATTGTTTGAATAGCTATTGTCCCAACAGTTTAGGTCATTGCTTATGCGCTGATACCGATGTTTTCAAGATAAAAAGTTGCCGGACACTTAGAAGTGGCGTTCTAAGCGCATAAGCATTTACTTTCATCAGAAAATTACTTGGAGCTGATAAGCAAACGAGTCTTTAAAATTCCTACCCCGCCAATCAATACATCCATTGCGCAACGTTTTGGTCAGTATGTAAGAGCATGTGCTTATAGTAATGTTTTAAAATTTTGCGATCCCTAAAATAAATCTGTAAGACAAGCAAAACAAATAACACAAAAGTGGCTAACTTCTCTTTTTTATAATTTATGTATGTAGGTATGACAATATATATATATGTATTTTATGTATCTTAATATTAATATTTATTAATTTTATGATTATATTATTTAATATAATTAATCATTTTATTTTATATTAACTATATTTTTTATAAATTGTAATATATGCTTGTTTTTAAAAAAAAAAAAAAAAAACTGATTCTAAAAAAATCTTATGCCGCCGTCCTTATTTGTTCATATAGATTCTGTCCATCCAAAGGTTGCCTGGAAGAGATCGCTTTTAGCAATAAGGCCGCCCATTGTACCTATGGTTTGAAATTGTATTTGCTTTTATATGTTTGTATTTAATGGTGTGCAATAAAGAAATTATCTAATCTAATCTAATCTACTCTGCCGTACGCTGATACTGAGACTATTCTGAGTGTTACAACCTAAAATTCCCAAATATTTATCCAATGCATTTACATTATATTACTTATATATATTTAATTATATTATATACATATTTATATTTATTTTATTTGTATGTATATATATTTATTTATGTATTATAAATTTAGGTTATATTAGTATATAGGTTTTCAATTGTTATTTTAAACTGTTTTATATATATATATATATATTTCAAACACGTATTAATTTTATTAATTTAATTTATTAGTCCGAGGTGTAAACAACTGAATAATCTATATTTCAAGGTCTTCCCGATACAGGCTTGGCCTAGTGTGAAGACCACCGACTAAACCTTTTAGTTATTAAGCCCTCTCAATAATAAGTTCATTTAAAATTATCTCTTATAAAATTATTAGTCATAAGGTGTGCTTTTTGTTGCTAAATAAAATATTTTTCATTTTCATTTTTCATTGTCATTCAGCATTTACTAACAGAGAACATGAACATTTTGATACTCCAGGAACCGCGAGAACTTAACTAAACATTTAGCCTGAGCCAAACAACAGTATTGCCGTCACAATGATCCGCACTCCGTGACTACAATAAATCGTTTAATTCCACCCCGGTGACTCTGCCGATTGCGAAAGGCCAAAACGCCATCGCAATTTACTGCGAGGACAGCCTGTGGCTAAATAGCTAGGTAAATACTCAAAGGCCATCTTGGTTTACCACATTAACGTTTATTTGGCGGTTTGTTACGGCAGAACGGCTGCGTGCGTTTTTTTTCCGGGCAAATGTTAAATTTAATTTTTATTCTTGCAATTTCATAAATGTGGTTTTATGGCGTAAAGAGCTCTACATATCTAAGCCATCAGTCCAGCGGCGCAACCCATCGAGGCGGGCAGTTGGGTTTATTTTGAAACAATCATGCTGCCTTGCGCTCTGCTCGCTCATTCACCCAGTGGCCTTCATCGAGTTCTGCGAACGGATCTCGTGCCGCTGGTAAAATTGTTCCGGCTTGCAACGTTCTGAAACTGTCGGGTTAACCCACCGACACTAACCCGGCAGATTGTCCCGTCAGGCTTTTGTGTGTAGAAGCCTTAATAATAATAATAATAATCCTCCTAGCCGATTTCGGCTACAGAGACTTGACTTTGTGATTATTGGCCTAGGTGTTTAGCCTGTATGTGGCTGATGTACCCTATTTTTGCGCTAAAAGTCCGGTTACAATGAACACAAGTTAAGGCGTCATTAATGTAGTTGTAATTGATATTAGCCGGCGGTCGACTTTTAAGCTGATCTCGTTTTAAGTCTAGTTCTTGCCTCCTTTCTTCTTCAAACTCGTACACTTTGTCCTGAACATGACGCCTCCATTCAGGTCGTTTTTCAGCGAGAGCCTCCCAGCGCGACGGATCGATACAACACCTCTTCATGTGCCTCTTCTGTACGTCTTTGAAACGTAGGAACTGACCTCCGCGTTTCCGCTTACCATGTTCTAGTTCACAGAAGAAAATGCGTTTCGCCCTTCGCTCATCAGACATCCGAGACAGGTGCCCGCACCAACGCAGCTGACGCCGCATCAAATATGCCTCTATGCCACAGACATTAGCCCGTCGTAGAACATCGGTATTACGGACCCGATCCGACCACTTGATGTTAAGAATGTCGCGGAGGCATTTCAGATGGAATCTGTCTAACGTGCGTATGTGTCTGCGATACAGGCACCATGTCTCTGACGAGTACAAGATGTTAGGAAGTACAATAGCCATATACACCTTAATCTTGGTACTCAATTTGATGTTATGGGAGCGAAATACCTGGACTCGTAGTTTACCAAAAGCAGCCATAGCGGAGCCAAGTCTGCTGTTGATTTCCGAGTCAAGGTCGCATTTTGTTGTTATGCTGCTTCCCAGATATCTGAATGTATCGACCTGTTTTATGGGCTTTCCATCGATTTGCAGATTCAGTGGAGCTTGGTTAACAGTGTCCATGGCCATCACCTCTGTCTTTGTAATATTAATTTTGAGGCCAAATCTACAGCACGCAGCGTCAAGCCGAGTCATCAAGTCCTGGAGTCCCTCAGAAGATAAAGCCTTAAAGTAGAAGCCTTAAAGTTGGTGTTAATAGATGACTCTGTTGTAGCTCAATCCTATTGCCCCGCTGCGTAAGAGCAATAGTATTAGTTACTTATAAAATTGCCAACATAAACGTCACTTTATACACAAACTAGCTTGTAATTGTCCGGGGTGCGAAAATATAAATAGAAACTTTGACATCCCATTTTTATCCATTGAGAACTGATTTATGGGATAAACGGTAGCATATGTGGTGATCCAGGTTATAATCTACGTATATACCAAACATCCAAACTTTCACATTTATAATATTAGTGTGACTACAGTTATTCTACGTTATAGTTTCATTGTTTCACAGTCCTCATGGAACTCTTAATGGCTCTCTCAGTATTTTATTATTTATTTATGTAAATATAAAGACGAAGAGCATTATGATAGATATTTTATCGTATTATTTTTTTCTAAGTGAACTAGCTATCATTTGAGCTGTGAGTCGCGCTACCATACCTGCTTCAATTGTAGACTATTTGAATAGACCTAATAGCCACCCCGTCTTATACCCCTAAGCACAATCAGGGAGTGCATTGTCGAATCCATTTTATTTTACCTTTTATTGCCCGCGGCGGAACGGAAACCGGTAAATGCGTTTGCGTTAAGGTAGCCGAAGTTTATTATCTTATACATACGTCAACATTACAGCCGTAGGGCATTTACTGCTGAACATAGGTCTTCCTCATTGATTTTCAGAGGGACCAATCTTGTATTCATCTTTTATCTAATAGTAAATGTTTAGTGATAATCGTACCATTACGAAAAACTCCAAGATTTTTAAAATCATTTCACTTTTAGGGTTGCCGCTATAACAACAAATACTAAAAACAGAATAAAATAAATAATAACAGGGGCTCCCATACAACAAACGTGATTTTTTTGCTCGATATTGATAACGGCAACAGGTAAACGCTTGATATATTCACAGAATATTGAGGTTCGAGATAGTGATATTCACTTCAAAAATAAATAATTAAATTCAAATAAACTTGTTATTAATGAGGGGGGAGGGGGTCCCATACAACAAACGTGATTTTTTGCCTTTTTTATAGATAATGGTACGGAACCGTGTTAACGTCCTCCTAACATGTACCTATTATTACATTGTGGAATACAATAAACGATTGAGTATTGAGAGGCTATGCAACTTTCGACGCAATCACTACTTGTATGGATGACCGCTAGTGGTATTAACTGAACACTTCTGCTGAACATTGGATGATAACTTTAGATGTCGGTACGTAACAGCTATAAAAACTTTAAAAAAAATCAAGTATTTGGGCGGCTCAGAAACTACGATAACAAGATTGGCCACTCTCATACGAACTTCGATCCATCCATTAGTCCATTCCAAGGTTGTCTGGACGAGATCACTCATAGCAATAAAACTGCCGATTTTACTTTTCGATTTTACTTACTTTTAATAGAAAGTATTTAAGTATTATTTAAGTTCGATTCCCGCCACGGAACAAATGTTTGCATGATCTGCAGATATTTGTTCCGGGTCTGGTTGTTTCTCTACATATTATATATATTTTTTTATGTTATTTGTGGGGAAACAGGCTTACGACCCACCTGATGGTAAGCGGTCACCGTCGCCTATTGATACCGGCAACACCCGGGGTATTGTCGATGCGTTCCCTACACTGTAGAAACCTCTTTACATTTCTCTTGAAGCGTGCTATGTCATATGTATGTATTTACAAAACTAATGTTTACAAGTATTCTATCAGTTATCTGGTTCCCATAATAAAAGCTCTGCTTCGTTTGGGGCTAGATAGCGCTGTGTGAAGTGTCCAGCAATATTTATTATATTTTTATTTAATTTACTAAAATACATCATGAGCAAATTAGCATAACCCAAAACAAAAAATATGTTATGTGACATCGGTTTATATATTATATTTTTAATAAGCGGCAATGGGCTTGCAACTTGCGTCACTCGCGGAAAACAAAAAAGTGGGCATTTACCAAACCTAATGTTTGACTATTTCCTAGTGCGTTATGAATAAGCGAGTACTAAGTAAAATATCTGAAGAAAGTCATGAGTCTCCCTCTCAATATTTGAGACCTCTCGAATCATCTGATTGCTACAAAATCAATACATCACGACACGACAAAATCAATAAATCACGACACGACCAAATCAATACATCACGACACGACAGAATCAATACATCACGATACGACAAAATCAATACATCACGACACGACAGAATCAATACGCCACGATACGACAAAATCAATATATCACGACACGACAGACTTAATACATCACTACACAACAGAATCAATACATCACGACACGACAAAATCAATATAATACGACACGACAGAATCAATACATCACGACACGACAGAATCAATACATCACGACACGAAAAATCAAATTATCACGACACGACAGAATCAATACATCACGATACGACAAAATAAACATGATGTGAGCAATATCGACACACCACATTTAGAATCGTCTAAATTATTTATTGATGCGTAACATATTCGAGTAAATACGGCTGTGTTTGCTTTGTATAAACGGATGGTATTCTTTTTTGCATTTTTTTATGTATACGTTTTGTCGACATTTCATGTCACAATCCACAACATTCGACATGTTTAATGAATAATCATGTCAAATATTGTGGATTTGTATGTTTCTTTTGTTTCCAAAACAAATACAATAATACTTTTATTTCTAAAACACGTGTTATAAACATGATAATCATAAGTTACAAAAATATATAGACCAACGTAATAACTAAAAAAATAACAGCATTATCTGTAGCGGTATAAGTATCAATAAGAATAAGGGCACAATAAGCAGCTTAGTAAATGTATCAAAGTCTGAGATTTAACTTCGGTAACATCGATCAATAGAGAAGCAGCTCCACCTTAAACTTTGCATTGAGAGTCATCGTGATCAAACCGAAACTACAATTCGACTACCTTCAAGTCGAGACAACAGCATAATGAGAATTAAGTCACTTTGCTTAGATAAGGAAAATAAATAATATATATATTGCTAGACATTTCACACAACGCTATCTAGCCCCAAACTAAGCAGAGCTTGTACTATGGGAACCAGATAACTGATAGAATACTTTATACGTTTTTTGTGTAAATACATACTTATCACACTAATAAAATAAATGCGAAAGTTTGAATGTTTTTTTATTTGTTACTCTCAATCACACCGTAACGACCGAACCGAATTCAATGAAATTTGGTATATACGTAGATTGTAACCTGAATCACCACATATACTACAAATTATCCCTTTAATCAATTTCCATGGGATAAAAGTAGGATATCAAAGTTTATATAATTATTGCACCCAAGAACAACGCGGGCGAAGCCGCTGGCAACAACTAGTAATATACAAAGAAACAGCAAGTAGGTGGGAATCGAACCCGCTACTTCCTGCGTCTCAGCCGGTTATTCGCCCATTGCACCACGGAGGTCGTCAGATATATAAAAACATTTAAAAAGATCATAGCTGCCATAATAACTTTTTTTGTTGATCCACATTGATGAATAAAAAATACACCGTCATTATTAGTATTTTACTATTTTACTCAAAAAAGCTCCTAAACCAATTTCAGATTCGTATAGACGTAAATAATCCCCATTCATGAATGAGTGAAAAAACTCAGATCGCATGAACCGTGGGTATAAACATACAGTGTACTAATGAATGAAACAAAAACTGGCCACTTGAATATTTGAAGTGTGTGGTTACTTAAACAATCATTATCAATTTTATGTTTCTGTCAATAATCCCAGATTTAATTTTTGCGTTTGTGGTTACGAAACCAACATGAATTTCCTGCTTATTACATTGTGATTAGAAAGCTTTGCGTCAGTTGGAGACGGAACGTCGAATTAGACATTGTGTCACTTTTAAAAAAATCTGACAAATCTGTCACTCTGACATTGGCTGCCACTTTGACATCTGACAAAAAGTTTTTTAATACTAATAATCTTCCTGAAATCCCTCGTCCTACCTCCTCCTTTAAATGTTTATTAACCCTTACATTTTCCCCTTTAATTAATTATATTTTATGTAAATTTATAAATGATAACAACATTAGGTTGTAAACCTATATATTACTTACTAAAGTCTGGCTAACGAAAGTAGATACTGGATTTTTTTGCAAACTTTTTATATGACAACACTAAAGTGTTCCTACCATCGGATATTTACCATACAAACTGGGGTTTTTTAAGCAGAAAGTACTTAGGAACAATTAATTCCAAAAAGGCATTTTTAAAACAAACTTATTTTAAACATTTTATAAAATGAGTTTTAAAAATTCGTACGTGTGCTAAAATTGTATTCATCGAAAATAAGTATCGTATGTACGTGTTGGATCATTTCAAGAGCAACACCAAGCCTCAAGTTGATCTAATAAATAGCTTAATTAATTAGGTACACTATTTACTAGAGAAAAACTTGGCAATTTTATTTTAAAGAAATAAATTTTCGGCTATTTTCCGAAAGATTTGGTAAAATCAGAATCAGTGTATGGTATCCCTATCTCTGACGCAACAAGATGGCGTGTTGTTGATGTTTCGTTGTGGTTGACTTGCGTATAGTTTTGTTGTGATATATCCGTGTTAATGCTATATAAATGAATAGAACTATAAAGAGTGAAGTGCGAAAACTATTGTTTTGTATGATTTCGAAATATGAAGAGAAAAAGCTTGTGAAACAAGCCGTATTGCGAGAAAAACAGGATTGTTTACGTACTGTGGCTGATTTTTTAGGTTAGTACGGTCAAAATGTCTTGATATTTGTTTATATTAAATAAGTACATATTAGTTTTAGTTACTTTATATAATGTTATTGTTCTTTTACAGATAGTCTTGAGGATAATGCACGAACTGCTGAAGTAAAACAAGCAATTGAAAAGATCACAGATTTAGATCAAAAAGATATGATGAAATCGCAGAACCAGTACTTAGAAGAACTATCTGCACTCACCGGTAAGTTTTCACTCAACGTTAATCTTAGACTAGTTTTGTAATACTTGTGTATTTTCTACTATTTCTTAGTTATGAGACTCACGATAATTGACATTTTATTTTATTCTTTTTACAGATGTTAGTGTTATTACATTGAAGAGAATTAAAATAGAAGGTGCGGTGAACGAAGGGGTCTGGAGGACTCCAGGTAAAAAACAACCTCACCCTTCAAAAGTGTCGAACTTAGATAGTTTCGATATGGATGTTATTCGTAATAAAGTAAACCAATTTTACATTGTGAGGAAACAAGTACCAACATTAAGATCTTTGTTGGTAGAGTTAAAAGAAAGTATAGAATTTGGTGGATGTCGTGAAACTCTCCGTCGCATATTATTAGCCAACGGTTATGAATTTAAGAAAAACAAAAATGAACGTTCATTATTAATTGAACGGTATGATATAGCTGCATGGAGACATCGCTTTTTGCGTACCATTGCATCGAAACGTGCAGAAGGCAAGCCAATAATCTACTTAGATGAAACTTATGTCCACAAAACCTTTAAGCCTAAAAAATGTTGGCAAGGTCCATCAACAAGTGGAATAATTGAAAATATATCGTCAGGAAAATGATATATTATTGTGCATGCAGGATCAGAGAAAGGCCTTGTTCCAAACTCATTGTTAGTATTTAGCACCAAATCGTAAATGGCCGACTATCACCATGACATGATTTCCACAAACTCCAACAAATGGCTTCAAGAAAAGCTTATGCCCAATTTGAATGAAACAAGTGTAATTGTAATGGAAAATGCATCATACCATTCTGTCATAATAAATAAAGCGCCCACATCTCAAAATCGAAAGTTAGTGATACAGAATTGGCTTACATTGAATGGTATTTCATTTGAACCATACAATTCAAAAGCAGAGTTGCTCTGCTTAGTAAAACAGAACACACCAGAACCTATTTATGAAGCTGATGAACTTTTAAGCCAAAACGGACATGAAGTGCTAAGACTTCCTCCATATCATTGTGACCTAAATGCTATAGAACTCATATGGAGTCTAGCAAAAAGAAATGTGGGAAGCAAAAATGTAAGCCGAACTCCAAAAGAGTTCGAGGATCTCATAAAACAATCTTTTGAGTGTATTACAGCAGATGATTGGAAAAAAATGACAGACCATGTCATTCATGTGGAAGACAAGTACAAAAGAAGAGACCATATAACTGAAAATAATTTACAAAGCTTCATCATCAATTTAGGAAACATCAGCGACTCCAGTGATTCTGACGATTCACTCCATGTTGAATTTTTAGAATCAGATTTTGATTATAGTGATTAAAACACAGTATAAAAATAAATGGTGTTGTTTTCTTTGATACATACTCACATAGATTTACAAATATTTAAACTCATGATAATATTGATACTCATGATAGTGTTTGATAACCTGTTTGTTCCTTTAATACGCCACAATGGAGTGACGTATCCGTGTGATGTTTGGTATGGAGTTAATAAAGAGTTAACAAGTGATATAAGCTACTTTTAATCTCGTCATAACGCGGACAAAATTGCAAGCATCCACTAGTAAAATAAAAATAAATGTCAAAGTATCAAAGTGAGTTGTTCCAACTTTCCTTTTTACTTTAGGGCTGCCATGCTGATATTTTTAAATTTGCCGCGCTTTTTCAGTATCAACTTTCATTAGCCAGACTCTAGCTCACTAACCTACATTATCTATAATAGAACTAACAACTAACATTGTGCTGTTTTATATGTTGTGTTATCTCTTTTGTTTTAGAATTATCAAGGGTTTTTTCCAAATTTAGAATACCGGTCATATTCTTGACCTACATACACTATCTCCTGTTTATGAAAATATCGTGACATCGAAATTGGCGGAATTGTGACACTCCCTAGTCACAGTAGCCACAATCAAGAACTGAACTAATACTAATAATAAATTAACTATTATAGCTGACCCGCCCGCGGCTTCGCATGCGTGGAAATAACTCATTTTGCGCACTCGGGTAAAAAGTCGCCAATGTTCTTCCCCAGGATATAATTTATCTTCTTGCCAAATTTCATTACGATCCGTTCAGCCGTTTAGTTATGAAAAGGTAACAAACAAACTAACAAACAAACAGTTACTATGTATAAACTATATTTAAACCTTCCTCTTGAATCATTCTATCTATTGCTGAAAACTGCATTAAAATCCGTCGAGTAGTTTAAAAGATCTAAGCTAACAGACAGCGGAAGCGACTTCATTTTATCCTATGCAAAGTTAACATAATTAAGTTTGACACAGTTATAATCCATAGTTTCAGGTAGTTAAAAACTATGTCTAATATTGTTATTGCTGTTAGCGATCTGTTTCAAACAGGTACTCAAATTTCATAGCAATCTTTTTCAAACCCTGCCCTAAACATTGGATGGTGGGAAACTAATTTTATAAAACAGTGCAAACAAATAGATGAAATAAGTTAAATACAGTGTTTTTTAACTGTAACAGTACGGCAGCACCCATAACCAGAGGAGATACAGGTGCAGTTTCTTTTAAAACATCAGCTCGTTTTTGAAGAAAAACATTTTGGCATTAAATTTTTTTTGGCCAAGTGTGAGTAGCGCTTTAAAATGAATCAAGTTTGTTAAAATGTTTTTAATGCTGATCGATGCAGTCTTTTGTAAGGATAATTTTATTGTAACGGATGAAAAAAATCTGAACAGCAAATGTTAGTCAAATTTGATAAAAATAATTCTCATACAACAGGACAAACAAAATTCCTTCTACAAACATTTTATTAGATTCTAATTGCACATTAAAAAAGTATTAATACTGTAGCGATTAAGAAGTTTAGGAACTCCATGCTGTCATGAGCAATTAAAAACATTTCGTATTTCAGAACAATTTTGAATTTCGAACATGGTTCTTGCACCTGTCGGACTTTTATATCAGTCATTGCATCATCTTATTTGTCCTATCATGGCATTGTGAAATACACAAAAAGTAGACTTAATTAAAACATACTTCCTTAACCGACGAAGCCCATCTAATGCGCTGAAGTGGTATCAGGAACGCTACCCAGACCGCGATTGAGGAAGTATGCTTCAATTAAGTCTACTTTTTGCGTATTTGACAATGCCATGATAGGACAAATAAGATGATGCAATGACTGATATAAAAGTCCGACAGGTGCAAGAACCATGTTCAAAACTCAAAATTGTTCTGAAATACGAAATGTTTTTGAATTGCTCATGAGAGCATGGAGTTCCTAAGTAGTACTGCATCGATCGGTATCAAAAAAAATTTTTACTAACTTCATTCATTTTAAGGCGCTACTCACACTTGACTAAAAAAATTTTAATGCCAGAATGTTTTTCTTCGAAAACGAGCTGATGTTTTAAAAGAAACTGCACCTGTATCTCCTCTGGTTATGGGTGCTGCCGTACTGTTACAGTTTAAAAAACACTCTGTATATAACTACGAAAAGCCTACACAATGCGAAGTCAGCTTATACTGGAAATGTATAGCTTGATGTGTAGCCGTGTGTACATAAATGTGCCCATCCCCGCATAATGCTATACAATTTACCTATTCACATAGCCTTACTCTGTAAACTTAAGAGCAGGTGGGTAGCAGAGTCAAGTAGTTGCATACCCAAAACCGGCATCTTAGCCTTAGTTCGGTATGTCACTGAACTTAGACTAAGTCGTATTTAACTTGGGCGAACACAGCTTGGGTTGCAACCGCATGGTAACTTATTTTGACACCGTGTATTTAACTATAATTTGCAAACAACCTACAAACTGTTTAGGGATTTACTTTGTTTTCTTATCTTCGTAGTTTGAATGAGTTTTATTGTTTGTTTATCAAGGGGAATCGGTTAGTTAAAGTTTGGTAGGGAACAAGGGAAAATAGATAGCTGTACTTATGTTGTTTCTCGAGATGTTATCTAAATAGAGCCTATTTGTTGCAAATTCAGAACGTTCTTTGATACCCATGTATTCTTTTATATACTTACTTTGTTATTTATATGATTTCTTCTTTTTTTAATTAATGCATAAACTTCATCATCATCATCAGCCGATAGACGTCCACTGCTGAATATAGGCCTCCCCCTTAGATCGCCACAACGAGCGGTTGGTAGCCGTTTGCACCCAACGGCTCCCCGCGATTCTTACTAGATCGTCCGTAGACCCACCTGTTGGGAGACCCTACTGAGGTCGCTGAGCATGGTACCGTGTTCCTCGAGCGATTCGGCCATAATGACTATATCATCGGCAAAACGAAGGTGAGTGATGTATTCGCCATTGATATTGATGCCAAGTCTGTCCCAGGCCAAGACTTTGAAAACGTCCTCCAATGTGTTCGTGAACAGTTTCGGAGAAATTACGTTTCTCTGTCTCACGCCTCTCTGCAATTGCAATGCATAAACTTAACTAACCTATTTTAGACTAGACATAATTAAATATATTCATATGATGGGAGAAGCCACTGGCAGCTGACACACAGTTTTATACTAGTTCGGGAGCCTATGGATTAAAATTTACTATGTCATACTTAATTATGTCTGTCAATACATTTTTACTTTATTTTATAAGTTAATTTTGACGAATCACAGTTCTAAAAAATATTCACACACGGACATCTGTTTATCCTAAGTACTACAATCCGGGCATCTACAAAGCACGAGTAAATAGGCGCATTTTCTTCTAGATCTTTGTACTCCATCTCAGAGCACATCATCGCTTACCATTGGATGAGATTGTGGACAACCGAAAACAAAATTCACTCATTTACAAATAACATTGCCTAGCCCAGCCAATCTAAAAGCTAGCATTATTTTGCGGTAAAACACTATCTCGGTACTTTAATTAATTTGACATAGCTTTCGGTTTGAAGTGCCTATCACTACTGTGATAACTTACTAGTTATCTAATACAAGCAACAAACATAGCAATTAACACTACGAAGCCATCAAACAAGATTTTTTTCTAGTCGTTACCTGACGAAAATTAGGTCGGCGTTACGACGCTCAACCACGAGAGCCCATCGTTTAATACCCTTAAACATGCAACTTTTCAATCATTACTGCTAGTGTTTTTTTATTTAATACACGTTTTGAAGAATAGGTACTAAGGTAATTTTCTTTTTGAATTAAACATTACAGTTTCTCAAGCTTTTGTTTTCCTGTAACTGATCGGACAAACAAAAGAGGATTTTTACTTCAGCTGTTTTCTTGTAGGTTCTTCTTGTTTTTAGGGTTCCGTGCTCAAGGGGTCAAACGGGACCCTATTACTAAGACTTTGCAGTCTGTCTGTCTGTCCGTCTGTCACCAGGCTGTATCTAATGATAGTTAGACAAATAAAATTTTCACAGATGACGTATTTCTGTAGCCGCTATAACAACAAATACTAAAAACAGAATAAAATAAATATTTCAGGGGGCTCCCATACAACAAACATGATTTTTTTGCTTATTTTTGCCCGATATTGATATCGACAACAAGTAAACGCTTGAAATATTCACAGAAAATTGAGTTATATTATTCACTTTAAAAATAAACGATTATATTAAAATAAAATTTATTATTTACGAGGGGGCTCCCATACAACAAACGTGATTTAGTGCCGTTTTATAGATAATGGTACGGAACCCTTCGTGCGCTAGTCCGACTCGCACTTGGCCGGTTTTTATGTGATATCATTTTGAATTTTTCAAAAGAGGCTTCTCATGTTTAAATAGTTTAAAGCCTTGTTATACACATTATAACGATCTTTTGTAAACTTAAGGAAACCAACGCCTTTTTTTATACATTTCCCAACTTATTTTTTCCGTATAAACAACTGTTATATTTAAAAATCGTTTTCAAAAACGTTCGCATGTTCACGAGTAAACATGAGAAAATAAATCTTCTCCACACGCGTCGTGACATAATCTTCTATTCCATCTTAATTACCGGATTTGGTCATATCATTGTATCTGGATGGTTGGAACAGAACAAAAAACGTGTATGAGGCGAACAATAATATAATTAGCTCGATAATCGAGGGACCAAAAGCAATCATCTGTGTTAAATTGATTATCCGTAGATTAATTAATGGTGTTCAATGGCACCATTAAAACACGTAGAGTTATGGTTTACAAGATTGCGTCAGTTTTTATGCAACTAATGTTACCTGCAAATATAGGGATAATATGTCTTAGGTAGCTTTCTAAAGAAATACTAACATTATACTTACCTATTTTCATAGCGAGGGAATGATGCTTGCATCTTGCATGGGAAATTGTCGAGTTGTGTGTTCCTGATGGTTGTGAAACATACAGGTATAACACACATTTTCTTTGCTAATGTCTAAATTGTGATGTTGTTAAAATGTTGTTGTATAAAGCTAAGCTTGTCTATACTAATATTATAAAAAGGAAAGATTTGTTTGTTTGTATTGAATAGGCTCCAAAATTACTGGACAGATTTAAACAATTCTTTCACTGTTGGGAAGCTACTCTACCCATACACATGGCATATGGTGACATAGGCTAGTTTTTACCCAATTGCGCAGAAGGAGGGTAATGTTTTTATTGCAAAACTACGCTTGCAAAGCTGCGGATTGGTCAGCTAGTAAATATATATAAGATTAAAGTTAGTCTTTTTTTTATTTATGTATAACTGTTATAGTGTATTTTTTTATAACTAGATAACTGATAGAATACTTAAAAGTTACCGACATACTAGGCTAAAAGGGAAAGATTTTTTTTTTGTGTTTAGTGCTTGAAACTGTTCTTGCAATACCCTATTCTGAATTAATAATAAATTCTAAGCCTGAAAAAATATTAGTAGCTACAAAACGTAAAGGACTACTTATGAAGTCAATATCACCATTTACCTAATGCACCACAATATTATTCCAAAGCTCTGAAATACGAAAGAATAACTACGTGCGAGCCTCAGCACGGTCCTCCCGTGAATAAATTGATGCCTAAATGCTCTCGGGAGATCCCACCAATTGAAATCGATGGAAAAATATAAGGATGGATATGGGAAAATGGGATATTGAGGGCTATCGAAAAATTAACAAGGGTTAGGACACTTTATTTTTTTAGCCATTTGTTTTAAATTTTGGCACATAAGCAAGAGAGCAAAAAATTTTAATGTAAATTTTTATGTCACCAGAACCCTACTTGTCAAACTATTAGTATTATATATCTACATAGTCATATAAAATACGCGTAAGTATATATACGAGTATATGCATGTATATTTGTACTTTAAAGTACTACACCGCAGAATAATTATTCCAAACTACTTCATTTTCTCACTTCTGACTTTTGACAAAAATAAAACTGGACACGTGCGAGACGGACTCGCGCACGCAGGTTACCATTACCTACAAAAACGGCAAACAATCATGTCTATTGTATGAGAGCTCCACTTAAAATATTTATTTTAGACAATAGCACAATTTTATTCATTTACCTTATTTGTGGTTGGTGCCGATTAAGCTAGTCCTCTAAATTGTATGAGCGCCCATACAACTCAGAGGACTATCTTAATTGGCGTCAACTATGTATATTTGGGGACACCCTTTAATTTTCAACTTTTAATTTTTTGGAGTTTTTTCTTATTTGCATTGTAACCTTGCTTTTTGCCAAATTTCGTGATTCTAGGTCAACGTCAACTACCTTAGAGGTTTTCGACCCAAAACATATAGGGTATTTCTGGTTGAACTAGAATTATCAATTTTGGTTACAAAAAGGTCTTACAGCACAAGTATAGGGAGAATTCCGAAAAATAAGATAAGTTGAAAATAAAGGTAAATTTTGGTACTTACAAGTTATCACGAAAATATAAATATGCCCATATCTTTTTATACTGTTACCTCAGGGCCTCTATTTTACCTTATACACCTAATAGGGACTATAGACTTCAATATCTAGTATAAATTTGAACTTGTTAGGTCCAACCGTTCCTGAGAAAATCGGTGGTGTCACACGGACAGACAGACGGACAAGAGAGTGATCTTATAAGAGTTCTTTATTTTACCTTTTGAGGTACGGTACCCTAAAAATGGCCTATACATACAATATTATCTCAAATTTCAACTTCAAATAGACGATCGATTCAAAAACGGATATTAATTTAAAACTAATTTACAATAACAGCGATTTTATTTGTGAAAAATTCAACTTTTCATAAAAAATGTCTACGAGTTAAATCCCTGTGTTTCAATTTCCATTTAGCTACTGCTGAAACAAGCTAAACTGCTGCAATCTCATCTACAACCATCAACAATCCGTTGCCAATACCATTTGAAGCAAAAAAAAAGCGAAACGATTCTGAAAACAAACTGACGGCTTTCGAAAGGCGACGAAAGTTAATTTCACGGTTTGTGAATGCTTCTTCAGAACTCATCCCGCCTGAACAATCCTCTAGTCAGTTACCATTAATCAATGACAGCGGGAATATAGCTACTCGTTATTGTAAGAAGAGCACTGACAATTGGCTTACTTCCTTCCACTTAACAGAAGGGCGGCGGCGGTGGCATCATAAAAGATTATCAACACGATGCCAAATTATACTAGGTATATTTAATGAAAGGGGTGCACATAGCTCAAAAAACTGACTGCCGTCTGGACAGAAAGGCCACGAATGGAAGGAGTGGAGACCACGCACTGAAAAGTGCAGCTTAGGAGTGCCCCTAACCAGATGGAATAAAAAAACCGGCCAAGTGCGAGTTGGACTCGCGCACGTAGGGTTACGTACGTGTCTATAAAAACGGCAATAAAATCATCTCTGTTGTATGAGAGCCCCACTTAAATATTTGTTTTAATTTTATTTAATTATTTATTTTAAAGTGAATATATAACTAAATGTTCTGTAAACATTTCAAGCGTCTACCTGTTGCCGTTATCAATATGGAGCAAAAACGAAAAAAACTCTCGTTTGTTGTATGGGAGCCACATTAAATATTTATTTTATTCTGTTTTAGTGTTTGTTGTTATAGCGGCAACAGAAATATATCATCTGTGAAAATTTCAGCTGTTATTATATAATTTGACATTGTCGAGTAAGTGGTGTGAAAAACTCTTTATTTCTCGTAGTAACCAAATGACTAGATGAATTTCAATAAATACTTAGGATGTCAACAGAATAAATTGTTGAGTCGTCAAAAGTTATCTATCATGGCGACCTAGCTAAGCAGTAACATGGCGATTGCCATGTTTATTTTGTATGTAAACCTTCTCCATTATACTTTCCAGGGGTCATGCCAGATTCCAAGAAGGTGTACGTATCATCATAAAAAACGAGTGTGCTTTAGACCACACGACTGAAGTAAAACTTCTTCTTCAAAATATTATTTTATTAAATTGTTCAAGAACGAAATAAAATTACGAAAAATAATAAATAAATTACCGTTCGCGCAACGCTAGTAAACTCGCAAACGAACTACTGACTGAGATAGATATATATTTAATGCACTATGAGAGGAACACTATGACTATGAGAGGAACAGAAAAAAAAAATGCGCGCGCACTGCTCTCTTTTGCTCCTACGAGTACAGTGTGATACAGACATTAGACCTGCACTGTGACTTAGATCATGAAACGTAACTGGCTATGAGAGAAAGAGAAAAAGAAAATGTTTGCTGGCACCTCTCTCTCTTGCTCCTACAGTAATATACGAAACGTAACTCTCTGTCTTTCTATCTTTAGTAACTTATATCTCCCTCTCAACTTCCGTTCGCACTTTTCGTAACGCTTTCACCAGCTTACTCCCTAAGTCAAGCGTGCGTAAAGAAATTTTACCCAAAAACTGATCCGATCTAATTGAAATCATCTTAGATTGATTATATTAAACAATATTCATTAGAGTCGTCTGTTGTTCAAAAACGCTAATGTCAGAGCTCTTCTTTAAGTAACCCGAGTATTAGTTCAGAGAGAATCTCTTCGGCACTTAACTCCTTTATAAATGTTTATTAATTGCAAAATGAGCAAGATAAACTGTTGGACTTGTCCGTTAGTGCGGGTAGTTTCTTGATAGATCGACGTAGTAAGTCTCGGCTAATTAAAGCGAAATTGGTTACTTTTTTCAGTGTTCCGTACCTGACGGGTGCCAACGGGACCCTATTACTAGTTCTAATTTCATTTGTGTTCGTCTTTCACAAGGGTGACGACTGTCTTACTGCGTGTCAATCATGCAAGTGTTATTTTGTTTCCAGAATATGTAATTGTTGTGACTAAATTTTAGCGGAGGGAAAATATTGCTTGATAATGTCAACGCTATTGTGATCACACTTCTTCTTAGAGTGTCAATAGCTCTTACTGTGTTAGATAGGTACCTATCTACATTGATGGCGTCAGGAGAAGCCATTGATTGATAGAAGCCATTGTGATCACACTAATATTAAATTATAAATGCGAAATTTTGGATGTTTGTTTGTTTGGGCTGAACCAATTTCGATGAAATTTGAAATATAGATAGACTATTGTCTGGATTCAAATATAGGCTATATAATATTGACAAAACACACGCGCGAAGCCGCTGGCGGAAAGTAGTAAACAATGAATACTAATAATAATGGTACAAAACCTTTTCGTGAATTAGCTTCATGATTAAGGCTCGATCTCGACCGCATATTTTTACAGAGTAAGATAAAATTATAAAAAATTGTCTTATCACACCACCATATTATCACACTTATTAATAAATGCGATAGTTTGTATATTGTCTAATTTAGAATATAATTTATAAATAATTGACACACACAAAGAAACACGGAACAGATCACAAACAAACAAGAATCTTTTTAACAAAAATATAACCGACTTCAGATAACAGTAAAAAGCAAACTACGCGACCAATTTTGATAAATTTTCTATGGGATCAATCTAAAAGTATATCCTTTCAAATAAAAAGCAATTTTTCAAATCAGCTGTTATATATAACGGAGTTCTGAACTAACAAACATAACATAACATAAAAATTAAACAAATTTAATACTTTTATTGTTTTCTCTAGGATACCATTGTCAGAACTCAACCAAATGGAAATGGGACTACACAGGAAACATCAGCTTTAAAATAAAAAAAGAATCATTCAAATCGGTTTACCCAGTCGAAAGTTCTGAGGTAACAAACATAAAAAAATACAGTCGAATTGAGAACCTCCTCCTATTTTGAAGTTGGATAACAAGTAGACAGGCAGGAAAAATACACACATAAAAATATTTATTACTCAATAGTGTCGTAACAACTGAACCGATTTCGATGAAATGACTAGGATTGAAATATAGGCTACTTTATATTGGCAAACTACGCGTACGAAGCCATGGCCGGAAACTAACTTCCGTTAAACATTATTTCCTCATAAAAATACTCGTGCAATTTTGTTGCTTCACTAATAAAATAATCGAACTAAGACGCATTCGCAGTTCAGATGTAATGAAGACACTTAATATTCTACCAAAACTTCGAATTCTTCAAAGATACATCGCCCATACAAAAAGCCAACTTGTATTCAGGTCACTTTCTACCGTCTAGCTAATGTATAAAGTTTAAAGTTCCTTTCAGGAAATTTCACAGAGCCAGTGGATGACATGAACAACTTTTTGAAGTTACCCTATAAATCATAAGAACTTAAAGTAATGCTGAAATATTAGGTTGATATAGGAAATCTTAATCCACTTTTCCTGTAAAAACTCAGGGCAACTTTGTAATCTTGAAAGAGTTTGAGATATATGAGTTGAGAAATACTGCATTGTGGCTACGGAGCTTAAATTGCACTTTCCAAGTACGAAGTTTTTTTCTTTCTTATTGTAATTTCCGTGAGTTGTAAGTGAAAAGTAAGTTGTTCTGGGATGGAAGTCTTGAAATTATAGCAATGAAATATCGACTGATCTTAGACGCACATCCGAAACGACCTGTCTGTATCGATATAATTTATAGTCTGTATATATCTATGTATATTAACAAAGCTATTAAGTTTTGTTGTCAGATTATCGCATTTTATTGCAAAACTTACGCTATTTAATTAAAATTTCAAAGAAAACTCCTAATGTCCTTTTTGTAAGCTTAGATAATTAAAGTATACCGTTATCATCACAGGTCTGGACATTTTAGACGATGATTTTTCGGTCGCTAAGTCCTTACTCAAAATGTCAATACCATTGCTTAGCGACTGAAAAATTATCCCTAACAACATTTAACTGGTGGACCATAATTTCAATGTAAATAAACCAGGAAATAAAATAATATATGTATTTTGGTTTCTTTAGGAATTGGATGGTAGATAGGTTACTTTCATTTGGTGTATTGAATGTATACATCTATACAGCAGCGTGTACATTAGGGGATGAAATTATGTAAATTATGAAGTTTTTATACATTCAGTAGAGAAAAACTTTATTATATACTACGTAAAAGAACTGTTAAACAAAAAATTCGCAATGTATAATGGGTAGTTTTATCGCTATGTAAGATTTTTAGATAAACTTTTAATATTAATGTCTCAAATTCGACGGAATGACATAAAAACGTAAGTGCTGTAATATTTTCTAAAAACCCTAATTTGAGCAAGTTAAAGCATTTTAAATTTAAAAACGCCCTATAAAAAGTTTCAAACTAATTGCATCTGCTCAAACACTGTACAATATATATAATAATCAAATATAAATAGGCCAAATACTTCAACAGCGAATTCCCAACGTATTGCCCCATAAAATAAGTTAATTTGAAAACAGCAAAAGTGATAATTCACTAGTAACAATCTCTGTGGGTTACGCAAATGGCTCTGCGTTATGTTATTTTACCGAACATGGAATTTTGCGGCGGCTTCAATTATTATGGTACAAGTGTTTGTGCCGCTTTGTGACACTTTCTAGTGTAAGGGCATTTAGAATTTGTCGCTAATGTGATACATTAAAGAGCTCGCTGTTATCAACTCAAGGAAACCCTAGTCGTTCCTGCTTGATAAATAATAATAAAAATGTTTCATAATCATCATTCTCAACCCGTGTCGACCCACTGCTGGGAATAGGCCTCTCTTCGTTTTTGTTGTTCTTTCCGATCCTGTGCCAGTCTTAACCACGTACGACCCACGGACTTATTGATGTCGTCGACCCATCTCGCTGGTGGACGTCCCCTATTTCGATGCCCAGTGCTCGGCCTCCACTTTGTTAGCGCCTTAGCCCTGTCATCACTGCGTCCTGCCCAACTCCACTTGAGCCCCTTTCGCTTGCTGAAGTTATGTACTTTAGTCTGCTTGCGAAATTCGGGATTGGGTACTCGATCTAAGAGTGTAATAGTGTGATGCCGAGCATGGTGCGCTCCATGGCTCTCTGTGCTACACTTATTTTGTGCGCAGCCTCCTTCGTGAGCCATATCTCGGCACCATAAGCTATAGTAGGCAGGACACATTGGTTATAGAGATCTGTTTTAAGACATTGTGGAATACGCATGTATTTTAGTATGTCATTTAGTTTTCCGAAAGCTGAAAAATAAATGCAATAATAGAGATCTTAGCCTAAAAATATAAGTATAATTATATTCTACTCTGGCAAGACATTCATTATGATCAATTTAACAAATTATTATATATAAAAATTATTTGGTGGAATATGGGGGAGACCTTTGCCCAGCAGTGAAAAACGAAAAATAGGTTATATTTATGAAAAAAAATTACTACGTGGCGCAGTGGGTGAACAGCCGTCTGAGATGTAGAAAGTTGCGGGGTCCTTTCCGAACGTGGGACAATTTTTCGAATGATCTTATATTTGTTTCAGATCCACCCGAAGGTTGCCTGGAAGAAGACCATTGTACTTATAATTTACAAGTGTATTTTCTTTTATTAGTCAATTTTTAATGGTGTGTAATAATTATACTATTCATCTTTATGTACGCATTTACTAAAAAAATCTGTTACATGAGAATGACCAGAATATACAGAAGTGTCAGTATAAAATAATCAGAGTAGCCATTATTAATAATAAAAAAACAGTAGGTTAAAATATATTAAAAACTTTGGTTATTTTCTGTTAACCTTCGTAACCAAATCTGTCTAAAATTCTACATTGCTTAAACTTTACCCATATAAATAGGACATCTTCACTCGAAAATAATAGGATCCGCTCAGTTTTCGTTATCCAGCATGATGTCTGCCTTCAAAACAGACCTATTGTCAGACCATTGAAAACCATTTAAGATCGCTCAATAATCCAAATCTGTGAAGGTATCTTCTGTTGACCAAGTCTAAAGTCTGTAGTAAATCTTTGAGAAAAGCTGGTTCTCCATAAAACATTTTGTCTTGTTATAGCTACTACTCATGTATAGATAAAATCGTGAATGCATCAACAGATAAAGAAGATACTAACAAGTAGATAAATACAGAAGACAAGCTAAAAAAGTTGAACTATTTTATAAAACTGTCATTGTAGTATTGAAAAAATGTTAGTAACGATTTCTAGACAAGCGTGCTCTATCTTCGACTACACAATTAGGTAAGGTTAAAGCGATTGAATAACACCAATAAAAAAAAAACAATACAGACAGTAAAACAGAGGCAACTTTTAAACTACGAACTGGAAATTGTTACTGATATTTTTTTCAATACATTTTTATAAAAAAATAGCTTCCGCCAGCCGCTTTGCACGCATTGTTTGTCTCCGGAAACCAGAATTAATACGTGAGATCATGTAAGTATCGCTCAATCACACGTCTGGCAGGCCGGCTGGAGACGACCGGCAGGCGCGGATCCGACACTCATAGGTGGCTGCGATGCGACTTGTACGGTTATGCTTTGACGGGTTTGAGTTTGTCTATGCGGCACAACCTCTAATTAACTCACTTTACATATTTATTTGTTTCATTTACTGGCATTCGATTAGCTGATAGTGGGTTTAATGAAGGTACCCACTACCCATTTATTCATTTTTTACTGTTTAATCATAAACCTACTGTTTGTAAAATTATTAATAATGTTCACTTCTTAAATTAATCTGTGGATGATGTCGTGGGTCATGCATTTATTCATGTAACTATTAGTACTATGTTCTACTTCATAATGTATGATTGTTTATCTTCCTAAATAAATAAAATAAATTAAATCAAAAAGTTGCCTATGTTTGAATTCAGATCACAATCTGTCAACACACCAAATTTCATCGAAATCGGTTTAGCCATTACGATGTGATTGAGTAACAAACAAACATTGAAACTTTCACATTTATATTATTAGTGTGTTTACAACTTTACAAACTTATCTCTCTTGTCCAACTTTAGGAGCCCTTTTAGTTTCACAATACAACAGTCTGTCCGTTTGACGTTTAAATGGTACATTTCCGTGAAACATAGAACGGTCTGAATTAAAAACTAAAATAAGGTCATTCACATTTAGACGTGTGTCCCTTATGGTACCAAGAGATCAAAGGTCATGCAAAAATCGGCTATAGATACTACGTCCTATGAAGTGACTTAGCCAATCCGAGATTTACTAACAGTGGGTAGAGTAGGTAAATTAATCAAGTTTTGACAACCGAATCGGCCGAGCCAGTCCCTCTCGAGCGACTTCAGTTGCAAGTTAGCAAGAAACTGCACTGACATTGTAACAAGAATAGATCAGGTTAGAATAGCGTGGCTAATTGTGATGGAACTCCGGGATAAACTTCGGTTTGAGCTAAAATGAAGCTTTGTTACTCGTTAAAATTAATTATCTTGTTACAATCTGCTTGAAAAGCTTTGAGGATTATGATTTTGGATATAACCAGGTGAGTAAAGGATCTCAGTCGAATCTGCACTGTAGAAAATACTTGAAACTGAAGCTTAGTGCAGCATGTGAAGTTAGTAGGTTATTCAATTTCGTGGAAAGTGTTGAAAATGTTTTATAAAAAATGTGGAATTTTTCATCATTTCTAACAAAAGCCGTGCATTGTAGTCGTATTGATTGCATTTTTCACAAAATATTGTTTATCAACTATGAAGCTTTGTAACATGCGCTTAAAATCTAATATAGATAGATAGATAGATAGAAAACGCTTTATTGTATACCACACTTAAATTAACAAATCATAATTAAAACACTTAAAACTAGACACGCGATAGTACACTTGGCGGTATTATCGCTAAAAGCGATCTCTTCCAGACAACCTGTGGATGGACTGGATTTTACGAGAACGTTAAAGGAAGCTTTATAACATAAGCTTTTTATTTAATTGTAGGTATACTTACATAAGCAAAACAGAAGAAATAGATACCAGGGTAGGTAATATTAGCATAAATATTATACATAAACATTCTATGATATTAAATATACTAGCAATAAATAAAATATAAAACAGCTGTAATACAAACAGTAACAATGACATATTATATGATAACAAAATAAAATTACACAGCTCTCTGATGCAGACAAATAGTGCTTAAACAATAGCGTTTTAAAGATAGGAAGGGATTTGGCAGATCTAATAAAAGAAGGAAGAGAGTTCTAATAAAAGAGGGAGTAAGAGGGATTGTGCCAGCGCAACTTTGGTAGATGTCGGTAGAAAGTTCCGTAGCCTTCTTAATGATGCCGCCGAAGCGAACAACTTCCGACTTAGTTCGGCTACATGAGGTCCCCATGACATGCCCTTATCAATAAGTACGCCTAAGTTTTTCACGCTTATAGGTGTTACTTATAGGTATTGGAACGCCATCAAATATAATTTGAGGAAGACCAGCCCAGTCAATCTTAGACGTCATCCTGGAGCTGCCTACAACAATAAACTGCGTTTTCAATGGGTTAACACTGATACCGTATGATTTACTCCATGTGAGTATCCGAGCCAAGTCCTCATTTATGATTTCAAAACCTATCTCTAAGTTGTTGACGGGTGTTTGTGTGTAAATCTGGATATCATCTGCGTAAAGGTGGTAGGAAGAAGAGAGAGTGTGAGAGATCGAATTTATAAAGATAGCGAACAGAAGAGGAGAAAGCACGCCGCCCTGAGGAACACCGGCAGTCAAACTACACCACGAGGAATAAGTGTCATCAATACGAATACGCTGCTGGCGTCCAAACAGGTAACTTTGAAACCAATCAATAGCCGTTGATGAGATGTTAAGAGATTGAAGAACAGCCAGAAGAATGTCAAAGTCGACATTGTTAAAGGCGTTGCTAAAGTCCAACAATGACAACATAGTCACATGCCCATTGTCCATACCCTGAAGAATGTCATCGATGATTTTAGTCAAGGCCATCGTGGTGCTATGACCACGGCGAAACCCGGATTGGAGAGGATTCATGAGAGAATTTCTAGTAAGGAAATTACTTAGTTGGTGATGGACTAGGCGCTCTAGGACTTTAGAGAGAAATGGAAGGATAGATATGGGACGGAATTCAGAGAACAAGGAAGGATTGGGCTTTTTGGGCAGCGGAATTATCTGGGCATTCTTCCAGACTAAGGGAAACTTTCCGCTAGTTATAGAAAAATTAAGGATGTGGGTAAGGACATGAATGATTTCGCCGAGTATGGGCACCATCATATTGCGGCTAAAGGATGACTCACGCTATACCGTGTCGGGTCCGAGCCGAGTGTCGGCCGTAGCACGGTCACCGAGCCAGTTCCGTGTCTGAAATTACTAAGACGGGCCTCGACCGGACAATCATCGTTGCGCTGTGATACAGTATACTCGTCCGAGAAAAATCAGTGTTGTAACTAAACTACAATCATGTTCAATTTTAACGATCTGGAATTAGCGGCTATTGCGATCGCTCTGGATGACGAAGAATCTGAAGAATCTTCAACTACCGGAGCGGGACCGAGTTGTTTCCGAGCGTTGTCCGTTGCTCGGGCGTCACTCGGTTGCCGCTCGGTATAACGTGAGTATGTTCATACAAAATATATGTAATATTAGTTGACCGTGCTACGGCCGACACTCGGCTCGGACCCGACACGGTCTAGCGTGAGTCATCTTTTATGCTGTCATTGCCGACAGCATTCGATGTAATGGATATTACACTTCTCCTAACATCAGCAACAGAGAATTCATTAAAGAGAAAAGGAGTAGAATTTATAGGAATCGATGAGAGGTGATTAATAGTGACAGACTTTGTTGGTCCATCATATTAGCAGATAGTGAAAAGTGTTTATTAAGCAGGTCAATATCTAAATCTTTAGGTAAGTGGTCAAGACGTGATTTTCCGATCCCTAAAGTTCGGAGAAACTTCCAAACCTTTGATGGGTCATCATTATCGACAGATTTGTGAATGAAACGGCGTTGTGCATCCCTACACACCTTATTACAGAGATTTTGGCGTTCGATATACACTTAGCGGCACAATTAACCGCCCACCCTTTTAAAGTGGCAAATTTTGATGTTATCGCAGTTGTAAGTTATTGGGCATAAATAAGTCAAGTGTGAAAGAAATGTAGTGACGAAAAAATTACAAACTACCCACTTAACTTTGTTTTTTTTACGCATAAGTTGTGTATAGGATAAATATCGAACTTCGTCTCATTATCGTTTTCGTTGCCATACTGCTTACATTGCTTCAGTGGCATTAAAAGTAAACAATTTGAGTTTTTTTTTGGTTTCGTAACTTAAAGCTAGTGTTTGGACATCACAAACATGCCATTTGATGCTAATTCAGTGGCGAGAGCCGTCGCTCTTATCGACGAAGGGTTTAGGCAGCGTTACGTGGCGCGGAAGCTTGGTGTCGCACGTACAACCTTAAGGGATGCAGTGAAACGGTTTCAGGAAACTGGCTCTTATGAGCGAAGACCAGGACAGGGCCCAAAAAGATGCACCTCCGCTCGTGACGACCGATTTCTTGTGACCAATGTTCAAAGGTCGGTTCACTACAGCTGTTGAGGCACGAAACCAACTTCGTGAGGTTCGCAATGTTCAAGTGAGTGAAAGAACAGTGAGAAGAAGACTAGGAGAGAATGCCTTTGGAGCTTTTCGACCATTTCGAGTGCCACAATTGCTCGTAGGCCACCGGAGAGAAAGACTTCGTTTTTCCCGAGAGCACGCCGAATGGAATATGGAACAATGGAAGAATGTTATGTTTACTGACGAGACAAGAATATGCTTGCACGGTCCTGACGGTCGCCAGCGTGTATACAAACGCAAGAATGAAAAGTTTGCACCATGTACTGTTGTGGAAACAGTAGGTTACCAAGGTGGCTCTATCATGATATGCCGCCCGGCATTACTTACGAAGCACGCACCGATTTGGTTATCTTCGAAAGAGGTGGAATAAATGCTCAGAGGTATGTAACAGAAGTGTTGGAACCTCATGTAATGCCATTTACTCCATTTATTGGCGAAGATTTTTTATTAATGCAGGACAACGCTCCCCCCACGTTGCTAGAGTTGTTACCGCGAACCTGGATACCGTCGGCATTCGAAAATTACGATGGCCATCCCGAAGCTCAGATTTAAATCCTATTGAACACATATGGGACAATTTAAAAAGACGTGTTCGAAGCCGCATACCAGCTCCAACCACCATAGATGAATTAAAACAATCCGTGATTGAAGAGTGGCAGAACATTCCACAACAACAGATCAAAGATGTCATCGACAGCATGCCGTTTGATGGAAGTCATGAGGGCTAGAGGTGGAAATACGTACTATTAGAATTCATTTATTCATCAGATTTTTTATTTTTAAGCCATTTCATCACATTTGTTAATTTACGGTCAAAGTGTTTTTCAGACTTTTTTATAAATAAACGTAATAATTAAAAACAATATTATCTTTCATTTTACTTCAATATGCCTACGTTATAAAATAACATTCACAAGTAAGGCCACAATTTTTTTTTTAACCAAAATCGTAAAAATCAAGGTGGGCGGTTAATTGTGCCGCTGAGTGTAAGTTACGGTAGTTTTCATCAGTAGGACGACACTTATTCTTAAACTTAGCAACGTTTTTCAGATGCATAACAGTTTTTATTTCGGTCGTTAGCCATGGTGCATGTAGTTGCTTGATCTTGATGAATCTTAGAGGAGCATGCTTGTCGTACAGTTTTATAAGAGTATCATTGAATAAAGCAATCTTGTCATCAATATTACTTGCGCCCAATATATCAGACCAGTCAATTTGTGAAGCGTCATCACGAAGACTATCCACATCCATGCCACCGAAGTTACGCTGAAGAATGGTTTTGGGTTTTGCTTTTGGCGGTCGTATTTTATAGGAGAGGTAAATCAAGTCATGGTAAGAAAAGGCATCCGCCGAGCATTGACCATGTCTAAATACATTATTAATAGAAGATACTAGTATTAAATCTATAAGAGAGGGAGTACAATTTGGATAAAAATGGGTCGCATTTAGAGGCAGAAAGACTAGATTACTGGACTTCGCAAGTGATTCAAAGTGAGCGGTACGGTAGTCACCCTTATGAAGGCACGTGTTAAAATCACCCATGATAATGGTGTGATTAAAAGCGGGAGTTAGATCTTCTAAGAGTTTCTCAAAAGATAAGAAAAAATTGATATTAGAGGAAGGGCAGTAATATACTCCGAGCAGAACCTTGGTGTGTAAGAGCGTAACTTCTACGAATAGGTGTTCACCTTCACTGGCCGGTGGAGGCTGGGGAGACATGCCAATCACAGAGTATGGAATGTGAGCACGGAGATAAATAGCAACGCCTCCACCAACTCTTCCGGTGCGGTCGTTGCGGATTAGAACGAATCCAGGTAGGGAATAAGAGGTAGAAGGTAAACAGGGTTGCAACCAGGACTCGGAGATTAATACTGCGAGAATATTTTTATGATTAAACGACGCGAGCATATCCGGGAAGTGAGCAGGAATACTCTGTGCATTTATGTGGACAACGTTGAAATTTTTAGGGACATCAGAAAACTGAGACTCTGAGGACTCTAAAAGTGAGGGGATACTACGAAAACTATCAGCACTGCTTGATGCATCAGAAGATGAAAAGGAAAGAAAATCCTCATCATCACTATCGCTATCACTATTTAAATTGAACATAATAAACACTTTGATATATAGATTAAATATATAAGAAAAGTATGTAGGTACTTAGTTAGGTACCTTATTAAAGAGTCCACCTGCCAATTGTGTATGGTAAAATTATGGTAAGTATATAAAAACCAAATAATCCAAAAAAAAAACAATACATTTTACAACCCGTCCGATGCTAAACTTACGTCTGAAACTTGATGATTGAGTGGGAACAAAACAATTACCGAACGAAACGCACACTTGACTTTTCACTAAATTGACATTGACGTAAATACATAAATGAGACGTGCTAATCTATTCGATTTGAGATTTTGATAAAAACAATGTGGGTTACAAGAAAAAGATAGTTTTCGTTCGGTGTAAAAAAAACGGGTAGAACTTGTTGTTTGCAATACAATTACAAACTCGGTCCAACATCGGTCGGGTGCAAAAGGAGACAGATTGTCAGAGATACATCACTTTTTAGACACTGCTGCACGTCTAGCTTTTGGTGCCGCAACCACTATCTCCTTGGACGCTTGCGGCTTCTGAGTTACCACAAGAGGTCTGGGAGAGGATGCCGCTGCCGCGGGCTCCGACTGTGACTGCTCTGCAATCGCGTTGAGGTCGCCCAGCCAGTTGATGCGATGCCTATCGCCATCAGGCCCGACGATGTACACATTTCCCTCCCGGGTCCAGCATTTTTTCACACCAAAGCGTTGTCTCGCTTTCATAAATACTTCATGACGTGCCTTGGTGAGGAACTCCGAAAGGGTGATGCCAGTGTCCTTTAGATTTTTCTTGGCGAACCAACACTTGTCCCGCACATCGACGTCCTTTAACTTGAAGAGGATTGGTCGCGGCCTATTTGACGAAGAGCGACCCATTCTGTGACACCGGCTAATGTCGTCCTTGGAGAGCTTAGGCACTTGGAGCTTACATGTAGCCGCCTTAACAACCACAGCTACCGTATCCTTCTGTTGTTCTTCAGGGACCCCGTGTAGAAGCAGGATCTTACGCCTCCCTCTCATCTCAAGCTGATCTATGGACCTGGCAGTCATCTCGATCTGACTTTGGGGCGCTCGCAAGGCATTCAGAGTGAACTCTTTGAAAGTTGCATATTCCGCAGCCAGAGATGTTATGTTTGGAGATTGGTGACTAGTGTTCTTCAGCAGCTCACCTTCAAAGTACTCCATGCGCAGCTTCAGATCTCCGATCATGTGCTGGACAGACGAGTGCCATTCATTGTTGTCCATAGTGTGTGAGTCCAAAGTGAGGTTATCCAGTTCAGAAAGAAATAACAATGTAAATATTTGGTTGCTGTATGAGATAACACTTGGTGGCAGGCAGTGACTATCAATGTATCATTTAAACATTAATTTACTTATGTAAGTAGTTAACTTTATTTTTAATAATAAAAAATAAAATTCTGAATATAAAATCAATGTGCTAATTAAGACTACCCGCGCCCAAAAAAAAATAATATACTAAGGATCGGCGTAGGTAGTGCTATTTTGGGTCAATGAAACTGAATGTTAAGTTAATATGGATATGCCCCGGGATTTATTCCCCGATTCCCGAGAATATTTTTCTGAATGTCGATGTAAATGAAATTAAAATGTCGATAACATATTAATGTTGATGTAAATGTGTGCGTATAGTGAAACCGAGTCCTCACCTCACCCGCGATAAGCTACAAAAGGGTGAGGGAAAAGGATGACTTTAGTGACCAATTCAACATGTATTTGCATAAAGCTGAATAGGTACTATGTAAAATAAGAATTCCTAAATAACCTGTTAATAAAATAAAAAAATATTTGCCGGGATATAGAAGGCATATCCATGTTAAGTCAACGGTCACTAATTCCCGTGAATAGCACTACCTACGCCGATCAGTATTAATAACATATAAATTCCAGTTTGGCATAAAAATAAAATTTGTATTGTCACGTTTATGTACTAAACCGTTCCATGTAAGTTCATAGACGAGACACGAATTTCTGACAAAAAGAAAAACTATTCATGAATAACAATAAAAGGATTCATCACTTGTCTCATTAATATTGAACTTATTTTATTTTGACAATTATTTTCATTAAAATATAGATTTTTTGACATTTTGTTATTATTATAATTTATTGTACAAAAAAATTATATTACAAATTGCTGCTGTAAAGGAGTTACAGCAGCAATTTGTAATATAATTTTTTTGACATGAAATACATTATTTACAATTTAGCATTGACATTGATTGATTGATTGACTTTTTTACATTGTTTTGTTTTGTGTTTTATTGATTTTTGTTTTAATTTTATTATTTTATGTTGTCATTCTTTGATATATTAAGTTAATTAGTCCCGATACCTGTCTGTTTGAGGTACTGTAATGTTAATTGATTGATATATCCTAAATATGACGTAACTTAGTGTTCTATAATGTACCTACAGTGGAAAATAAATGAAATGAAATAATTATCATCATCATCATCATATCAGCCGTAGGACGTCCACTGCTGGATAAAGGCCTCCCTCATTGATCTCCAGGAACTGCGGTTGGAAGCGGCCTGCATCCAACGCCGACCTGCGGTTCTTACCAAGTCGTCTGCCCATCTTGTGGGTGGACGTCCTACGCTGCGCTTGCCGGTCCGTGGCCTCCACTCGAGAACCTTTCGGCCCCATCGGCCATCTGTTCTGCGCGCTATATGGCCTGCCCATTGCCACTTCAACGGGCTATGTCGGTGACTTGAGTTCTCCTACGTATCTCCTCATTTCTGATTCGATCCCGTAGAGAAACCCCGAGCATAGCCCTCGCCCATGGAAATAATTATAAACCTCCTAAAACTCCTTTCTACCTGAGTCTAATGTGCAACAAACACCACCTTGTGGGATGGGCAATGTCACCAGTTCACCACTAATGGATCGGCTACGTTTGTCATGCTCTAGTATGTCAATAAATACCCAGCTTTTAATGCTGCCTTTATTGAAGTAGCCAATTACCATCAGAACGGCAATAACGCTCTATTTATAGTGGCTTTTATGCTCCCATTGAATAGGTACGGTGAGATAATAGGCTCATGCAACCCGTTAGTGATTTGACGGCGTCAGAAACTGATGCATAATCCATATGCAGTATTTGAAATTCGGATTCGATTCCGTTAATAGCCATCGAAAAAACAGAAGACTCCAGCGTCGTGCGGCGTAAAAGTATACTTTTTGTTTGCAATTCAGACAGCCAGTGTGATTTGGAGATCAATATGTAAATGCACTCGTGAATGCGGCCCGAAGGCGTGAGTGCATTTTGTCGTAGAAGCAAAGCCAGTGAATCGTGACGGTCTTCTGTCTCTGACTTTGTGATTTTAACCTTGCTCGGTAGAATATAAATGTGACTATTGCATCAATGACATGCAGTTTGGATTTATCAATCTGAGAAAACGTTGTTTTGGTGCTTCATTTAAATATTAAAATCAGTAATTGAATTAAATGCAGCTAAATTGCAGGTACAGACTGCTTTTAATGGGTTCGTACATCAAAAGGTAAAAAAAGGAACCCTTATTACACTCTCTGGTCCGTCTATCCGTCTGTCCTACCAAGTTGAAATTTATACCAGACACTGAGGTCTATAGTCCTTATTAGGTGTATAAAATCAAGGTCCTGAGTCAACACGATAAAAAGATATGGTCAAATTTAGATTTTCGCGAATATTTGTAAGTACCAAAATTTACCTTAATTTTAATTTTTTTTTATATTTCCGAATTTTCCCTTTACTTGTGCTGTAAGACCTTGCTTTTAACCAAGATTGACAATTCTAGGTCAACCAGAAGTACCCTATAAGTTTTGGGTCGAAAAACTATATGGTGGTTCCCGTTGACCCTAATCACGAAATTTGGCAAAAAGCAAGTTCTGACAGTTAGATAGTTACAGAAAAATTCTAATGAATAAAAAAAATTGAATATTAAAGGGTGTCCCCATACATACATAGTTGACGCCAATTAAGATAGTCCTCTGAATTGTATGGGCGCTCATACAATTTAGAGGACTAGCTTAATCATCACCAACCTCAAGTAAAGTAAATATATTAAATTGTGATATTGAATAAAACAAATATTTAAGTGTTTATAGATAATGGTACGGAAACCTACGTGCGCGAGTCCGACTCGCATTTGGCCGGTTTTTTATTCATGGTGAAGTTTTTTGCTTATAATAAGACAAAATTGAAATGTATTTATCGATACATCAACCTACCAAAACAATGTTTTAGATGCTATTGTTATTATACGCTGTGCACCTGATATTCTCAAAATTCTATAGAGACGATCCTACAAAATTTAAAACAAGACATTGCAACAATACACGTGCAAATTTAAGTGTTATGTCAGCTATACTGGTATCGCAAGCTCTTGAGCCGGGGAAAGAACAGCGGAATGGTCTTTGAGAATAGAAACTAGTGCTGAGCGAACGTGTCTACGATCCCCAAGGGATCATCTGAGAATAGGGCCGGCAAGCTAAACTGTTATCCGGACTAATCTGCTATATTGTCCTCTTTGCCGGACTTATTCATCGAGCGTAGCAAGATCTCTAAATTAACTTGGGCAAATCGGCGTTGTATGTATGTGTGTATGTATGTTTGTTTGTACGAGGATAACTTTCGAAGCGTTGATCCGATCATCGTAAAATTTGATACATAGGTAGATAATGATAGCACAACTTAAGTGTGATATTGACGTTGTTGAGATATTGGGGTTCAAGAGGGGTAATAAAAATGAAAATGAGACCATTAGGTATAGTGGGACGTCAAACGAAAGGTCTTCACTAGTACATTTAGATTCCGTTTTTATTTTTAGTAAAGTTCTTATAGTTTTTAGGTTATTAGCCATAATAAAAACTGAATTTTGACAAAATTCACAGGGTACCACTGACCCCAAAGTGCTATAATTTAGTATGCGTGTAGCTTAAGTGACACAAATATAAGCCAAAGTCTGAAATCCAGAATAACTGCAATTTGTATCCAAAAAAAAATAACCATATTACATGAACTCCCGTTACCTGTAATTTTAATGAAACTGTAGGTCAAGAAATATTTGGAAATCAGTTCAGAATATTGATAGTCAAAGATTACAAATAATATTTTTTTTTTAATCAAAGACTCGCGAGATATCAGTTCGGGGCGAACCACTAGTTTTAGTAAACGCAACCACTTTATTATAGTGGAATATTTAAAATGAATCCGAGAAATATGCGACAAATGCATACCTTTGTTTATTTCTTAAGTTTTAATGACTAAACGGCTGCACCAATTTCGATAAAGATGAATGTTCATATATAGAAAGATTATGACCGGGATTGAGACATGTTACTTTTTTTGACAAACCACGCGTACGTAGCCATGGGCGACAGCTAGTTTTATATAAACTATAACTCAATAATCTATTCCTGGAGAAGACTTTTAATACCATCACTGTATTATAAAAAGAGTATTTTGTCACGATTTTAATTAATAATTAGGTATTCAAATTTTTAAGTATCACTGACGGAAAAATCTTAAGATTAATAAACCAACCCGCAACATTTCTCTTGACACGGTGATACGATATCAATTACGCAATCGCCTCACTGCTCGTCTAGTGCGAAATAATGTAATGTTATTTCAGTGGTCAAAACACTGTTGGCTTATTACATTGATATAAGAAGCAGTTTAATTTTTGGAATGATTTATATAAATGAAGATCTCAGGTAGTGTATTTTGTTTTAAGCATCAATATGATATAATAATTATACTTACGTATAATTTGACTAAGAAGTTCAAGATAGTCCGGCTAAATCAAGATGTATAGCAACTGTATCCGAAAATGGTTTAACGGGTTACATGCCATCGAGTTTGGAAATACTTGCCATGTTTCATTTATTCTCGGACGTATCGTTTTATGAAGTGCACTGTCCCTCAGAGGATCATGGTGGAACGTAGTTTTATGAACGTATTGAAGAAATCCGTTGTGAAAATTTTATTTGAAACCTTTCCAGCACCGAATTTATGGTTCTGCCCAGATTGTCCATATAGTTTTTGATGTATTCTTTGATGGATACATTATTAAATGGTTTTCGATTAGTAAAATTCATTATCTTTTTAGGGTTCCGTGCCTTATAAAGAAAAAACGGAATCACTTTGTTGCCCGTCTCTCTGTTTGTCGGTCAAGACCCTTTATCTAGAGAAAGCGTGCAAGGTATCGAGTTGAAATTAATAAAAAATCATATACTCACCGATATTCACATAAACTCACACAGTACCTTGAAGCTGTGAATGTACCAAACTTCTATGTTAAGGTAAAAAAGAAACGGCCGTTTATGCCGCAAAAATATATATTGCAACACTCTCAAGGGAATCAAAATTTATAGGGTACCTTACGTTACCGAACTATGAAATTTGGCAAGTAATATTGTCTTAAG
This sequence comes from Philereme vetulata, assembly GCA_918857605.2. Taxonomy (NCBI): domain Eukaryota; kingdom Metazoa; phylum Arthropoda; class Insecta; order Lepidoptera; family Geometridae; genus Philereme; species Philereme vetulata. The sequence continues at coordinate 7,303,363 of OU975457.1, read as the reverse complement.
TCAAGTACAGGGAAAAATGTGAAAACTATACATTTGTAAGTAAATCATAAAATATATAGTCACTATTTAAAGTACGTAATCAATCATCGAGGTAAAGCAATCAGGTATGATGCAATGAATGCGATCAAGGTATGCATGGTCATAAATTTTTAGGTGAACAAATCTTTGTAGATTTTAAGTGAAAACTTCTTTAGGCACGTTGGACATTTTTTGAGATGGGAAAAAACCATTGAACTCGCGGCACTGTTACCGTTACCGCCACCTCTGTATATAAGTAGTGAAAACTTCTTTAGGCACGTTGGACATTTTTTGAGATGGGAAAAAACTATTGAACTCGCGACCCTGAAACCGTTACCGACACCTCTGTATAAAGTATCTCGTAATTGTTCAAGCTTTAACTTCAGTTGGCACTCACGGAGTGCCACTTTTTTCTATACGTAGAAAACTTTCAATTATTATTATAAATACGGGATTTATGACGTACCGTCTTATCGGTTTTTCGACCGACAACGTTTCGGTTCAACTCGTGCCTGATAACACGCAGGGCCATCGTTGACGCTATCCCCACCACCGCGCCCGTCTACTCGTGCGCAGAGGGCAGCGGCGCGCAGTGCGAGGCGAGACGTTATTCGGAGCGGATCGCACTCACCCTGATGAAGGTTCACGAATTGAACCGAAACATTGTCGGTCGAAACACCGATAACGGTACGTGATAAATCCATTATTTATAATAACAACTGATGTTAAGTGGTAAGCATGGGCTCGTAGGATACGCACCTTATGAGGATGCACTGTCCTGCATCCATTAATTTGAGGAATACAGGTTAAGCCTCATGTGCCTATAATTTCACCGCCACCCATAACCATCAAACCAAACACAGTAATGCTGCTTGGCGACAGAAGTAGGTATAGTAGTACTTCCCCGGGCGAGCCCTTTAACAAAGAACTTTACTACTCCAAGAATTGATTTCAAGGTATTGTATTTGAAACAATAGAAATGAAAATAACAACATACACTATTGCTTAATAAATAATGTAATTACTCAATCATCGCAAAACAAAGTAATATTATAAGACTACGTTGTATAAAAATACTTTGTAGTATTTTTACTACTACTATTTTGTACGGAACCCTCAGTGCGCGAGTCCGACTTGCACTCGTCCGGTTTTTTTATTATTTTTGTTTTTTTTTTTTTTTTTATTTGTCATCATCATCATCATAACAGCCAAAAGACGTCCACTCCTAAACATAGACCTCCCCCATAGATTTAGGCGGCATGCACCCAACGGCTCCCAGCAACCTTTATCAGTTCGTATATATATGAAGTGGGGGTTCGTCCGAAGCTGCGCTTTCCAGAGCGTGTGGTCTCCTCTCGAGAACCTCTCTGCCAGAGATATCAGTTCTTCGAGCTATGTGCCCTGCCGACTGCCACTTCAGCTTGCTAATCCTCTACGCTATGTCGGTAACTTTAGTTCATCTACGAATCTCCTCCTCATTTTTTAGACAGGTATAAAGACAGATGAAACTCTTCATTATAGTTTAATAGCTCCATTCTTCAGATATAGGAATACAGTAATTTTACTAGGTAGTGCCTTGTCCTACAAGGTAGCATCGCACGTTTTTTAGATCGATTACATCGATATACAATACTAACTCGATTCAATTTAATCGATATCAACAAGTGTCACGTCACTACAGCTCGTCTAGATTCTCATTCTTTTTAGAGTTTATGTATCCAATATCTTTATAAAGTTGCGGAGGGCGGGTTCCTGTATCTTCGAATGGAGCTATTCATATAATAGTGATAGAATTTCACTTGTGCAGTTCGTTTAATTATCTAATATCTGATAGACAAAAAATGCATGATACTTATAATTGCAAATGCAATTATCTCGAGCATTTGAAATCAATCGTTCACGTGGTTATGAAACTGTTCTCTGATCCTAGCATTCGTTTGCCACTAAATCTATAAGAATTTGTATGCAAGAAAAGTCAAAGTCAAATTTTTTTATTCATTAAAATTACAAGGATCTTTTTGAAACGTCAAATTTACTGGCTGCTCCTTCACAACCAAACGAGAAAATAAAGGCAAGAAACAAGGTTGGGTTATTCTTTTTAATTATCATTTTACAAAACAATAGCATATTATAGCGAATAAAAAAAAATTGAAATATTTTATTTCAACTTATTAGCCCATAAGTAACTAAAATTAAAACATAGAAAATTAAATAAAATAATGAACAATTATAAATAAACATGAAAAAAATACTGAATTAAGGACTGGGTGAAAAATAGATGCTACCATTTTGGATCCAGGATGACTAATAAGTTACGTTAATACAAAATCTTAACAATTTGGATCGAGTTGAAGCAACTTCAATCAAACATTTGTATCATCTATATAATCCGCTGTGTTACCGTAGGGTTTTTTTATGAGGCTCTTGTTCATTTCTTGATTTCTTGCGAAAATGTCGCAAGTGTGCTCGCAGGCGAATAATCGCGCACCTAAACACAATTTATGGAAATTAACCTCTTCTGTTAAAAGATTTCAAATACTCGTAGATATAAAATACAGCATCCATTTCAGTTAAGTCTACTCGGTGCCTGTATAAATTTAATCTGAAAGGTTTATTAGACAACTAAATAGAATTTCTGAAGATTTAAGTCTCACTACTGACGACATGGAATTAAGTTAATTTTGAGGAGCTAGCTTGGCATTACTTTGTCTACTTTATAGGAGTAAACTGTATGTATCTCCAAAACTTACCTACTAAGCTTAATTTTATTCTAATTTTACACTAAGGACTTCAAAGAAAAAACAAACTTTACGTGTTTTGAGGATGAAAAATGTAAGTTTATACAAAATAAAACTTGTTTGTTTTAAAGCAAGTAGGTAGGTACTGAAGTAAGCTCACGTCTCGTATTTTTGAACGGTGCTTAAGCGTAAACTGAGAATAAAGGGTAGATTTTTCGACAGCTTCCAGTGAAAAAACTGTTTAGGGTTCCGTACCCAAAGGGTCGAACGGGACCCTATTACTAAGACTCCGCTGTCTGTCAGTCTGTCCGTCTATCACCAAGCTGTTTAAATAAAAACAGAATAAAATAAATTAATATGGGGGCTCCCATACAACAAACGTGATTTTTTTGTCTTTTTTATAGATAATGGTACGGAACCCTTCGTACGCGAGTCGAACTTGCACTTGGCCGATTTATTTAGTTTGATCAATGAGGGATATAAGTCCCTTTATTTGGGTTAGTCCTTTGTCATTAAAAAACATTAATTTCGTAACATAAGTCTTGCGCTTTTGAATAAAGTAGGAAAGTTATTTTTGCTGATAATTGGAGGATTAAGCAAGTAAATGCCGCCCTTCTTGATAACAGCCCTCACTGCAAACAAAATTCACCCTTAAGGTAGCCACGCTTTGCTCTTGGCGACTGTACCTATTACAAGTATTATGAGGACATTTCTTTTGTAAATTATGTTAGACTTTTATCACAGCAATATTTAGCACCATACTAAGCAAAGCTTGTACTATGGGAATCAGAACGAATAAAACACATTTTTTTTGTGTTTTGTAATAATAATCAACATCATTACTATCAGCCCGTGTTGTCCCACTGTTGGGCATAGGCCTCGCTTTGTCTATGCAATTATTCCCGAAAATATAAACACACACTCATAATTAACATCATCATGTCAGCCAAAAAACGACCAGTGCTGAACATACTCGTAGGCCTCTCTCATAGATTTTCAGAGAGACCCATCAGGTCTTCTTTCCATCTAGAAGGGGGGGGGGGGGGTCCTACGCTGCGCTTTCCAGTGCGTGGTCTCCACTCAATAACCTTTCTGTCCCAACGGCCGTCAGTTCGAGCTATGCTCCCTGCCCAATGTCCCTTCAGCTTGCTGATCCTGTGTGCTATATCGGTGACTTTGGTGTACGAATCTCCTCAATTCCGATTCGATCTCTCTCCGTAGCACGCACATTTAAAATATTTAAAAAGAAATATTCAGAGCCGGAATAAATACCTGTAGATCATGCAAATATAATTATCTGTGGCGAGAATCGAATCTCCTGCGACTGAGCTAGCTATTCACACACTCCGCCATAGGTGTCGATATTTTTTTTCTAACCCATCTCGTCCCATTGCTGCGCAAAGTTCTCCCCCAAGTCTCTCCAAGCATCCCTATCTGTCGCTATCTCCCACCATCCTCTTTGGAAGGTGTCGAAATCGTCCCGCCAATGCTTTCTCGGCCGACCCCGACGTCGCCTTCCGTCTTCAGGCGTCCATGGTATTGCAATATGGGCCCATTCTTGGAGTGAATTCGGGCAACATGGCCCGCCCATTCCCACTTAAGTCCAGCCGATCTCTTCTTGATATTTAATTTATTAGTTATTAATTTAAACGTAGGAAAAGTAATAAAAGGCCAGTCAAGGCAAACAACTACGTTGGTTCTGGAATACGAAAATATTATTAATAACATCACTGTTGCTGGGTTGCTGAAGCCCCGACAAGCCTGTTATCATGCGCTGAATAATAATGTACATGAGTACCTAAGAAGTATTTAGACTTCTCATAGTAGAGGTAATTCAATTTCGGCAAAGTACCCAGTATCATCAATTAGGACTTGCCTATGTAGGTAATTATTTAGATACGTGTCACTAACTTCTCTTCGTAGGAGCTTTTAATAAATATCCTCACGACCTCTGTGGCGCAGTGGGCTGAGACCCAGGATATTTCGGGTTCGATTCCGGCTGCGGGACAAATGTTTGCATGGTCTTCAGATATTAGTTCAAGGTTTGGGTATATTATAAGTATGTTTTTACAGATTAAAACTATAGTCAATATTAATTTATTAATTAAAAATACTTCACACATCAAAAAGGATCACTTTGAAACGTCAATTTTACCGGCTGTTCCTTAGCAGGCAAACCAGGAAAGAACCAGGCAAGAAACAAGGCTGGTTATTCGTTTTAATGATCCTTGACACAATATAATTATAACAATAGAATTATTACATAAAGAAAAGTAAGTTCAACTAATCAATATAAATCAATTTTAAAAGAAATGAAAATAGGCTGATTTGTGTACTGATAAGAAGTATAACTGCTTTTTTGCAGCCCGCGGAGTGAGAGCACTGGTGACCTGTATCACAGGTTCTTTTATAAACCTACCTCAGGCACCAGTCTCTCATAAAACAGGTTACAAACTGGGTATGTTTGGCCTAAGCCCTATAATTTTTCATATTTATTTTATTTTTACATTTACCTAATTCTATTTTGTGTTCTCTTTAAAAATACTTAGTTCATAAGTGCCTTTTTGTAAGATAAAATAAATAAATAAATATTGCTGGACATTTCACACAGCTCTATCTAGCCCCAAACTAAGCAGATCTTGCACTAAGGGAACCGGATAACTGATAGAATACTACACAATAAACGTCTTTATGAATTACTAGCTGACAAATCCGCGGCTTCGCACGCGTGGTTTACCAATAAAAAGTAGCTTATTGTGTTAATCCAGGTTATGATCTACGTACATACCAAATTTTATCGCAATCGGTTAAGCCGTTCCGGCGTGAAAGAGTAACAAACATCCATACATACAAACTTTCGCGTTTATAATATTAGTAGGATGATATTGCAAAATTGAGATAAATCAGCTGTCAAGAGACTGAACGACATCGGGCTTAGAGATTTTGCCATCAATATTGTCAGCTATAGTGTAATAAGTTTTTTTTTATGATATTGCGTTATGTTTTATGTAGTCTATCAATTATCTGGTTCCCATATTAATCTTTGCTTAGTTTGTGGCTAGATAGAGCTGTGGACCGATGTCGCTGTTCAAGAACAACACATCCAAGACTGTCCTATGCTGTGTATGAATTATTAAACTTTCCAGCTTCAGATCATGGGATTCGTCAGTGTTTGATTCATCAATTCGTCACACGATCAGTGAGTCGTCAAATATGGCAGAGGGTAACGGTATTAGGGTCGCCGTCGTCGAAGCTGACAAGGAGGACTAAATATATATATTATTTATTTAATATATATTTTATTTATTTAGTCGGCAGAGCAAAGTAATTAGGTTTTCTTTCAGTGCCTCACTGGGGCCGGCTTACTGCCATTGAATTAATCATATTGCCATTGAAGTTTTATTTTTATAGATCAGTTACATGTACTTATGCTGAAAACTTTTCTAATTTTTATATGATCTCTGTTATCTCTGAAAATGTTATCTCTGTGGTTTTTCGTATAAAGGTTAAGAAGTAAATACAATTAGGCAAAAATTTTACTTACGTTTTGATCCGGCTCTAAATTCTCACATAATCAGTGAACGTGACGTGGTCGCAAAAAGTCAGAATAGGGGCACTTCTGTGGCGCGGGTCGGGACGGCGACAGGTCGCGCCGCATCCACGCCCGCCTGATGTTGTCCCCCGCACGCACGGTGTTGTCCTTCGCCCTCCGAGTGTTGTCCCCCGTCCGGCGCGTGGGTGTAGTGGCGATAGCTACCGCGCCGCCAACACTGCTAGCGGGACGCTGCTGCGCATTATCTAATACAGATTCTAATGCTCATTACATCACGTTGACACCCATGCACACCGTCACACCATCCCATCACGCCCGCTGTGTGTCATAAATATTAAACCCAGTGGTTTAAACCCATTACTGCTTTAGGAAAAGCTAACGGATCTGGCTGTGTGTTCTAATTAGTCGAAGTAATCTTCTAGTTTTTAATTATGCACCCCACTACCGCAAATATTTTTATCAGTACCTATTTCTTTATTTTGTTTATGATATTCATTTAGTTACAATTATTTATGTACCTTATATGTTTGTATATAACTATATAAGGTTAGTAATTTTTATTTTTCTATTATTAGGTTTATTCTTTTTACACCTCGGTCAATCTTCCATTAAGCAATGATCCTCTCCATCCAAAGGTCTGGAAGAGATCGCTTTGTTAAGCGATAAGACCGTCCATTACATTACATTTATTTGTTTACTTATTAATATTGTATCTGTTGTGTCTAGCTTGTAAGTTATATTATACAATTTTCATTCATTCATTCATACCGCATTACACCAAAGAGGTCTAAAATTGAGGTCAAAAGAACCATTTTGAAATTTGAAATATCTAATTTTGACTAAACTTGGAGTAGAGGCTGCGAAGATTATATCTCTACCACGCTGCAACATTCATTCGTAGACTTGTTGTTTTTAGTACGAAAAGATATTTAAGATTTTTTAGAAAACCCAACAAAGTGAAGAGCTTATCTATAATTGTACTTCAAAGTTCTTCGGTATCTGTTTTATAGAAAATAAGTTTACGGTTATCTTTTTGCATTCTCTTCATTTCCGTTATTAATAAACAAATAAACTTCAGCGAACTTTAATTAAATGCAGAGTAAGTTTTTGCGGTGGGCATTATAACAGTCTTTTTTCAATTCAAATCCAACGACAAAGAAACTTTTGGTTTTCAGTATTCAGTATCTATTTAATATTTCGCGTTCATGCAAAGTTGACTAAAATTTACATGTGAGTTTATTGACTAAAACTCCAGCAATTTATATGTACCCTGTAAATAAGTGTATTGCAATATTATATAGATGAATCGAGTGGAATCGAAGCTGACCGATTTCATGTTATTTGTTGCATTTGCTGTTGAAATATTCATCAATATGTTGGGTCGTTAAATAAGTCATCTTGTATGTAGTTACTCTTTTTCAGTATATTATTTATCTGTTTTCAGAGATGTTTTTATAATCCCTTTCATGGGCTTTAATCAAATCTGGTATTTTTTTATATATCTTTACAACCATTACATTCGGAGCCGGGCTGTGCATTTTTAATGATAATGTGGGTAGTACTAGGTTGTTTGTTTTGTACAGTGGAAGCAAAGTGATTGGTCTGACATTTTTTTGTAAAAAAAATGAGTATTTTTTCTCATATCATCGATATGGATATACCTTTTTATCATAGTCAAAGAACATAGTATTTTTATTTATAGTGTTATCCGAACATATAAGGAAAACTCTAAGATTTTTAAAATCATCAAAAATCTCAAGCCCTAATCAAGCCTTAAGCTGTAATTGAACTACGAGTAACAAATATACAACGACGCGGAACAAATATTTGATCGTACAACCATTTAGTGTAACAAAAAGTCTTTGTTTACTCGAATATACTCGTATTTTCATTTATCTGGATTGTAATCAGTATACGAACATTACTATGCTGGGTACATTGAGCAATTTAGCCAGGTTGGTAGAAGCTCAGCTGCATTGTAATGAGTTTTCTGAGATAACAAGAAAGTGGATGCACAAGTTTCTCTAGCATCGTTGCCCGCAACAAAACGCCTTGATTATCTGAAAATCTTACACCTTGGAGTATAATATTTATGGGCCTTTTCTAAAATCTAAAATTCAGAACTTAAGCAAAATAGTTTTAACATCGTACATTTAAAACCAAAGCGACAAAAAGTTCCAACTAAAGTAACAATGTGTTAATTTATTGTATAATTTCTAATTAATTGTTTCACAAAATAAATCTTTTACTGATTCATTAAGTCATACCCTTTTATTTCCTAATAACTATATGATTTCTGCATATTTATTAAGGTGATAGCCGGCTACTTTTTACACTTTATGACACGGTCCTGTGACCACTTGTCAATCAATAAATTAAGCAAAAGCAACGCGTTGCTTATCGCGACTGTAACAAACAAGGTAATCAGTAAACTGATAAATAGAAAAACTGGCCAAGTGCGAGTCGGACTCACGCGCGAATTATTCCGTACCATTATCTATAAAAACGGCAAAAAATCAAGTTTGTTGTATGGGAGCCACCCTTAAACACCTATATATGCTTTATTTTAGTTTAAATATTTATTTTTAAAGTAAATACATAACTACATATTCTGTGAATATTTCAAGAGTCTACCTGTTGCTGTTATCAATATCGATTGAGAGCGAGCAAAAAAATCACGTTTGTTGTATGGGAGGCCCCCTTTAATATTAATTGTATTCCGATTTAGTATTTGTTAATATAGCGGCAACAGAAACACATCATCTGTGAAAATTTCAACTGTCTAACTATCACGGTTCATGAGATACAGCCTGTCTTAGTAATAGGGTCCCCTTTGAGCATTTGGATACTGAACCCTAAAAACCTGAGTGTAGTTCTTTATTATTTATTGTACACAAGAAAATACATTAAAAGTACAGAAATAAGAGACATGTACAAAGGCGAGTTTTCTTCCAGCAAACCTTTGAGGCTAGAGAGAAAAATGATTTTATAGGTAGGTGCATGTACAATAATCATAATCAAGTTACTAATAATATTATTTATATAATAAATAAAATAATGAACTAATATTACAAAATAATAAATATATAAATATAAATATACCGAGTGTTTTTTTAATACGGCAGCACCCATAACCAGAGGAGATACAGGTGCAGTTTCTTTTAAAATATCAGCTCGTTTTCGAAAAAAACACTTTGGAATTAAAAATTTTTGGTTAAGTGTGAGTAGTGCCTTAAACTGAATCAAGTAGGTAAAATATTTTTTGATGCCGATCGATGCAATCTTATGTAAGGATCATTTTATCGTATCGAATGAAAAAAATTTTAACAGCGGAAGTTAGTCAAATTTGATAAACAGTATTCTCATACAACAGGACAAACAAAATTCCTCCAACAAACATTTTATTAGATTCTAATTGCACTTTAAAGAAGTATTAATACTGTAGCGATTAAGAAGTTTAGGAACTCCATGCTCTCATGAGCAATTCAAAAACATTTCGTATATCAGAACAATTTTGAATTTCGAACATGGTTCTTGCACCTGTCTAACTATCATATCAATCATTGATATCAGTCATTGTATCATCTTATTTTTCCTATCATGGCATTGTCAAATACGCAAAAAGTAGACTTAATTGAAGCATACTTCCTCAATCGCGGTCTGGGTGGCGTTCCTGATACCACTTCAGCGCATTATTTGGGCTTCGTCGGTTAAGCAAGTATGCTTCAATTAAGTCTACTTTTTGCGTATTTGACAATGCCATGATAGGACAAATAAGATGATGCAATGACTGTCATACAAGTCCGACAGATGCACGAACCATGTTCGAAATTCAAAATTGTTCTGGAATACGAAATGTTTTTTAATTGCTCGTGAGAGCATGGAGTTCCTAAACTTATTTATCGCTACAGTATTAATACTTCTTTAATGTGAAATTAGAAAAGTTTGTAGAAGGAATTTTGTTTGTCCTGTTGTATGAGAATACTTTTTATCAAATTTGACTAATTTACGCTGTTCAGATTGCTTTCATCCGTTACAATAAAATGATCCTTACAAAAGACTGCATCGATCAGCATTAAAAACATTTTTACTAACTTGATTCATTTTAAAGCGCTACTCACACTTGACAAAAAAAAATTTAATGCCAAAATGTTTTTCTTCGAAAACGAGCTGATGTTTTAAAAGAAACTGCACCTGTATCTCCTCTGTTTATGGGTGCTGCCGTACTGTTACAGTTAAAAAAAACACTCGGTATACCTGCAATAAAACAAAATTACAGAGAAAGATAGTAGAGTAGTTATATCAGATCAACTTATTGTGGGTTTTTGAAATTACTTATAGAATAGAAGAGAACTAAATAGAATAGAAAAAACTTTATTGACCTTTAATCTTTATTCTTTCGGACATACGAGATAAAATTATATCCGGTGACAACCATGTTATTTTTTTTGTCGCTTGTACTTTATGTCTCTCTCACAGAATAACAATGCCCCATTTATCTAAATCCATCCAAAAGTTTAAGTGCTATTACTAAATAAATAGTAAACAATAGTTACTAGTAGGAACTAGGAGTACACGAGTACAAATTATATGAACTAGTGGCACGGTGATCGAAATATGATCGTATTTTTTAGCTCAAGTTTAGCTTTCCATCATATTAAAAACGTTAACTATTCCAAATCTCACAATCCTCCGTGCGAGCAATATGCTTAACAAGTGGTACATAGTTTTCTCTTCACATATTTATTTACGGATATTAGCTTACCCGCCCGCAGTTTTGGATAAATGGTTTGACAATAAAATTATTACCTTCCGTCTGCTCGGTCGATTAAAAAGTAGCCTGTCTCAATCCCGGTCTATCTATGATGACCTCCATGGCGCAGTGGGCGAATAGTCGGCTGGGACGCAGGAGGAAGCGGGTTCGATTCTAGCCAGGGAACAAATGTTTGCATGATCTACAGATATTTGTTCCGGGTCTGGATGTTTTTCTATATTTTACCTAGTCAGGTCTTAAGTATTGTCACACAGTAAAAACTTTTCTTTTAGACTTTCTAATTTATTATCTTGGTAAGGGTATGTGTAAAACATAATCTTTATTAGTCGAACGAAAACGCCGTGTTCTAAAAGCCCATAAAATTCCAACACAAACCCATCATTTGAAAATGAATTCTTAACACAAACTCTTCTCAAAATTTTTTTTTAAATATTTACTTTTAATCTCGCAAAAAGCCTTTGCGACAGTAAATATCAATTAGTGATTCAAACGTCGGAGGAAAAAAATGCCTGAACACAATTAGTTGCCGTTCATTTAGCGAGAGACAAATCCTTTCTGAAGTATTTCTCTAATTGCAGCGTTAGGGGAGTATACGCTAGAGCAGACTTGTCTGTTTTATTTCGGTTTAGGTTTGTAGCAAGCAGATTTTAGTGTTTTATAAACAAGTGGGCCCGCCGAACTTCGTACCGCCTTGACATGCATATAACGCGGGCTGTCATTAAACCTCATCCTGGTAAAATTGTCAATTGTTGTCCCCGGCCATCATTATACAACCATACTTAACCATAGACAAAATTACGTTTAGCTGTCATTTGCTGTCATGTCTGTTTTGTTATTCCATTTCAGATGCGTTTTTGTTATACGACGTGTTATAGTAACTTGTATTCTCTTTGACGTTTTATGTCACGTCGCACGGGAACGACGGGAACGGGATAAAAAGTATCCTATGTCCTTCTCCTGGTTCTTAGCTATCTCCCTACCAATTTTTAGCCAAATCGGTTCAGCCGTTCTTGAGTTATAAATGGTGTAACTAACACGACTTTCTTTTATGTATACACAAATTGACCCAATACAGATGACACAAATTGCCGTAAATGACCCACTTGCACTAGATGTATGAATAGTGCGAGTTTTCAGAAACAAATCTTAATAATAAATCGTTTGACAGCGGTCCTTATGAAACAAAAAGGATGGCAATAATTTTAATGTTGATAAACTTAAATTTTGTATAATTGGTATCAACAGAATTGCTCCCATTGTAGACAACTCTGGTATTGAAGTGTTTAGAGAAATAATTATTGTAGCCAGTTTTACTCCGATGTCGAAGATTTATGTAAAAACTGCTTCAATTTTTTACAAGGAGACTCTTCAACTAGGACCCTACTGTTTAGTTTTCTCAGCAGCTATTTGTAAGTGTGCTTATACACTGCACTGAATACTTGAGCTGCAGGGTAAAAATCTACTTAGTTTTCTTGCATTTAGCTATCAAGTCTAGCATTTTTACTCATGGCCTCATGACCAAGCTCAAGGTCGCTCAACGAGCTATGGAGAGGGCTATGCTCGGGGTGTCTTTGCGTGACAAAATCCGCAATGAGGAAATCCGCAGAATAACTAAAGTTGCCGACATAGCTCTCAAAATTAGCAAGTTGAAGTGGCAATGGGCAGGCCACATCGCTTGTAGAACCGATAACCGTTGGGGAAGAAAGGTTCTCGAGTGGAGACCACCGACTGGAAGACGCAGCGTAGGCCGGCCCCTCACAAGGTGGACCGACGATCTAGTAAGAATCGCGGGGAGCCGTTGGGCGCAAACGACTACCAACCGCTCGTTGTGGCGATCTAAGGGGGAGGCCTATGTTTAGCAGTGGACGTTCTCCGGCTGATGATGAAGATGAGCTATCAAGTTTTACACTCTCAAAGAAAATTGATTAGATAAATGATATGTTTTTAAAATTCAAACCTTTTTCTTAGCACTCTAGTTCTAGTCTTTCAGCATTTTTTTCAGTCAAATTCAAATCTACGCGTACTCTTACAAGTAAAATGGCCTTCTCTCAGAATATCGGAGCAATGCAAATTACCCGTAGCTGAGCTAGTAGATAACTTATTTAGACCGTTTAGTCGATGGCATCGGTTTAACTGGCGCGAGCGGATCTTACGCGCCACCGCTTATGCTAGATCCATATAGTGCAGGAGTCTGATAAACAATACGCAGATTCATGTCTAAATTACAAAAAGTTGGGATTATCTTCCGTTAAAGTAGACTGCGTTTGGGAAACTTCGCAACGTCTTTTCGTCCAATATACCTCAGTGCCTTAAGACGAAAGTCTACAATCAGTGTGTGTTACCAGTGATGACATATGGAACCGAGACGTGGTCCTTCACTATTGGCCTTATGAATAAGCCCAGAGTCGCTCAACGAGCTATGGAGAGGGCTATGCTCGGGGTTTCTCTACGGGATCGAATCAGAAATGAGGAGATACGTAGGAGAACTCAAGTCACCGACATAGCCCGACGGATTAGCACGTTGAAGTGGCAATCGGCAGGCCATATAGCGCGCAGAACAGATGGCCGATGGGGCCGAAAGGTTCTCGAGTGGAGGCCACGGACCGGCAAGCGCAGCGTAGGACGTCCACCCACAAGATGGGCAGACGACTTGGTAAGAACCGCAGGTCGGCGTTGGATGCAGGCCGCTTCCAACCGCAGTTCCTGGAGATCAATGAGGGAGGCCTTTGTCCAGCAGTGGACGTCCTACGGATGATATGATGATGATGATGAAAGTAGACTAGTGTGATCTTTTAATTTATAACGTATTGATCCAATCCGCAGATTTGCACGCATAGGGTTTTAATACAAACATTACCCTCTTTTGCGCAGTTGGGTAAAAAGTAGCCAATGTTACTCACGGTGAATGTAGCTTTTGGTGAAAGAATTTTTGAAATCGGACCCGTAGTTTTTGAGTTTCTTCATTACAATACACAAAAATACAAATCTTTCCTCTTTATAATATTAGTATAGACTAGTATAGATATAGATTTGAAGATGTAAAGTCTAGCTGGTTCTAATTAGATGAAGAAAGCAGCCACTCACACACACGCAGTATTCAACTTAAAATCATAATCATATTTAGAATAAACATTTCCTTGTATCGACTTGTTTTAAGCTGGAACGTTGTTCGGTTTGGTTTTGGAAGAGGGCGCTGACACTGCTTCTCAGTTTTTTTTTTAACTTTTGCAGTTGTCAACGTTTTCATTTGTCTATTGTACTTTGTTTATGTTCCAAATAAATAATTTTGAATTTGAACTTTAGTTCCTGTATTACGATTTAAGAGTATTGATAGATATATGTCAACGAATAATTGTACAGCAGGATTATTTTTCAAATTAGATTATGCTCGTTAGGGCACAATATCGCTATAAATGATTTCGAATTAAGGAAAATATGCCATTCTTCTAACATAGTCACAAACGTCGTAGTATTGCACAATTCATTTATATATATTAAGTAATCGCATTTATTAGCTTATCTTTATATACCGTATTTTTAATATAATATATACAATAAATATATTATAATTCATATTTTATATGTATCTATATATATTTAATGTAAGTACGAAATGTTCTATTTGTATTCATACTTATTTATACATTTTAGTATTTATTTATATTTTTATTATGATATTGACGCACTCTCTTCATAAATAGTTTGACCATAAATGTACACCTCCGACCATTATCTTTGTTATAACAAAATCCTTTTCTTCCAAAGGTTGTCTGGAAGAGATCGCTTCTAAGCGATAAGACCGCCAATTGTACTATTTGCTTTGTGTGTTCTATTTTGTTTATATTTTATTGTGTACATTATAGTGTTTTAATTCATTCATTCATAGTGAGTTTTATCACAGTACAGGCTGTGGTTTTAAGTATTGAGACTTTGAAAATTTTGCATCAAAATCCATAAACGTCAATAACATTTTCATATTATTCAATTAAAACTGATACCCTCTCAAATACCTATCTTAAAGATAGGATTGAAGCCTTTGGGCCCTGTACTATCAATTCCCCACAAATTTAAGATAAGTGCTCACGTAGCGTTCAGCGTTTCAAGTGCGTAGTACCTTAGGCTTCGCTAGCGACAAATAATGACTTCGGTAGAGTACGCTCGATGTGTTTCTGATTTGAAACGCGTTTTGAAATTAGCTTTGTCTTTGTAGCTGTATAGAATGTAAAACAATAGACGGTATAACATTATTTGTCGTCTATTGTTTAGGTTGCAAAAGTTTAAGCAGTTTAGAAACACAAAACGTCGGATTTTATATTTTAGTTTTACATTTTAAAATTAAGGTTCACACAGTCTTTCATAGAGTGCAGTCAAGCATTATTTTCAGACACATACTCATACTCAAAAGTAACTTCTCCCTTTAACCCATTGCTAAAATAACCGAAGCTCACTGAACCGCTCACACGGCACATAAAAATGCAGACTTACAGGCGACCTCGTTTTAAGATGCAGCTTTAAAATATAAAGCAGAGTACAGATTGATCCTGTGATCAATATTAGTGCATTCGTAGCTGAGTGCACGCGGGCTGGGATGGAACGTGAGTGCATTTTGTCGTCGTGGAAACCAGCGAAGCGTGCAGCTTGCTGCATAAACACACGAACAGGCAGGAACCGAACAGCTAAGCTTCTTGCCGCGAGACTCCAGATTTTTCTACCGGCTCTGAATATTGATGTTGTATAAACACTTGCGAACAACGAGTATTTTTGCTTGTTTTTGTCGCATGTAGAGCGCGGTGTGGAAAATCGCGTATCTCGTTTTATTTGCATGACATGAAATATGACTATGTAGGGAATGGGTCTGTGAGGTTTGTTTAAGTAGAGTGCAGTAGCATAGTGAGCAATCTGGTTTACAAACACACTAAACTTTCGATTGGCAACTCACTTTTTGTGGAAGAACTAACGTGATCAAACAAACAGTATACAGCTTACGTCTATTTCCTATCCAACATCCATTCAAATCACACGTATCAATTACAGTTGAAACACACATTTAGGTAGAGAACACTATCGAAGCTCTGTCCACGTCTACCGAAGCGGGTGACAAAATGAATGGCCTCTAATTTAGACGTGGCTCTGGAAAGAATTGCCCATTTAAGCGAATTTACTTGTAAAACAGATCACTGGCGACTTTACCGATGCTTACATCACCCGAGCCCGCATAAACAGATCAGCTTTGATTAGAAAGATTGAATGGGCTTTTACCAATCTCGATAGCCCAAATTTGATAAGTATAGGTATAATGTAGATAGCACAGCTGTCAATGAGATAAGTACAATTGTCATTGGGCTAAGGTTTTTTTTTTGTGTGAATTAGCGCAAGGTGATAAAAATCAAAGAGCATACCTTTGTCATCAAATTGTCAATCAAAGTACCTACATATGTTCAGGTTTTGACCAACATTCCACTTTACATGCTTTCTATGTAACTACATTTAGACGTGGCTCGAAAAAGGATCGCCCATTTCGCTGTACGGATAATTTCTCGTATCTCTCCCTCGGGCTAGCTTCCACATCCGGAACGAGATTTTTTTAACATTTTTTAACATATTAAATATTTGAATTGGCTTTGTGATTGTAAAAAAGTTTATGTGTTGTATTTCCAGAAACATTTTTATTAATTCAATTACAAACGCGTTAATTTTCACACGAGGTTAGATAGAATAAACATGAATGTCTTCTGAAATATCTCCGTTGTCCAACAAAACTCATTGAATGCACAGGATAAAGTATTTGAGTTTACGATGTATTTTAATTTCCCAGCTTCTTCCAATGGTTTAAGAAATTAGGTAAAGTCTCTTCATCATCATTATCATCATATCAGCCGTAGGACGTCCACTGCTGGACAAAGGCATCCCTCATTGATCTCCAGGAACTGCGGTTGGAAGCGGCCTGCATCCAACGCCGACCTGCGGGTCTTACCAAGTCGTCTGCCCATCTTGTGGGTGGACGTCCTACGCTGCACTTGCCGGTCCGTAGCCTCCACTCGAAAGTCTCTTGGAAACATAAAAAAATTACACCAATAAATAAATCGATACTTAATAAATAGATTTCCATCTATAGAAACGCTACAATAAATATGTATCTCTATTTAAAACGTTTTACAGAGTACTAGTGCGATTCACACAAAAAGGGACTAGCCGTGAATTATTTCCAGAAGAGAGCGATTTCAAAGTATAAACTGGCCTTATACTCAGTGGTTTATCTACGCTTATCCATTGACGTAATCTCAACCATGACGCGTTTCTATTCCAAGAAAAGACCTACAGGAGTTCTCTGAAGAATCCAATACGTAAGATTTTGTCATGCGCATAGACTTGACTGTAACTATGACACTTTAGTGGATGGCGGTCTTACCATGTTTGTTTTAAACGTATAGTGGAAGGTATTACGCATGATTCTGAAAAAAAACTGTCTTCTAGATCAATCCATTTGATAAAGTCTCTCAATCTTCGGTTAAGAGAAAATGTTTTAATAAAATCGCACGATGCTTTCAGTACCTTACCACCTTCGGGTTTTTCCAAGGCCCCGGATACTTTGTGGCGTTAATTGCGACGCTTTCGCCCTGGGCGATTGCCCTAACTCAGTAGAACGCCAGCAAAACCACTGCCGCAACTCCGCATTCTGGTACAAGAAATAATAGTACTTGCTAACGAAAGGAACTTTCACTCCGTGAATACAAAACTCGCTCCTAAACTGTGGTGCATGTCAACAACATTGACACTTGAAGTCAGCGTGTGATAGTTCAAATTCCATTATCAGATTATCGACTTACTTGCTCTCATAAGAGCTAAGTTGAGTGTGAACACTGTAATGTAATATGAGGGAGAATGTTGTTAAGTGACACAAGCCTGACTCTGGGGAGTAGGAATGCTGGGAAAATAGAAAAGCGCCTAATTAACCCTGTGACGGCCAGTAACTAGGGCTTCTTTTCGTTTAAAGGCTTCAGAAAGGAGAAAGCTTTTCTATTTTCCGCCTCTATTTACGTAGTAGACCAACTTTATTTACGTTAATATTTAATTAGAAGTATTCGTTCAGTCGGTCCGCCATTGTTTTACGATATATATGTTATGAGTTTGAATTCCGAGCGTATTTTGCGCATATTAATTATTATTACATTTATTTCTCCAAGGAGCACTTTTAGCTGTAGAGAAATACAACATAATTAACATTTTAAATATTATTTTCTAAAGGAGAGAGACTGAGACAATAAATAATAAAAATACACGCTGCAACGTACACAGATAAATTCTAATAAAAAAAACGCAAAAGTACTAAGCTTATAGCTTTAAAGTGGTTTCCTTTTTGATGGAGTTGTTTTTAGGAGAGTGTGTTTATTGGTATTATTATCCAGTCTTAGTAAAGCAATATTATATAGTGGTCGTTATGATGCAATGGCCAATAAGGTTCACGTAGGATCGCCATTGTCCCATAGCAAAATTAAACGTTAAGTCATGTTTGTATCCGGTTGATATTTACGGAGCTGGCTATAAATTGCGTGAAGGTACCAGCGGCAAGAGCATGCCCATAAACAAGAAAGGGCTTATACACACTTGAACATAACAAAAATTATACTACTACCCTCATAACAATATAAATTTCGAAATTTTAAATTATTAATTTTTAAATCTAGAAAAATGTAGAAGTACTAGAGTTTTGAGATCAATAAAATTGCGAGTACTATTACTTACTTCAGATCAAACACGTAATCATTTATACTTTTAGCCAGATACAATAGAATAAACTAAATATAACTCCTTAAAAGGCTATAGGTGCAAACATAGAAAATAATATATTCATTTATTTTTCTCTCAAAAGAAGTTTAAATCTCAACAACAAAGGCAAGTTTCTATGGTGTCAACAAACATTGTAGGAGACTGGTGTCTGAAGTAGGTTTGAACCTGTATCGAGTGGGGGTCACCAGACCCCCACTCTGCGAGTATGAACAACAAATGCTTATCTATGAAGCGGATATTGTGTTGCAATAATGCTATGAATACCATTTAAGAAAGCCACAGGATGGTGGAGACATGAAATATACAGTGTTTAACTACTCATCAGCATCATCAGCCGGTAGACGTCCACTGCTGAACATAGGCCTCCCCTTTAGATCGCCACAACGAGCGGTTGGTAGCCGTTTGCGCCCAACGGCTCCCCGTGATTCTTACTAGATCGTTGGTCCAACTTGTGGGGGGTCGGGCTACGTCTTCCAGTCGGTGGTCTCCACTCGAGAACCTTTCTTCCCCAACGGTTATCGGTTCTACGAGTGATGTGGCCTGCCCATTGCCACTTCAACTTGCTAATTTTGAGAGCAACTTTAGTTCTTCTGCGGATTTCCTCATTGCGGATTTTGTCACGCAAAGAAACCCCGAGCATAGCCCTCTCCATAGCTCGTTGAGCGACCTTGAGCTTGGTCATGAGACCATGAGTAAAGGACCACGTTTCAGTGTCTCCCGAACGCTGCCCAGCCGAGTTGGATTCTTCGTGCGACCTCTTTGTCGAAGTTGGACTTACCTAATTGGACAGTTTGTCCTAGGTATACATATTCGTCGACAACTTCGAGAGTATCGCCCCCAACAACTACCGGTACTGGTGCAACATGAATATTTGACATGATTTTCGTCTCGTCCATGTTCATTTTAAGACCCACCTGTTAGGAGACCCTACTGAGGTCGCTGAGCATGGTACCGAGTTCCTTGAGCGATTCGGCCATTATGACTATATCATCGGTTTAACTACTACTAATGGTTCATGTATCACAATGTACAAAACAAGATTGATAATTTTTACGATAATTTTAGCATTATCTTTTCTATGTTTACTGATTTTCAAGTACGAGTAAATGATAATTGTTATCTTTTTGAGAATAAATGATTACTTCGACATTTTTGAAGCCTACGTTATAAGTCTTGTTTTTAGTATATTCATCTACACAGAGAGAAGAAATACTTCAATGATCTATTACTTGGGGCTTTTAGGTCAATTATTATATATTTCATGTACACATCACATACTTGTAACATATAAGAGCCAATTCTAAGGACCAATACAAAACTTCCTTCAGGTTGAACTAATAATGTTCCAATCTCAACAAGACCGGTTAAGTACGACTAGGACTCGCGCACCGAGGGTTCCGAACCCAGATAGCTTTATTTATATTAATTAAACAGCGCCATCTAGTTATGTGACCGGTAAACCAAGATAACTTTTAAGACATATATCTTAAAAAACTGTTTTATATTGAAACTTCGTTATAATTTTCCTGAAATATTTGCATATATTTATCAGTCATATTAATTTCAGATCTTTAATCTAAGGAGTATTCAGATTTTTGCACGAAAATGAGTTTGATTTCTAAGAAATAAAAATATTGAGAATTTACTTGATGTGAGTGTTTGTTTTTGGCAAAACGCTCGAACAGTGTTAGATAATACTACAAACAAACTCTCATTAATGCATTATTTGCCAATCGAAAAATTATAGTGCAAAGTATTGTAATCATAAAACTGTCTTAGTAGTCGATAGAAAACTGAAAAACAACATACTATTTTATATTGATGAGACATGCGCTTGACAAGGCAAGTTCCGACAAAAAATATACAGTTTAGGGAGCATTCCCTTAAGGTTTGCGATTTACCCCTAATCTATTTCAATTACACACCCTATATATGTAGATCATCATCATTACCATGATGACCTTTTCATGCTACAATCTTGAATCTCTTTCCTGCTTCTCCAGTCCTGGCGATCTTGTCTTTGCACGGATTTTTATGAAAATAAATATAGTCTATAGCAGCTTTATATCAATGAAATAATTTTTAAAATTGGTACAGTAATTTCTGAGATTATAACTTACAAACATACAAACTTTACCTGTATAAAATAAATATATTATATGCATTTTATTAATATTACAGGATTTTTTTTTATTGGTGATAGCCAAGCGCTTGACCACTACCTCACCTGATAAGTGAAGGTGTGATCGAAGATGAAGCACGCTTGCCTAGAAAGAACCTATTCACTCTGGACTTGAAGACTCCAAGATTATACTGGTTTGGAAAAACATACGCCGGAAGTGAGTTCCACTCCTCACTTGGATAATTTTAGAACAACATAAACATTTAACCAGCATGCAAGCGCCTTTATCTCCGCCATGTCGTAATAGCTGAAGGTTGTATGAATTGAAATTGGTTTATTAATACAAGGGAAATAATCCAGGAAACCGCAACGCTGCGAAACGTACCTCTGGGATTCTTCCTGTCGTAATAAATGAATAAACGTTATTTGACATGTGGAAGATGAACGTAAAAATATTTTTAACAAAATGCAATTTTGATTTAAGACATATGGTCTTAGGCGGGTGCCATGAAATGCTATGCAGGCCAAGACTTAGTTGCGTACGAGATTGACTTGACTTTAATATTTCAAGTACTGTGACCATAAATTTGCGCTTATATTTGGTTAAAAACCAACTTCGATAACTTTGTGACAAGTGAATAATATGACATCCTGACAGCGCGTTTATCGTTATTAACCGCTTTTGCAGCTGACCTTATATTTTTATGGTCATTACAAAATTTGCGGCTACAAGGATTATAAATAATTTTCACTATGGATTGAACAAGTCATCAACTCGTACTACCAGTTAAAATAACTCTGTTTAGGGCGTATTGTACCTATTTTTACACTTGCAGTCTGTAGGCCAAATATACCTAGACAGAAATCCTACAATGCCTTACGAATACAATACAATAACGGCTTCAAGATGTTGGGGCTGCCAAGGTTCTGTAGCGTATCAGGGATGTTTGCAGATGCGCGTACCGATGATATATACGCGAGCATACGAAAAAGAACCGCATCCCTGGTGAGCCGCGTGCGTGGAATCACCAACAGCTTCCTGACCGTTGTTGTTGGGAGCGTGAGCTTATATATCATGAGGCGCTCACATGCCTAGTGTCTCAGTAGTTGCACTCATGCTTCAATATTGCCGCATGTTATTACATAACTTTATCTTTTTGTGTACTTACCTACTAACCATATTTTTAAGTAAGATTTTGCTGTTTAGTTACAGAAATGATGGATCCCTGTATGATCTGAAATAAACGTTTTTTATTATTATTATTTTTAATAATATTGGCTTGGCTTGGTTAGAACATTGTATTGCCTTGGCAAAGTGCTTGCCCAAATACTGATCCCCAATCGTCTTACGTCTCAACAGCAATGGGATGGGCCTCTGTGCGAGTTGACGCGGAATCGTCTGTTACAAACGTGTTCAAGCTCAACAGATCGTGCGCATCTCCTTGCTGTTTCTAAATGGGGGTCAGGACTTTGGCTACCAGCTCTTCCTTCTCACAATACTGGTTTATTAATGGATCCTATAACTTTCCAGATTGTAACTTGTTTACGGTTGGTAGCGCGGTGCTGCACCCCTCATCTGTGCCGGTGCGGTTCGGCAGTCAAATAGCTTGGTCATCATGAATTATCGTGTTGGGAGAAGGGTAGGCCTTTGGTGTAGGACGCCACGTGCGTCGATACCCTTGCGCCATCTCATCTGTCTGGTACAGCCGTTGGGGCCGGTGCGACGGCAAATTTAGCTGAAGATCTCAAGCGGCGCAAATATGGAAGTCTTGACAAAGTTTACGTATTTGAGCCATTTGGGGTCGAGACCCTGGGCCCATGGGGTACTGGGGCCCATCACGTTTTCCAATATCTTTTTGGGCGCCTAGTCAAAGCAACGTGTGGTTTGAGAGCTGGCGCTTATCTGGGTCAACGCATAAGCATTGCAATCCTACGGGGCAATGCATCACATCAACACTTCTGCCTGGTAGTGATCTGGAGAAGTTGAGCTATCTATAGATCGTTTGCAACGGATGATTCAACTGTATTTTATTGAAAATAATTGTATGTTCTTTTTGTTATTAAAGGTTGTATATGTATAAGAGCCACTTATGACATTGGTATTAATTAGACGTCCTTTTTCCACAATTTATTTATAAGTAAGTACTCCTTAAGACTAATATTAGAATGATTTACGTGAACAGTATTCAACATTTCAAGCTCGATTGACACGATAGAGATAGACAGGCATTTTATCAATATCCACCCACATTTGGGTCGTTCGTAGACATTCCATGAATTTTAAATGTGACGTTACAAAAATACTTTAAAAAAAGCTTATAATTAGCTTTTTATAAGGTATTTTTGTAACGTCTAATTTTTGTAAATCTGTATCTCTATAGTCTAAAGAACCTGTCTTTTTAGCATATATTAACTTTTATTTTTAAAATCATTATATACTACTGTACCTACCAAAGTCTTTTTGTTTTGTCTAATTTCGATGTAAATTCGTTATTTATTGCATTGTTTGTACAAACCATAGTTTTATTGCTACAAACTCAATCAATCTAATAAAGTCCCCGCCTGCGATTATAAAAATTTGCAAGCCTATTTACTTACCTACTTATTTTCATTTTCATATATTTTTTCGCGTTTTTTAGTGCGATGATTGATATCTAGAACACCGTTCTGTTATATAAATATAATGCACCCTATATTGCATACTCCAGCCCATTCCTGTCCACTCAGCATTTCATAGCCCTAGCACTTCATTCATCCATCCTATCCGTTCAGTCAGTCTCGATCCAGTATCCAACCCAGCTAGACGGTTGTTTAAAATCCTAAATAATCTTTTTTAAAAACCCTTTCTATAAGAGACCCATAACATTTGGTGGCAGCGTGAAGGAATTTTAATAAAAAAAAAAAATCCCCGGTACCGTCTCCCAGTCTAATAAATCGACGCGAGTGAGTGCCTCTAGTGCTTTAGTGAATTGTGAATTGTGAGTGCCGATTCTATAAATAGTGCACCACGAGCCCTATTTACCCCAGAGCCGTAAAGCCAGCTCCTGAAAGGCCCACTGCTACGCACTTGCCCGTGCTGTAGCCGGCCTCATCCAAGGATCCATCATCACTCATACCTATTCACGTATACCGTGACCAGTATTAGCCATACCGAAGACGCGTGGCGTCATATATCCGACGCGACGCATAGATCCGGAGCGCGACGCGCTATTCTGTGACGCGCTATCTACATCCTGCTACGTCCCGCCGAGCCCTGCATTTCGTAGAAATGATAGCTCTCGTTATCGCTCTGTCTACACTCAAGTAAGTGAATAAACATATTTGGTCATTGCGAATCTCAAACTTTTGTCTTATTAATTTTAATTCTACAATTTTTATCTTTTGTCTACATTCATAATTATACTACTGTGTGAATCGTTATCGTTTATAAAATGTCTGAAACTAGAGCCCCAAGTCCGAAACCCGAAACCGCCGTCACAGACACTGAAGATGACGGGCTCTTCCCTCCACCTCCTGGACCTACTACTAGGTCATTAGCTAAAAAAAAAATACAGCCTGTAGTTAAAGTGGAATTAGATTTATCAACATTACTTAAATTTATCAAACCCTACGATGGTGGTAGGGAAACGCTAAACTCCTTTTTAGTAAACTGTAATAACGCATATGAATTAGCATCAGATCTTCAAAAAGACATAATTTTCAAATACATACTCTGCCAGTTACAGGGTAAAGCACAAACTGCTTGCTCTGTAAAAGAATTCACCAATTGGCCGCAACTGAAAGAATTTCTCAAAACCCAGTTTAGCGAAAGGAAACACTATGCCCATTTACTAACTGATTTACAGGAATGTAAACAACAACCAAACGAACCAGTGAGCCAGTACGCTTTAAGAATAGACACATGCCTTTCGCAATTATTAACAGAGATATCCATTTCGCATGGCCATAAAAACAAAGAAATGGTAGGACGCACAGCAGCCATGGAGGAATTAGCCCTCCATCATTTCCAAATGGGTTTGACACCCCGTATATCCAACATCGTTAGATGTAAGTCTCCTAAGACACTCAATGAAGCCGTAAACATTGCTATTTCCGAGGAGAAAATCCAACAATCCTTGTTTAAACAAAGCCTGTCTAGCACACGTCAAGAAAAACCTAACACATCAAGGTCAAATTTTCAATCTATGCGACGAAATCCGAACCAACAGCCTTTCTCAAACTCGAATCAATCTAGGCCTAAACCAGATTTCTATCCAAATCGGTCTACCAATAATAATGATTCTTCTGCACCAATCTGCAGATATTGCAAAACACCAGGACATACTTTGGAACAATGTCGCAAACGTGAATATAACAATAACCGCTTTAAGTTCAACCAAAATAAATCAAGCTCACCTCATCGTATCCATTTTACTGCTGAAGCTCATGATGAAGAACGTCCAAATGACTCAGTTGAGGAAGAAGGTTATGATACCGTTGATACTGAAACAAAAAACGATTAATCGTCTCGTCCCGGCGTCGTACGGGGCTTAGTAATCTCAAAATCGATGCCATTAATCAAATCCCTAAAACCAGATCGTCGAAATCTTCACAGACATCGCTACATGATAGTCTGTCAAAATCCACTGTATCCGCGCAGCAACATAAAAATGTTGGTCTGCCAAAATCCACTGTATCCGTGCAGCAACACAAAAATGTTGGTCTGCCAAAATCCACTGTATCCGTGCAGCAACACAAAGATGTTGGTCTGCCAAAATCCACTGTATCCGTGCAGCAACACAGAGATGTTGGTCTGCCAAAATCCACTGTTTCCGTGCAGCAACACAAAGATGTTGGTCTGCCAAAATTCACTGTATCCGCGCAGCAACACAAAGGTGTTGGTCTGCCAAAATCCACTGTATCCGCGCAGCAACACAAAAATGTTGGTCTGCCAAAACCCACTGTATCCGTGCAGAGTGCAAATCTGCCTCAGACTTCCAAATCTAACATATTCGAAATTACGAATAATCCTGCTATAGTACTATTACCTCATGTTCTCGTCGAATCTCCCGTATCAGATATCCCTTTAGTCCTGCTCGTAGACTCAGGATCTTCTGTAAGCCTATTAAAACATTCCTGTATAGAAAGACATCCAAAGCTTGTAAGAGAAACAATCCAGTTAAAAGGTATAGATTCATCAGAAGAAGCTATTAAAACCCGAGGTCACTTCCAATTAAAACTTAAAATATCAAAATCCAACATAATATCACATAAATTTCATGTCATTGATAAAATACACTTACCTTACGATGGTATTATAGGATCCGATATGCTAAACGCATATAGCTGTAATATAGATTACACAAACAATTCTCTTCATATTGGTAAATCACCCTTGAAGTTACATTTTCATGATCCAGCATATTTAATTCCTGCAAGAACCGAAACCATTATTGAATGTTCTGTCCGAAATCCTGAAATAAAAGAAGGGTTAATACTCGATCACAAATTATCCAAAGATCTTTTGATAGCAAATTGTATAGTACGCGTCAAAGAAAATAATAGAATAAATATATCTGTAGTAAATACTTCAGAAGAACCATTGACATTAAAATCAAATCTTAATTTAAAACTTGTCCCAATTGATCCATCAAATTTCCAAGAAGATCTTCCTAATGCTATTAACCATATACGTACTACAACTACAACGAATAATGTTACACGAACAAAAGAAGTCTTAAAACAATTGCGTGTCTCACACCTTAACAGCGAGGAAAAAGATGCTCTTCTGCAGCTATGCACTGAATTTTCAGATATTTTCCATCTTCCCGGAGAAAATCTTACCCATACAAATGCCCTGAAACATGAGATAAAAACAACAACAGATATACCAATCCACACTAAAACTTACCGATTTCCAGAAATCCATAAAACAGAGGTCCGTAACCAAATCGACAAGATGCTAGAACAAAATATTGTCGAGCCTTCTGATTCACCTTGGTCTTCACCCATATGGGTTGTTCCAAAAAAACTAGATGCTTCTAACACCCAAAAATGGCGAGTCGTTATTGACTATAGAAAACTCAATGATGTCACAATCGGTGACACTTATCCCATACCACAGATCACAGAAATATTAGATCAACTTGGCCATAGTAAATACTTCTCGACCTTGGATTTAGCATCCGGTTTCCATCAAATTCTTTTAAATGAAGCCGACAAAGCCAAAACAGCCTTCAACGTCCCGGAAGGACATTTCCAATTCCTAAGAATGCCATTTGGGCTCAAAAATGCCCCTTCCACGTTTCAAAGATTAATGAATTCTGCTCTATCTGGGCTCCAAGGCATCCGATGCTTTGTTTATTTAGATGACGTTGTTTGTTATGCTTTCGATCTCCCCAGCCATATTATAAAGCTCAGGTCGATTTTCCAAAGAATCCGAGATTTCAACCTAAAATTACAGCCCGATAAATGTGAGTTCCTACGACGTGAAGTCTGTTATCTTGGTCATGTAATCACTGAACAGGGCGTTAAGCCAAATCCAGACAAAATAAAAGCCGTCACTGAATTTCCAATCCCGAAATCCCCTAAAGATATTAAATCATTCCTTGGTTTAGTTTCCTACTATAGCCGATTTATCCCTGATTTCTCCAAAACTGCAAAAGCCCTTACGAGCCTTTTAAAAAAGGACATAACATTTAAATGGGAAAATCAACAGCAACTCGCTTTCGAAACTTTGAAACATAAATTAACATCCGCTCCATTACTCATCTATCCCGATTTCTCTCAACCTTTCATCCTTACCTGCGATGCCTCTAACTATGCCGTTGGTGCCGTGCTCTCGCAAGGAGCTGTCGGTAAAGACCAACCCGTGGCCTTCGCGTCACGTACCCTAAATAAGAGCGAATCCAACTATAGCACAACCGAAAAAGAGTTGTTAGCCATTCTATATGGTTGTAAAACCTTCCGTCCATATCTTTATGGACACAAATTCCAAATTGTAACTGATCACAGACCCTTAAAATGGCTGTTCAATCACAAAGATCCTAGTAGCAAACTTCAACGCTGGCGGCTAAAGCTAGAAGAGTATGAATATGAAATCGTATACCGAAAGGGGAAATTGAACTCCGCCGCTGACGCTCTTTCCAGATATCCAGTAAATCCTGTATACCCTGAAAATAAAGACAACTTGAATCCAAATCCTAATGACACTAATCCCAATAATGAACTCCCACAGGAAACACCTTTACCTGAAATTCCTCAGGAAACCCTCGATGAATGGATACGAATAGATTTTAGTCCAATTGATGATAAAGATTTTGGCTTCAGCCCTTTGAATCTTCCTGTTCCCGTAGATCCTCTCTCAACACCAATTGAACCACGTGTAGAGCTAGAACTCCAACCTTCAACAAGTTGGCAAAATCCTGAAACCTTACCTGCATCTACTTACCCAAATCCAGAAACTCCTACTCTAGTACCTGAAACCTTACCTGCATCTACTTACCCAAATCCAGAAACTCCTACTCTAGTACCTGAAACCTTACCTGCATCCACTTACCCAAATCCAGAAACTCCTGCTCCAATACCTGAAAACTTACCTGTATCCCCTTACTTAAATCCAGAAATTCCATCGTCAGCGCCTGAAAATCTACAGATGCCAGACGAAACTTATACCAAATTCCTAAAATCAACTACCAAATTATATAATACTACTATAACAGAACATAACGAAAACTTACTGAAAGGAACACAAAAAATAATAATAATACCTACCTCGTTAGACATGGATGAATCCATGCCCTATATTCAAGAAGTACTTGGTAATTGTCCAAGCCCCGAACGCGATGAATTCCTAAAATTAGAAAGAACCCTACATACATGTTTACCTCTTACAATTCAGAATAAAACTTACCTCTTTTTGTTTACAAAAGTGCACCATTTTGACGATCACTCATACCCTGACATATTTAAATCCCTAAAATATGCACGCGATGAAATAATTATGTCATATCCTACAGTAAATGAAATCAGCACATCAGATTTTAGAAATCCTTTTGATAAACATTCGTTTGCGAAAATTTATAACATGTTAGCCTATTTGTTTGAAGGTAACAATATAGGAATCCACATTTACCATAATAATATCATATATCCTTCACTGAGTGAAATCCCCAAAATCCTTAAAGAAAATCATGATATCCCAATCGCCGGACATCTAGGGTCCACGAGAATGTTAAGCCGCATAAAGGAAAGATTCTTCTGGAAGAATATGGGTAGTGACGTAGAGAACTATGTTAAAAAATGTCCGTCCTGCCAAACTAATAAAGCCTTGCGAAAAATGAACAGAGCGCCGATGGTGATAACATCCACTTCAACATCACCATTCGAAAGATTAGCCCTTGATATCGTAGGACCTCTGCCCGAATCCGGCACAGCCAAATTAAAATATATCCTGACTATGCAAGACGACCTGACTAAATTTTCATTAGCATATCCCATTCGCAGTAATACAGCGGCAGAAACCAGTGACTGTCTGCTTCATTTTATATCCTTATTTGGAATCCCCAAACACATTTTAACCGATCAAGGTACAAATTTCACAGCGGAAGTCTTTAAAAGAACATGCGATTTCTTAAAGATCAAACAGTTATGGTCGTCACCCTACCATCCGCAGACACAAGGAGCCTTAGAAAGGTCACATTCCACCCTTAAAGAATACCTTAAGTCATATGTTAACGAGAACCAGGATAACTGGCCGCAATATGTATATACCTCCATGTTAGCCTACAATACCGCAATCCATTCAACTACACATTACTCACCATATGAATTATTATTCGGACACAAACCCAATATCCCAGACTCTATCTATGACGATTCTTCGAATACTACATATCCTGAATATGTAAAACTCCTACAACATCGCATGAAACACGCACGCGATAAAGCATTAGATTACATTCATAAATCTAAAACAAACTCCAAAACTTATTATGACTCGCGTACTCGCCCAGTCGAATATAAGGTAGGCGATTATGTCCTATTAAAAAACCACCTTAGGTTGCGCAAAGCTCTATCGGCCATCTGGAAAGGTCCGTACAAGGTTGTCAAAATACATGGCAATCATACCTTATCACTACTTATTAATAGACGCCATGTAAAACATCACTATGATGAAGTGAAACATGTGGAAATCCATAGTGAACCTTTAGTTTAGTATTTTACGTAATCGTAACCTATATGTCATAGGTACCTACAGTATATTATATTATATAAATAAATATAATTTTAAATTTTATCCAATGTTGTCCAGAACATTACTCAACATTATTACTTTATTATTATTATTTTTAATGATCAATATAGGTAAATGTAGATATTTAGGTTTAAACTCAAAACTTAATGAGTGTATATTTTAATAAGAATAGTTTATATTTAGAGTAGTTCAGCTTAGAAGTAATTGCGTTATTTCTTTTATTACAGCGTACTGGCCCAAGGTCAACAAGAATATGTTCAACCTATCAACTCAAGTTCCGGTATTTATTTTGACCCAATTGGTGAACTCAAAATGAATATTGGCCATTTAGATATAGTTACCCCATATGATATTTCCTACATTGGACCTCATATTGAAAACATTAACTCTATATTAGGTACAATCCGTTTCATATGCAGCCAAATCCAAGTTGAAACCCCAAGCTATTTGGAATGCCAAAACGTATTAGAACCACTTACAGTTAGGTATAATGATATTGTCTCTGAATATTCCTCCATCATTCATCTAGTAAATAACAACAGATTCAAACGAGGCGCATGGATAGGAGGTATCGGCACCTTATCCAAAACTATCTTTGGGACTCTAGACGAGGACGATGCTATTAAATATGACAATGCCATACAAACTATTCAAAATAATGAAAAAAGCCTGGGTTCATTAATAAAAGAAAATATTTTGGTAACAACTTCCGTTTTGTCTAAATTTAATAATACTTTACATACTATCAAAATTAATGAAGCCATGCTTAATGAAGCTATCGACAACCTCACGGTGAAATTCCGAAATTATTCAATGATTTCTAATGATTTAAATATAAAAGCTAATATTAATTCAATCTTAAATTCTTTAGAAGCTTCCATACTTACCTTATCATTCCAATTAGAAGACATAACAAACGCTATCATGTTCAGTAGTCAAAACATTCTCCATCCGGCCGTATTGCCTCCCACACAATTATACCAAGAGCTTGTCGATAACTACAGACACATACCTGTAGATCTAAAACTGCCTGTTAGCTTAGAATTAAGTAACATTTATATTTTAATGAACATATCCAATGTTATTTGTTACAGCTTAAATAACAAAATTGTCTTTATATTAAGAATACCTTTAGTATCCCCTAAGGAATTTAATTTGTTTCATACTATAGCATTACCGACTCCACATAATAGTGTAAAACCGAATTCATTTAGTTTTATCATTCCTAGTAGTAAGTACATCGCAATGACCAAAGACAAATCTGAATACTGTAACCTCGAATCACTGAAAGAATGCAGAGCGATAACACCCCGCGAGTATATCT
Source organism: Philereme vetulata (assembly GCA_918857605.2). NCBI lineage: Eukaryota > Metazoa > Arthropoda > Insecta > Lepidoptera > Geometridae > Philereme > Philereme vetulata. Next base: position 7,271,811 of record OU975457.1, on the reverse strand, counting down.
GTGACGTCATGACCGTGTTCCCTACTAGTGCAAACCCCAGTTGTGAAAGTGAATTAATCTCGAACGTGATAAGTGCCCTACCAGTGCAGTGCCAAACTGACTTCATTCATGGAAACCTAGATTTATGGAAACCACTGTATAATAGTAATTGGATTTATGTCCAATCTCAGAGTAATAAACTATATATAGAATGCCCAAATCAGAAAAGCGTAGAAATAAATATTACCGGAACGGGAATTTTAAATATCCCAAACAATTGTTTTGCATACTGTAAGAGTACTAAACTAATACCTAAATTTAATAATATTAAAATTAACGTCACTGTAACTCATTCTGATTTTAATATAATAAATGATTATTGTTGTACCTTGGATAAGTTTAAATTGGAAATAAGTAATGAACCTCGTATTAAACTAAATAACTTTGACTTAGACGCATTCACTATTGAAACAAAATCAAAATTGAAATCAATGTCAGATGAGGCAAATAAAATTATTAACCAGCATCAGATTATAAAATACGAGAGTCATTACTCTATAGTATTAATTATTATTATTTGTTTTATCATAACTTTTTGTATTTTTAAACTATTTTTATATATTAAATCACACAGCCGTCTATCCCGTCACTTCATTACCTTTTCCCAATCCATTCCAGTAAACCCGCCTGTAGTCCAGACACCAAATCCCGAACCTGTCATCCCTATCAAAATTAGTAAACGCCAACCGAATTTAGAATCTATCCCATCACCAAGTATTAGAACCAACACGTAAACTCTCTTCCCAAACTTCGAAATTTCAACCCCGAAGTTTAGTCTACCCCAGGGAGGTGTTATATAAATATAATGCACCCTATATTGCATACTCCAGCCCATTCCTGTCCACTCAGCATTTCATAGCCCTAGCACTTCATTCATCCATCCTATCCGTTCAGTCAGTCTCGATCCAGTATCCAACCCAGCTAGACGGTTGTTTAAAATCCTAAATAATCTTTTTTAAAAACCCTTTCTATAAGAGACCCATAACAGTTCGTTATTAAATCAATGTAAAAAAAAACAGATTAACTAGAAATTATTTTTATCGCTCTTTGCGTATAGGTATTTCATATTTTTGAACTGGTATTTTAAATATCTTGATTTTGATTCGTCATTCAATAAGTTTTTGTTACTTTTTTGATTGATTTCTTTAAACATTACCCTCCTGCGAAGCCCTAAAAAATAACCAGCCTTGCTACTTGCCTGATTCTTTCCTGGCTCGATCGCGGAGGAACAGATGTCAAACTGATGCTACGAAATAATTCTTGTATTTTATTATATTATTGAATAAATACTAATTAGAAATATCTGAAGACTAAAGTCTTCAATCAGTGTGTGTTGCCAGTAATGACCTATGGCACTGAAATGTGGTCCTATACTCGTGGCCTCATGATCAAGCTCAAGCTCATTCAACGAGCTATGGAGAGGGCTATGCTCGGAGTCTCTTTGCGTGACAAAATCCGCAATGAGGAAATCCGCAAAAGAACTAAAGTTGCCGAAATAGCTCTCAAAATTAGCAAGTTGACGTGGCAATGGGCAGACCACATCGCTCGTAGAACCGATAACCGTTGGGGAAGAAAGGTTCACGAGTGAAGACCACGGACTGTAGGATGTAGCGTAGGCCGGCCCCCCACAAGGTGGACCGACGATCTAGTAAGAATCGCGGGAAGCCGTTGGGCGCAAACGGCTACCAACCGCTCGTTGTGGCCATCTAAGGGGGAGGCCTATGTTCAGCAGTGAACATCTTCCGGCTGATGATGACTAATTTATAATTACTTGAACATAAAGGTAGAAAGTATTAAATTTATATAATTTAATAAACAAAAATAGTTTATTTCAAGCCATTAATTCATAAAGGTAACAAATAAAAGGAAATAGAAATTTGAATGTAAAATTATTTAAATAAGGAATTAAAGGGAAGCTACATTAAAATAACATTTACTTGGATTGCTATGCACATAACAAATACCCATAATTAAGGATCATATAACTTTTCAGATTGCAACTTGTGTACGGTTGGGTGCGCGGTGCTGCGCCCCTCATCAGTGTCAGTGCGGTTCGGCAGTCGAACAGCTTGGTCACCATGGATTATCGTGTTGCAGGGCCGCCGGTAGGATTTCCGGTCACGCTAGCCTTAATGATATCATCCGCCGGGCTTTTTGCAGCGCCTACGTTCCTGCCGTTTTCGAACCGAACGGTCTGATACGCGACAATGCGATGGTAAGAGGCCTGATGGCTCTTATACCTTGGGGGAAGGGTAGACCTTTGGTGTGGGACGCCACGTGCGTCGATACCCTTGCGCCATCTCATCTGTTAGGTACAGCAGTTGGGGACGGTGCGGCGGCAAATTCAGCCGAAAATCTCAAGCGGCGCAAATATGGAAAACTCGACAGAGCTTACGTATTTGAGGCATTTGGGGTCGAGACCCTGGGTCCATGGGGTACCAGGGCCCATCGCGTTTTCAGAATTCTTTTCGAGCGTCAGGTTGAAGCGACGTGTGATCCGGGAGCTGGCGCTTATTTGGGTCAATGCATAAGTATTGCAATTCAGGGCAATGCAGCCAGTATCTTGGGGACACTTCCTGGTAGTGATCTGGAGCAATTGAGCTATCTATAGTTTGTTTACAATGGTATTTATATGATTCAATTGTTTCTTCTATATTTTTATTGTAAATAAATCAAATTTTTTTCTGTTATTAAAGAACTATTTATTTATAATTAAAATATTAACTAATCTTACTAAGCATGGCAACATTGCTACTTTTAACTAATTTTCATTTTGTAAAAAAATTAATTGATAATTTCACGATTAAAATGAATTGTAATAATATTATGGCATAATATCACATTTGTTTCGTTTCTTAGCACTTGCTACGCGATTCAACAGATTCGAACGAATACGACCGAATTGGCAATGAACATTGAACTATCTGCTATTTAAAAGGTTAGAATGAAACGATGATTTACGATGAAAACCGAATGATATACGATTTAGTAAAAGAAAGTAGCAGGTGTGACGTATGATTACTATTTTCTTATGATTTTCACGTACTACTTGTGAAATGTTCCATCACTAATACTTACCACAGAACAACATTTGGAGCGGTAAATATTTACATTTCAAGTTAAACAATCTCGGGGATTTAATTCAATTTGCTCCACAAATATCCGACACCACTAGAATCTCAAGCTCGATAATTTGGTATTTGCTATTTGTTTATTTTAATAGTGGTGACATAAAAAGCGATAGTTTTATGGAGGTGAATATGCAGTTAAAAATATATGAAAAATTAAAAAAGGAGTGTGCACCACATGACTGAAGTAAAACATTTTTTCAAAATATTAATTTATAAAATTGATCAATTACAAAATTGTCCACACGTCTGTAGTTCGATCAGTCTATGTTCATTCTGGACAGACGCAACTCGCACTCGCATATCAACGTTTAAAAATATACGAAACATAACTCTCTCTCTCTTTCTATCTTCACTTACTTATATCTCCCTCTCAACTTCCGTTCGCACTTTTCGTAAAACATTCACCAGCTTACTCCCCAAGTCAAGCGTGCGTAAAAAAGTTTTACTTCGAAAACCATTCGAAAGATAATTTGGAATTAGTTTCAATAAATAACTGTTTACCTACTTTCCTATTATTCCTACTTACCTAAGTTATTCAAAGCGCAACTTGAGGGCCAGCGCAGTGCAGTTATGTAAAAGGATATCCCTTTTCGCATCATCATCATCAGCCGGGAGACGTCCGCTGCTGAACATAGGCCTCCCCCTTAGATCACCACAACGAACGGTTGGTAGCCGTTTGCGCCCAACGGCTCCCTGCGATTCTTACTAGATCGTCGGTCCACCTTGTGGGGGGCCGGCCTACGCTGCGTCTTCTAGTCTGTGGTCTCCACTCGAGAACCTTTCTTCCCCAACGGTTATCAGTTCTACGAGCGATGTGGCCTGCTCATTGCCACTTCAACTTGCTAGTTTTGTCGGCCACTTTAGTTCGTCTGCGGATTTCCTTATTGCGGATTTTGTCACGCAGAGACCCCTTTTCTCATAATTAGATTTTTATGTAAAATTTTGAAACAGAAATTAAGCAAAGAAATACTCTAATGGCGGGTTCCTATATCCGTCGGTAACCAGCTACAAATCGTGTCTCCTTGAAAACGTGTCAAAAGTTTGACACTAGTTTGACACTTTTTCAAGGAGATACGAGTCGTAGTCGGTTACCGACGGATATAGGAATCCTCCATTAAACTCTTATATCTACCGGCTCTTTAAACCGTAAACCACATCCTAGTATTTTCGCCTTGGAGAGTAGTGAGTCGGTGGCGAAATTGGTATCTTGTTGGTATCAAGTAGAAGGTTCAAATCCCGTATATTTCGTAGTTTTTTAGGATAATTTTAAAACGGTTTTTAGAAAGATAAAACATGGTTCTGTTTTTCAGTTTATTGTTATTTATAAATGTAAGATTAACAAATAAATAAAATAGAACTTCGTAAAACTGTACACAAAATTATAACGCTACTTGCAATATAGTTAAATATTTTCAGTGCTTACGTCGTTAAACGCCGTCTCAGCGTAAAACAGAATGTCCTAGGAAGAACTTCACCACTCAGAGGAAATAATGGCTAATTACTTAGGATCTAAGCTTATTTTACTAGATGTAGTCTGGACACATTAAGTCTGCCTAACGACACATCGTAATATTTTGGAATTAGTTGGAGAACTAAAACTAAGTTAATTATAGCATAATTTTATCTACAGGAAAACTGTATTTTTTCCTGGATTTGTTGTGCAGCAGAAAATGGGAGTAGTGGCATTTGCAACAACCAGCTACCTTTCCCACCACACTAATACCATAAATGCGAAAGTTTAGGTGTTTGCTTGTTACCAAATCACGTCGTAACGGCTAAACTGAATTTGATGAATTTTACTTTGACTTTTACGTAAATTATAACCTGCATTACCACATATGCAACTTTTTAGCCCGTAAATCAGGTCCCATGGGATAAAAATGGGGTGTCAAATCAAATTGCAACAGCGAGCTTAGCTTTATATCCAGTTTACCTACACATTGAGTAGTGTTACGCGTACAAAGTCGCGGGCAACAACTAGTTCTGCTATAATTAACCACTGTTAATTATGGGCTATATTAATGACAACGAACATAAAAATTAGTTAAATAGCATGGCTTTCTTTGACGCCTCAATAGTTGGAAAATTTGTTATTTTTTATTTTAATTATCATCACTATCCACAGGCTCACTTCACTCAAAGCTGCATAAAGTCCTACCTTAGTTTTTTTTTATTTTTTTTTATACCACTAAGGTAGTAAACAAGCATACGGACCACCTGATGGTAAGTGGTTACCGTAGCCTATGGACTTTTGTAACACTAAAGTCATAGTAACATTTTCAAAACGCCCATTTTGAAGAATCCCATACTGTAGTCCCTAGGGAAAACCTCGCCAGGGAGAACATTCCACAAGCGAAGTGTTCGCGGGACGAAATTCCTCTGGAACCTCACGGTACGCGACCAGATCGTCTCCAAGGTGTGTGGATGGATTCCCTGCCGATGGCGAGCAGTGCGATGATAAAATGAACCTGCAGGCACCATATCAAACAATTCCTCAGAACACAACCCATTATACAAGCGGTAGAACACACACAGGGAGGCAAAATCTCTACTGAGACTTAAGGGCTCAATACCGCTTGTGAGAATGGGATCGTTAACAATTCTCACAGCTCGTCTTTGAACCGAGTCAAATGGCCCTAGTTCATATCCGGGTGCTCCTGCTCATTAATTACAGCAATACTCTAGTTATCCAGCTGTTTTAATCATCTACCACAAACCCGAGTCTGTCATCTATGTACGGCTCCACAGATTTTTTAATTGCAATTTGTATTGCCTTATTCAGATCATTATGCATAAGTAGCGTAGTCAGACTATATAAAAGGAAAGCAGACAACAACTTTTGCCCGGTAGTTACAACATATACCCACATTTGCTACTAACTTTGTTGGTGTATTTCTTACAAATTAGAACTTTTCATTAATTAAATAACTTTTGCGAGCGAATTTAATAATGATGAAGTTTGGGAATTTATGGCTGGCTGCCAATAAATATTGTCACAGTTGATATTAAACAGGGTGGCGATGTTAACAATGTCAGTCTATGGCTGTAAATATGCATGTGATATACGACACAAATTAAAAAAAATATATATTTTAATTACTGTTTTTAGGGTTCCGTAGGACCCAAAGGATAAAACGGCACCCTATTACTAAGGCTCCGCTGTCTGTCTGTTCGTCTGTCACCAGGCTGTATCTCATCAACCGTGATAGTTAGACAGTTGTAATTTTCACAGATGATGTATTTCTACTGTCGCTATAACAACAAATAAAACAGAATAAAATATATATTTAAAGGAGCCTCCAACACAACAAACGTGATTTTTTGCTCGTTTTAGCTCTATATTGATAACTGCAACAGGTAGACGCTTGAAATATTCACAGAATAATTAGTTATATATTCAGTTTAAAAATAAATAATTAAATTAAAATGAAAAAAATTATTTAAGGGGGTCTTCCATACAACAAACGTTTTTTTTGCCGTTTTTATAGATAATGTTACGGAACCCTTCGTGCGCGAGTCCGACTCGCACTTGGCCAGTTTAATTTTATAAATGTACGCAAAACACAGATATTGTGCCTGTGTAACAGTAGCCACTATCCGCAGCCACGGTGACCACGGAAGAACAGCGGTTTGGTAGTGCGAAATCTGCCGTAACACATGCTGAGTGAAGGTAATTTTTATCATAATGTATCTTTTAGCTTACGCCTAGTTTAAAATGCTCATACCCTTTCTGTTTACATTGGTGACAAAATAAACGTAAAATAATCTTTATCTTATCTTATCTGCACAAATTGGAATCCGTTTCAATTATTGTACTATTTACCAACATTCCTACCAAAAATATTCAACGCGTGACTTGAGGACGAGCGCAGTACGCAAGTAAAAAAAATGGTATATCAGGTGTTGTAAGTGCAAAAGCCGAATTTCAATATCTTTTTTACAAGCTTTTTATTAACTTGAAATGTATGTATGTCTGTCCGGGTGGAATCTTGCAACTGAATTTTAAACCCGTTCCCCTGAACCGATTGAGCTGAAATTTGGAATACGTATGTAACTTCGGTGACAATGCAATAATATGGTACCATGGAGTTGGTCTCATGGTGGAGACGGAACTTCTGAATGGATTATAGTAGGCTACTAGTGGTGGGGCTCATTTGAATCTACTTGCGGTTCCGATTAAGAACTTTATAAAGATTGTTTTGAAAAGTATTTTATCAACAAAACACTTATCTTGCATAAAGTAGGCATGTATTAAAACGTAATGTTTGAACTTGTCTCTGACTGGCCTTGTGGGATATCTGTTCCGTTTTATCAATCACCAATGATATATAGATATATATACTTTTTATATATGAAAATCTAACAGAATTAAATAGTCAATAAGATACACACAAATATGTAGATTGGGCGGTTTTATCGCTAAAAGCACTTGATAATTTTTCCACCTTTAATTTTTCAGTCATAGATATATTTTTAAGTAAATTTGTGTAAAATGTAGACAAGTAAAATATCCAATACATTCGCAAGCGTATAGTCAATGTGCGTTCAGCCACATAGTTAGTGCAATGCACCTTTTTAGTGAGCAGTTGTGTTTACGTTCGGGCCCGACAAACAGTTCTAGATTACGCGCGGACGTAATCAAAGCCAATCTACTGGAGTGCGGAGCTAGTGGCGATGTCCTTACGTCATACCAGTGCACTGTGTTTGTTTTTAGGGTTCCGTACCTCAAAAGGTAAAAGAAGGAACCCTTATAAGATTGTGTATTGTCCCTTTCGTCCGTCTGGCCCTCTGTCTGTCCGTGTATAACCACCCATTTTCTCAGGAACGGGTAGACCTAGCAAGTTTAAATTTATACCAGATACTGAAGTTTATAGTACCTACTAGGTGGATAAAAATCAAGGTCCTGAGTCAACACGATAAAAAGATTAGGCAAATTTTGATTTTCGCGAAAACTCTTAAGTAAAATTTATCAAAATTTTAAATTTTTTTTCGGAATGTTCTCTTTACTTATGCTGTAAAACCTTACTTTTAACCATAATTTACTATTCTGGGTCAAACGAAAGTATCCTATAGGTTTTGGGTCGAAAACCTATATGTTAGTTCCCGTTGACCTAGAATCACGAAATTTGGCAAAAAGCAAGTTAAAGCGCAAATAAAGAAAAATTTCAAAAAATAAAGTTCTTGAAAATTAAAGGGTATCCCCATACATACATAGTTGACGCCAATTAAGATAGTCCTCTGAGTTATATGGGCGCTCATACAATTTAGAGGCCTAGCTTAATCGGCAGTAACTTCAAATAAGGTAAATAAATAAATTGTGCTATAGAATAAAATAAATATTTAAGTGGCGCTCCCATACAACAGACATGATTTATTTGCCGTTTTTATAGATAATGGTACGGATCCCTTCGTGCGCGAGTCCGACTCACACTTGGCCGGGCTTTTTTACTAATTATAGGCTAGCGTTTTACCACGATCTCGCCTGATAGTAAGCGATGATGCAGTTTACGATGATACACCCTTGCCTGGAAGCAATCTATTCACTCGCAACTTTAAGACGTTCCACTCCTTGGCAGTGCGTCTATTAAAGGTGGAAGAGTATCGCTTTGGGAGTAAGGGAGGTATGTTAATGGTTATGTTTAGATTTATTTATTTAAATGAATTTTACTTTCTGTTTGACAAGTTTATGTGTACAATTGCACAAAACTTTACAAAATAAATGATTTTGAATAAGCTTAGACGGTGGACCAGGCGCCGAGGTAAAAGTTTATGTAAATACTATTTGTATTCCTTTTGTAAGATATGCACTTAGAAATATATATTAATTGTTTGTTCTATTAATAAATAAGTCACGCTGAATATATTTAAGTATACAATAAAGGATTTTCATTTATCATTCATACTTGGCTTCTACTTCTTGGCCTAGTGCGGGCTCCAGTGAGATATCCCGGGTTTGTATTGATTATGCCAATAACCCATTATTATTTAATAGTTGTTGCCAGGGACTTCGCTCGCGTTGTTCTGGGGTGCAAAATGCTTATATAAACTTTGACATCCCATTTTTATCCCATGGAAACTGAATTATGGGATAAATGGTAGCCTATGTGGTGATCCAGGTTATAATCTACTTGTTTACCAAATTTTATCGAAATCGGTATAACCGTTACGGCGTGATTGAGTAACAAACAAACAAACATCCAAACTTTCGCATTTATAATTAGTGTGTTATTTAAATTCGATCAACTATTGGTCGGACTTTAAATTTCATTATAGGCCTTTAGCTTACAATTTCGTGTGTACAACTTCTGAATTTTTTTATTAAACAACAATGGTAACACGTGTAAAGATACAGTGAAAAACCGAATAGGATTGTTTTAACCATTTTCAACCTATATTTTAGGTTAATATAGCACCTATAGGCTTGATCTGTTGAATTAATTAATTAAAAATAGTTGAACTATAAAGGTAAATTTGACTCGATTATACATATATATTTAACTAAGTTATTTTGTTGACTCTACTTCGTTAACATGTTGGCTTTACTAATTTATCAATGAGACTTACTTAGATTCGAATGTACCAAAAATGTTGTGTTGTAGTAACCTATTTTAGAGGTTGGTTTAATTTTAAATTTTTTAACCATTCTTTTTGTAGAAATAAATGTACTATAACAGTTGCTTGTATACACATCATATTAAGTTACGAGTTCAATCTATTTAGTTTTTTAATGTACAGCATAAAACGCTGTAGTCGTTGAAGACCTCGACAGATAAATCCATAGGATGTAAGCGGACGTTTAAATCCAAGCTCGTCAGTCATGAGTATGACATAAGAAAGCCACCACCATCTCCCGTGCTAGCCGTGACTGTGCGTAATTACGCCGTGGTCAGGCCGTGCGTCGGAAAACTTTTCAATTTACAATATTACTACTGATTTCACTAATTAAAAACAGTGCCGCGTGGAATAAACCACCACAGCTTAATTTTATTATAGGTATTTTTACTAGATAATACTCGTATGTTTACCTTATAGCGCTACGGTCATGCGGATAAATATAATTATTGGTTTTCTAGCTTATTTTTTTTTTTTTTATAATAATCTTGTAGACACAAGCTGACGGGCCTCCTGATGTTAAGTGGTCACCGCCGCCTATAAACTTCTGCAGCACTCGTGGTACCGCAGTCGCGTTGCCTACCACTTAATACCGTATTTACACCTCTCTTGAAGGCGTTCATTTTGAAGCCCACCGGAAAAACCTCCGGAGGAAGCTCATTCCACATCTTGCAGGTGCGTGGAAGAAACGAGCGGGTGAAACGCACCGTGTGAGATTTCCACGCATCTACAATATGTGGGTGAGCTCGTTGCCGGTTGCGGGAGGTGCGATGGTAGAAGTGGGGAGCAGGCAGCAGCTACGTTAAAATAACGCTAGTGAAGTATTTATAATTATAAAAAATAAATAATCAGATTAATTTAAACAAAAAAAACGCACATTAAAACTTTAGAGGTTGTCTGGAAAAAATCGCTATTGGCGATAAGACCACCCATTGCACTAAATAAATTTGTTAAAAAATGTTTTGCAGCTCTAATAAGATTATAAACGTTATACAACTCAACATGATGCGGGTCAACCCTTACCGGTGTTTATTTAAAAGTCATTCTTATAATGGGACATGAAAACTATAACACTCCTATCGTAAACTTTTTAAATAGAAACACATTTATTTCGCGTCTAAAGTTTTAAATTCTAAACATTACTCACGTAAATGTAGAGAGTAAACAAGTCGCCACTTAGCGGTATGCTACAGTAACGTAAGCTCTGGTTTTCAGTGACTGCACAGTAGTTGGAAACACCGAAAGTTTTATGCAACGGGAAGAGGCGGACTAGATTTCCCGCTTTGTCCCAAATACCATAAACAAATTATCGCCGTCGTAAAATAAAATGTACAAAGTGGCAATTGGCATCCGAAGGTTGTCTAGAAGATAAGCAATAAGAAGAAGCTTCGAAGCAATAAGACGCAATAATTGTATTAGTGGCGTTGTGTGTTTTTATTTTTGTGGTGTAAAATATTTAAGTTAGGTAATTATTTTACTAATGGCGGGTTCCTATATCCGTCGGTAACCAGCTACGACTCGTTTCTCCTTGAAAAAATGTCAATATTTTGACACTAGTTTGACACTTATGACTGTAAGCTATCAATACATCCGAGATATTTTGGCATACGAGTGAGCGGATGCGAGCGCGGACGAGAGACGCTAATTGAGTGTATTATTTACTTGCAGCTCTAGGGCCGTAAATCGCATTTACGGAGTCGTTATCAAGTTAACAATAACCAACATTCAGAGCACGAGTGACGAAAAGTATTTAACAATCATTCATTAATTTGGGCCAAGAACCAGAAATTTTATAAAATTTACCATTTCAATAAGTCATATAATAACCATAAATAAACAACTGTTTTACTTCAAAGCAGACAGAAACAGTATATTCCCTTACCTATTAGGATTCATATTGTCCTCCGTATTCCCAAATGTAGGCCCGACGGCAGCAAATCACTCGACAAGGGAAGGGAAGCCCTAAAATAAATCACCGTAAAAAAGTGAGAATTCCCTTTAGATAATACGCGGGCTTACAAGGGGAAATTAATTAGGTTTACTGTTAATAATTATTTCGCAGAAGGGTGAGAGGGCAGCGGAATATGAAACAGTTAGTTTACTTTGCAAGAAAGATAAAATAAATGTAGAGGCAGTTGGTTGAGCTAGCCAACGTTTTCGTTCATAGGCTGGCCTTAGACCACCGACACAGCAGTCTACGTTATTTGGAACAAAATAGCCTAAAGGGGAAGATACACATTGAATATAATATTACATTTTATTTATTTTATTTCATTTATTTGGGAAGATAAACAGTCATACTTTTTGAAGTAGGACATAGTGCTAATAGTTACATGAATAAATGCATGACCAACGACATCATCCACAGATTAATTGAAGAAGTGAACAATATTAATTATTTTATCAACAGTAGGTTTATGATTAAACAGTAAAAAACAGAATAAATGGGCGTAGGGTACCTACATTATACCCACTATCAGGTGCTAGAATGCCAGTAAAGAAAACAAATAAATAGGTAAAGTGAGTTAATTAGAGGTTGTGCCGCATAGTCGCATCACAGCCGCGTGTGAGTGTTGGATCCGCGCCTGCCGGTCGTCTCCTGCCGGCCTTCCAGATGTGTAATTGAGCGATAGTTACGTGAATGATTTCATGTCATTACATGTTGTACAATCACATGTTAAGATAAAACAACAATCCAATGTAAGATGAAAATATATATTATCTTCGCCGTGTGTGATATTCCATTGGATTGTATGGTGACCGATATTTTATCATAACATAAAATATTATAGCAGCTTCATAGTGCGTGACCCGCTTGAGTAATAATTATCTTAACATAAAATATTATAGCATCTTCATGGTGAGTGACCCGCTTGAGCGATATTTATCATAACATAAAATATTATAGCATCTTCATAGTGCGTGACCCGCTTGAGTAATATTTATCTTAACATAAAATATTATAGCATCTTCATGGTGAGTGACCCGCTTGAGCGATATTTATCATACATAAAATATTATAGCATCTTCATGGTGAGTGACCCGCTTGAGCGATATTTATCATAACATAAAATATTATAGTATCTTCATGGTGAGTGACCCGCTTGAGCGATATTTATCATAACATAAAATATTATAGCATCTTCATAGTGCGTGACCCGCCTGAGTAATATTTATCTTAACATAAAATATTATAGCATCTTCATAGTGCGTGACCCGCTTGAGTAATATTTATCTTAACATAAAATATTATAGCATCTTCATGGTGAGTGACCCGCTTGAGCGATATTTATCATAACATAAAATATTATAGCATCTTCATAGTGCGTGACCCGCTTGAGCGATATTTATCTTAATATAAAATATTATAGCATCTTCATAGTGCGTGACCCGCCTGAGTAATATTTATCTTAATATAAAATATTATAGCATCTTCATAGTGCGTGACCCGCTTGAGTAATATTTATCTTAACATAAAATATTATAGCATCTTTATAGTGAGTGACCCGCTTGAGCGATATTTATCATAACATAAAATATTATAGCATCTTCATGGTGAGTGACCCGCTTGAGCAATATTTATCATAACATAAAATATTATAGCATCTTCATAGTGCGTGACCCGCTTGAGTAATATTTATCTTAACATAAAATATTATAGCATCTTCATGGTGAGTGACCCGCTTGAGCGATATTTATCATAACATAAAATATTATAGCATCGTTATAGTGAGTGACCCGCTTGAGCAATATTTATCTTAAAATAAAATATTATAGCATCTTCAGGGTGAGTGACCCGCTTGAGCAATATTTATCTTATCATAAAATATTATAGCATCTTCATGGTGAGTGACCCGCTTAAGAAATATTTATCTTATCATAAAATATTATAGCATCTTCATGGTGAGTGACCCGCTTGAGAAATATTTATCTTAACATAAAATATTATAGCATCTTCATGGTGAGTGACCCGCTTGAGTAATATTTATCTTAACATAAAATATTATAGCATCTTCATAGTGCGTGACCCGCTTGAGCGATATTTATCATAACATAAAATATTATAGCATCTTCATAGTGCGTGACCCGCTTGAGCGATATTTATCATAACATAAAATATTATAGCATCTTCATAGTGCGTGACCCGCTTGAGTAATATTTATCTTAAAATAAAATATTATAGCATCTTCAGGGTGAGTGACCCGCTTGAGCAATATTTATCTTATCATAAAATATTATAGCATCTTCATGGTGAGTGACCCGCTTAAGAAATATTTATCTTATCATAAAATATTATAGCATCTTCATGGTGAGTGACCCGCTTGAGAAATATTTATCTTAACATAAAATATTATAGCATCTTCATGGTGAGTGACCCGCTTGAGTAATATTTATCTTAACATAAAATATTATAGCATCTTCATAGTGCGTGACCCGCTTGAGTAATATTTATCTTAACATAAAATATTATAGCATCTTCATGGTGAGTGACCCGCTTGAGCGATATTTATCATAACATAAAATATTATAGCATCTTCATGGTGAGTGACTCACTTGAGCGATATTTATCTTAACATAAAATATTATAGCATCTTCATAGTGCGTGACCCGCTTGAGTAATATTTATCTTAACATAAAATATTATAGCATCTTCATTGTGAGTGACCCGCTTGAGTAATATTTATCTTAACATAAAATATTATAGCATCGTTATGGTGAGTGACCCGCTTGAGTAATATTTATCTTAACATAAAATATTATAGCATCGTTATGGTGAGTGACCCGCTTGAGCAATATTTATCTTAACATAAAATATTATAGCATCGTTATGGTGAGTGACCCGCTTGAGCAATATTTATCTTATCATAAAATATTATAGCATCTTCATGGTGAGTGACCCGCTTGAGCAATATTTATCATAACATAAAATATTATAGCATCTTCAGGGTGAGTGACCCGCTTGAGCAATATTTATCTTATCATAAAATATTATAGCATCTTCATGGTGAGTGACCCGCTTGAGAAATATTTATCTTATAATAAAATATTATAGCATATTCATGGTGAGTGACCCGCTTGAGCAATATTTATCTTATCATAAAATATTATAGCATATTCATGGTGAGTGACCCGCTTGATCAATATTTATCTTAACATAAAATATTATAGCATCTTCATAGTGCGTGACCCGCCTGAGTAATATTTATCTTAACATAAAATATTATAGCATCTTCATAGTGCGTGACCCGCTTGAGAAATATTTATCTTATAATAAAATATTATAGCATATTCATGGTGAGTGACCCGCTTGAGCAATATTTATCTTATCATAAAATATTATAGCATATTCATGGTGAGTGACCCGCTTGAGCAATATTTATCTTATCATAAAATATTATAGCATCTTCATGGTGAGTGACCCGCTTGAGCAATATTTATCTTATCATAAAATATTATAGCATCTTCATGGTGAGTGACCCGCTTGAGAAATATTTATCTTATAATAAAATATTATAGCATATTCATGGTGAGTGACCCGCTTGAGCAATATTTATCTTATCTTAAAATATTATAGCATATTCATGGTGAGTAACCCGCTTGAGAAATATTTATCTTATAATAAAATAATATAGCATATTCATGGTGAGTGACCCGCTTGAGCAATATTTATCATAACCAAACGAAAGAGCGAAGGAAAAACAACTCTATTGCCTAAATTAGTTCACTATACTCGGGTGCTTACTCGACTTAAAAGTTTATTTTCCATCTCTAATTTTAGTTGCAGTAAAATTTTATTCATTTGTTGAGTTCTATAAGTAGTGGTAAGTATCAAGTCACCAGTATTACAATAATTTACAGCACGTCATCCGTCAGTTCATTGATCACACTAATATTATAAATGTGAAAGTTTGTAGGTTATTTATTTATTTTTGTGTTTGTTACTCAATCACGTCGTAACGGCACAACCGATTTCGATTTAATTTGATATACACGAAGATTATAACCGGGATTACCACATAGGCTACCTTTTATCGCATAAATCAGTTCCATGGGATATAAATGGGGTGTCAAGTCAAATTGCAACAGCGAGTTTAGCTTTATTTCTAGGTTACCTACACATTCAGTAGTGTAACGCTTACAAAGTCGCGGCCAAAAGCTAGTACAACATATTAAAATTAAAATTTGCGGTCAGTCACCACCGCATTACAGAAGCTCATAGTTGAGAGCAGTTGCAGAGGGGAAAGGATACCTCAACTCTACTGATGATGATGGTACTTTTACGTTTTAAGTTAACCTAAGTTGCTTACGAATAGTGCTCTATCCCGCTCAGGCTTAGCTCAGCACTACTGTAAATTCCGACACTTAAACCGCGTGCGAATAGTTTGTTGTACATGTGGAAGTAAAAGGTTGCTATATCTGTAAAACTGTAGGTAATATAAACTTCAATGACTCGGCGGTTTATAATTTAGCCTGTGATTAGAGGTCTAGTGAATAATTCGCCACCGGTCTCGGGAGGCCAGTCCTTGTTAATTAATCGTTCAACTAGCCAGCTCTTGCTATGGTTGGCTTGGCTTGTCATGAAAACTTATAATAGAATGAACTATGATAGAAGGAAAAACTATTTTCCATCGTTTGTACGTTGTCGGCACTTTCACTTTGTCGTTTACAGTTCACCTAGTTTCTGTTGTATTTATTTTTTATATATTGTTTTAATGAAAACTAAGTATACTAATATTCTTAAGAGGAAAGATTTGTTTGTTTCTTTGTTTGTATTGAATAGGCTCTGAAATTACAGGACCGATTTAAAAAAAAAATTTCACTGTTGGGAAGCTACACTATCTCCGGGTGACATAGGCTACTTTTTAGTATTTTTCAAACTTTCGCGATCACTGTACTTATTGATTGTGTAATTATTGATTTAAACGGGTATTTATCGCGTATGTACCTTTTTTATTTGTTAACC
Source organism: Philereme vetulata (assembly GCA_918857605.2). Taxonomy (NCBI): domain Eukaryota; kingdom Metazoa; phylum Arthropoda; class Insecta; order Lepidoptera; family Geometridae; genus Philereme; species Philereme vetulata. The sequence goes on along the minus strand of OU975457.1, from coordinate 7,255,065 downwards.
CAACGTTTCGGCTGTGTTGCAACAGTGATGGTCTCGGGCTGACTGGAGTACTTGGAGCTACCGTC